>CM069915.1:2817532-3190966 GCA_036172215.1 Camellia granthamiana
TGAATGAAAAATGTGCCTCATGTATTTACCGGGTCAGGTAATGAACCGACGCAACAAATCAAAACAAATCGACTCACTAAGAAATAACAGATTCTTAGCAAGTTTACAACTCGATAAACAAAATACAACAACGTTAATGACTCAATAGACAAAACTTAACAAAATTGTGTAACCAAAAACACAAAAAGCGACAGCTCGACAAACTTACAACTCGATAAACAAAACAACAACTCGATAAGCAAAACACAACAAAACGTACTTCGGACGGACAATCTGGATGACGGAGCGTATCCGAAATTGAGAGAAATGGAGGCCTTCGACATTCCTGATGCATGAAAATGCTTCAAACTTTCTTCCGGCGGGCAAAATAGGACCAATGCGAGGCCGAAAACATTTCGCATTTGAAGACAAAAAGGTGGCCGGCCTACTAGGATAGGTGGCCGGCCGGCCACTCCTCCCACAACCACCGAAATGTTGACATGTGTCCTTTGAATAGTGTTTTGCCTCTCTATAAAAGCTCCACTCTTGGAACTTATTCATTTCATCACCTTTCCTCACAAAAATGGAGGCATTTCTCACAGAAAATCTCACATCTTGGATTTCTGCTCTAGATGGCTCGGAGAAGTTAAATTTCCGGGGTTTTGGCTTGAATGCACTGTTCACGCTAGGCCGGACTCCACTGCATCTTCCTTTCCTCTATGCCGCGGCAAGGTTTTGGAACCCGGTGACGCACGTCTTTAGCTTTGGCGGGCAAGAGGTATGTCCTACTTTTGAAGATTTTCAAATCTTGATGGAGTCCGAACACTCAGAAGAGATCTTGCCTAAATCTCGTTTTGGCCATGCCCAAGCTTTAGGGCGGATGTGCGGTCTCAACGGGCATGATGCTCGATCTCTGATTGGCAATGGCATGTTGGATATCCCGAGCCTGATTTACCGATTCTCTGATGCCGGTGACCGCAACGACCACTATTGGCAAGGTTTCCGACAGCATGCCCTCTGCTTGTGCCTACTATCCCATTTTCTGTTTGTCTCGGGCTCCGGAGGAGCTAACATCCGCTTGATTGAAGTCGCTCAAGGCTTGAGGGAAGGAAAGAGTTGTATCGCCATGACTTTGGCCGAGACATTGATGGGTCTAGATGCCTTCTACCGCCAAGAGACAACCAGGTTTGCAGGGAGTCCACTACTGCTACAGGTAATGTTTCCCACCCAGGCTCACATGTATTTGCTTACATCACTCGGCCCTCGGGCTCGTTTTTTTTTCTCACAAAACCCTTATCTCACTTTTCTCTCATCGCACATCTCTCTATTCTTTATTCTCTCATTTTTCATCCCTCCCCAGATATGGTTGATGGATAAATTGCAAGTTGTGGACTCTTGCCCTGCTTATTCAGCCCGTGGCTACTTCTTTCGGCAACGCCTGGTCAATGCTCCTGATGAGAGCTGGTGGTTTGAATGGATGTGCAATTTGTCGGCAGATCGCATTGCGTGGCGCTGCCCCTGGCTCAATCTCCCGGCGATGAGTTATAGCATGTTCCAGGATACCAGGATCCGTCTGATCGGCTTAACTCACTGTGTATTCTATTTCCCATTCCGTATTCTGCGCCAGTTCGGCCATGATCAGACTTGCCCTCTGGAGGGGATAGAGTATCCGGCTACATTCCCAGTTCGAGGCGCACATCTTGCCCGGCATATTACAGCTTGGAGCACCAGAGAGCTCTTGTCCCCCGCCCCTGTTTTCAATTGCGTTTTATCTGACGAGTGCTGGGATTGGCTCAACGAGGAGGCACAGGTTGGGCCCAAGTTGGCATCAGAGGCTTCAACCAGCTCTGGAAGGGGGCGCAGGGACACCTGACTTAACTATGCCCCAGATTTATTGCTTTATTAGTACTTTCAAGTTTTCTTTATGAGTGTAATAAAAAGCAACTTCAATTGTATGCAAGAGCAAAAGAACTCCGTTTTGAAATCAATGAAATTGAAGGTTGTGGTACTGAAAATTTTCCGCTTTGGTCCAAAAATGGTCTTAGTTGTAAAAAGATTAATTTGAACAAAGTCAACTTTTATTAAAACTTTTCAAAACTATTTTCGAAATGGATCAAAACTGGACACGCCTGAGATCTGTCACTGAGATGCACAACCCCGAATCCTAGCAACTGGAAAGTTGCCCCTAGTCTGAAAAGTGCCTCGGCAATTCATAGCAACGGAAAGTTGCCCCTAGTTTGAATAGCACTGTACCGGAGATCACAATAAATGCTGATGAATAAAGATGACTGAGATGATCAAAATGGACAAAGTTGATCGGGGAAAAGATTGTGACTGAACTTCAAGATGAAGCTGTCTACGTATCCCAAAGATGGGAATCAAGTCTTACGTAGTTCAAGCTTAGGTTCGCTCGGGTATTTTTACTCTCCTTTTGCGCTCTAACTTTTGCCAAGGCCGCCCTTTGCGGGTTTTCAACCTTGCGAGCTCAGTTTTTATAATTTCAAATTTTCTATGCTCTGAATTTTGCCTAGGTCGCCCTTTCGGGTTTTCGGCCTAGCGAGCCTCTCAGGGGTAGTATTTCTTCAACTTGTCCATGTTGATCGGTTGGGAAAACTCTAAGCCATCTAGATCCATCAGAACCACAGCTCCACCTGACCAGATTGACTTGATGATGTAAGGACCAGTCCAATTGGGTCTGAACTTGCCTCTTGGGTCGTGGATAGGAGCTCGGTTGTCCTTGAGCACCAAATCTCCTTCTTTCAAATTCCTGGACTTAACCTTCTTGTTAAAAGCCCGGGCGATTCTGCGTTGATAACCCTGAACATGGTACAGTGCCTTCAACCTTCTTTCATCAAAAAGCATGAGTTCCTCAAATCTGTTCTGCTGCCAATCCGCTTCGGCTATTTGACATTCGGCCAATACTCGCAAAGACGGGACCTCAATCTCAATAGGTAGAACGGCCTCCATCCCATAGACCAATGAGTACGGAGTCGCCCCAGTAGAAGTTCTAATCGAAGTCCTGTAGCCCCACAGAGCAAACGACAGCTTATCTGGCCAGTCCCGATAGGTTTCCACCATCTTCTGCAACATATGCTTGATATTCTTGTTGGCGGCCTCAACCGCTCCATTGGTTTGCGGCCGGTAGGTAGATGACTTGTGAAAAGCCACGTTGTATTTCTCCAACAAGTCTATTACTTCCTTCTTGAAGTGGGAACCATTGTCAGAAACTATCTCATTTGGGACTCCATAGCGACAGATGATGTTGTTTCTGATGAATTTCGCGACGTGTGAAGCCTTCAACACTGCATAAGATTGGGCCTCAACCCACTTTGTGAAATAATCTATCGCTACCAAGATGAACTCATGCCCATTCGACCCCTTCGGCGTAACGGCTCCGATTACATCAATTCCCCAGACAGAAAATGGCCATGGTGAAGTCATGTTGTATAGCTTTGACGGCGGAATGTTCATGCGATTTGCATGAATCTGACATTTGTGGCATCGCCGGACGAAACCAATACAATCCTCCTCCATGGTGGACCAGTAATAACCTTGTCTGAGGATTTTCCGTGCCAACATCACTCCATTCATGTGTGCACCACATTCTCCTCCATGGATGGCTTCCATTAGACGCTTTGACTCTTCTGCATCCACACACAGTTTATGCATTCCCAGATGACCCATTCTGTACAGCTTATCCCCACAGATGATGAACTGAACGGCCAATCTTCTTATTGCCCTTTTGTCCTTGGCATTTACCCCTGGCGGGTATGCTTCCTTCTCCAGGAAATTCCAGATATCGTGATACCAAGGGTGTTCATCCTGAACTTCATCTATGGCTGCAATCGACTCATAGGCAGGTGCAAATTTCTGATCGATAATGACTGGACGCATTCGGACTCCACACGGGATGTCTATCATAGATGATAGAGTTGCTAGCGAATCTGCGAACTTGTTGTTCTCTCTTAGTAGATGAGTGAAATTTAACTTTTCAAACCGAGGAATCAGCAAGTCCAAGGTCTGGTGATACATCATCATATTTTCCTCTTTTACTTTCCAGTCTCCTTTAGCTCGAAACACAACAAGGTTCGAGTCCCCAATGACGTCCAGCCGTCTTGCCCCTAGTTCCAAGGCTGCTTCTAGGCCAGCGATGCACGCTTCATATTCAGCTTCATTGTTCGAGACTTTGAATCGGAGTTTGAAGGCTAGAGGGATACGGGAATTGTCGGGTGCTATCAGCAACACTCCTATCCCATACCCATGTTGATTTGACGCTCCGTCAAAGTACATCGTCCAAGTTTCGTTGTCGATCTGCAAAATTGCTTCATCTGGGAATAGATACTCAACTGCTTCATCCCCCTCAACCGGATGGTCGGCAAGGAACTCTGCCACTGCTCTTCCTTTCACTGACTTGCGCGTCACATATGTAAGATCAAATTCGGAGAGCAACAGCAACCAATGAGCTAGCCTACCCGTAAGCGCTGGTTTCTCGAAGAGATATTTGATGGGATCGAGTCGTGAAACCAACATTACAGAGTGAGCTAACAAGTAGTGCCGCAGCTTCCTGGTAGCCCATACCAGAGCTAAGCAAGCCTTTTCCAGCGACGTATACCGGGTCTCATACTCCAGCATCTTCTTGCTCAAATAATAGATGGCTTTCTCCACCTTATCTTCTGATTCTTGTGCAAGCATGCAGCCCATTGTGGTCTCAGTTACTGACAGATACAAAATCAACGGTTTCCCTGGTTCTGCTGGTGATAAAACGGGTGGGTTCTGTAGATATTCTTTAATCTGTTCAAATGCAGCTTGGCATCGGCCGTCCCATTGGAATTTCTTGCCTTTCTTGAGGAGGCCAAAAAGTGGTTCACAAGTCAAGGTTAGTTTTGAGATAAACCGTCTTATGAATTGCACTTTACCCAGAAAGCCTCGCACCTCCTTTTCAGTCCTTGGTGGTGGCATTTCTAAGATGGCTTTGATTTTGGAAGGGTCGACCTCGATGTCCCTTTGTGTAATCAGAAACCCCAGCATTTTTCCCGCTGTAACACCAAATGTACACTTTTGAGGGTTCAGCCGCAACCGGAATTCCCTGATCCTTTGGAAAAACTTGTGCAAGGCGGTGTAGTGGCCCTCTCTTTCCTTGGACTTGACAATCATGTCGTCCACATACACCTCAACCTCTTTGTGGATCATATCATGTAGTATTGTAGTCGCGGCCCGTTGATAAGTAGCCCCAGCATTCTTCAACCCAAACGGCATTACCCGATAGCAGTATGTCCCCCACGGGGTGGTGAATGCAGTCTTCTCCCTGTCCTCCGGCGCCATCACTATCTGGTTATACCCTGAAAAGCCATCCATGAATGAGAGCAATGCATGCCCTGCTGTGAAGTCCACTAACTCATCGATGTGCGGTAGGGGAAAATCGTCCTTCGGACTAGCCCTGTTCAAATCCCTGAAGTCTACGCACACCCGGATCCTGCCATCTTTCTTTGGCACCGGAACAATATTGGCCAACCAAGTCGGATATTCAGAGACTAGCAGGAAGCCTGCGTCAATTTGCTTGGTGACCTCTTCCTTGATCTTAAGAGCCCAATCGGGGCGGATCCTTCTGAGCTTCTGTTTGACAGGTCGGGCCTCGGGGTCAAGGGGGATCCGATGCTGTACAATCTCAGGATCGATTCCAGGCATGTCTTCGTAGGACCACGCGAAAACATCTTTGAAATCTTTTAATAAAGCGACTAAGCGCTCGCGTTCCTCCGAAGACAACGTGGACCCGATCTGGACCAGCCGCGGGTCCTCCTCAGTACCAATATTCACAGAAATGATTTCATCCATTAATGGCTTAACAAACCTCTCTTGCTCCTGCTCAATTAGACGTTGTAAAACCGGAGGAACTTCGTCCTCGTCGTTTTGATCAAAATTTTGAAAGTCCGAATTAATGCAATAAATTAGGGGCACAGAGAAGTACTCAGAAACCACGGTTGCCTGATTCTCATTAAGTTCATCCAAATCGTCCTCGGTTACATAGACTCAAATGAGAAAGAAAAAGACGACCTGGACAAGACCGTGGCATCCGGGTTGACACCCCCAGGAGTACCAGACTCAGACTCAGTCGAGCTGGAACCTGATTCCGACTCACAGGACTCGGTGGAATCAGACTCCGGCTCACTACCTGACCCGGTGCTGCTGGATAAGAATCCCTCCTCATACTGCCAAGTGAGGGAGGGTGCGATTGATGCATCCAAGATAGCTGCTGGTTGGCTCGCGGCCATTTCATTCCCAACCATGGAAACCACGGCGTTATTCCCCAAGCAATCTTGGTCGATCAGAGGATCAGAGAGGAGACTTGCCAGTGCTACCCCCATTTCTAATTCAGTGCCCTCGGGCTCCACTGCCTTATTTTGCTCAGCCTCAGTTGTTGGGTCTGTCTGCTCTGTGGCAACGTCATCCCCGGATAGTTGCAGGTCGAAGAAGATTTCGAAACCTGGTACGCGCTTCTTCTCCGCGTTTAACCATGGCTCTGGGAAGCCGCAAAATGGAAAATCTTCCCCCTCCCGGACGAAGCGTCCGTTCAGGGTACCCAGAATGGGCCTGTGCATTAAATCAAAAGGCTTCCCAGCCTGCTTCGCTCTGGCTCTGCCAGCCATTTCTTTTCCTTTCCTCGCCCAGTCTTCTTTGGTGGGCAGATAACCCAGTCCAAAGGTGTGCGGGTTGTGTGGCACTTCGGCCAACGCTGCGACTCCTTTCCTGCCGCTTCTTCCCAATCCCATCCCGGGGATATGTTGGAGCTTGTTCATGAGGTAGACGGCTTGAGCGCTGACATACACACCCTCATTCACAGCCATGATATTCTGTACTACCCGGGCCTCAGCCAAAGTAAATCCCGATATGAACATGTCCTCCATGCCGTGTTCAATCTCCAGGACTGGCGTAGATACCTCCGGAGGAGGATGGATTGATGAGTTCCCAAAAACAATGGCTACTCCCTTTCCGTAGGGGTACTTCACCATTTGATGTAGAGTAGATGAGACGGCCTTCACCTGATGCAACCAGGGTCGCCCCAAAAGCATGTTAAAGGATGCAGGGACCTCCAAGACATGAAAATCTACTTCGTGTTGTCCAGGCCCAATCTTGGTTTGGATTTTTACTGTCCCCAGGACATCCCTGCTTGTATTGTCATATGCTCTGATTACTTGAGTAGTGGGTGTGAAGTCCGCAGGCTTTAACCCAATTGCATACGCCGTTCTTGCCGGGCAGACATTGATAGCGGACCCGGTATCAACAAGTACCACCGGAATCCATTTGTCCCTGCATTCTACAGAGATGTAGAGGGGTCTGTTATGATCCACGCCCTCAGGCGGCAATTCCTTGTCCGAAAAGGTCAACGCCGGGGAACCTCCTCCCGGAAAGACCAGCCCAACTAACTGTTCTGGCGTAGTTTCGATGGAGAGTTTGGCTTTGTCCATGGCAGATAGGACAGCCTGCCTGTGCACCCTTGAAGCCATAAGCAGTCCCCAAATGGAGATGTCTGCTTGTATTTTCTTTAGCTGCTTCAGTACAGCCTCTTCTTCAACTTGCTTTTCTCTCTGTTTCTCTGCCTCTTTGTCTTTTCCTGACGCCTCGGGTTGGTCTAAGTGTGGGGGCTTGAAGTACCGCCCACTTCTAGTCATATGGTCCACTTCCTCCAAGGTACCAAGTACTGTCTGGTTGATTACCTGCCCAATCTTCGTCTGTGTGGGCAAGATACAAATCGTCATCTTCCCACCACATTCCATTAGCGTCTAGCAGGCACCTGTCTGGTTCCGGCAAACTTGTACTCTCGGTATTTTCCTCCCACATGCTCACAGCATGTCCAGTTTTCGTGCTCGCAGCACTTTCAACTTCCTCATGATTCTTTGCTTTTCGGACTCTCTCAGAATCCCATTTCCTTTCTTGTTCCTCCAGCGTTAATTGTTCGGTTTTCAAAATGTCTTGCTCCTGAGCGAAATTCTTCGTACCGGCGCTCTCCGGCAGTTCAATCTGTCCCTCGGCCCTTCCGGCCACAAATGGTACAACATCTGGCTGATCATCCAACCACCCGACGACTTCTGCTGACTCCTCGTATTCAAACCAGTTGATTGATGCATCTCCTGATTCCTGATCGTTGAAAAACTGGAGGTTGGCGAAGTCCTCTTCCACCGTTGTCAGATCATCCCCCGCTGATTCAAGTTTGTCCCCCCGGATCATACACAATTCAGCCCCTTCCGACAGCCCCCACACTCAGCTTTGGTTGGCTCATTGACAAGATATATCCACTCGGATCATAAGCTTTGCCAGCTAAATTCTCAGATTGCTCCACCCCAGACTCAACAGTTTTGCTCTTCTCGGAAGCCTGCCCCGTTCCATTCTCGGTGGTCACCACCTTTGGCTCAGGTCGGGTTGTGGAGGTGTCCATCATGCACAAGTCAGTGCTATCAGGAAGGATCACCTCCGGCTTGGGTAAGTGGGAGGGAGTTATATAGATACTGGGATCATAAGATACGCCCCCAGTGTGGATAAGGTTGACTCTTTTGGGTGGATCTTGGTTATGTGCTGGGAGGGGGTTGTTTGCAACATTGGGTCCTTGAGGAGGTAGAATGATGTTCTTGTTAATGAGATCTTGAATCTCATGACGCAGCCTGTAACATTGGTCGGTGTCATGACCATGCTGCTGGTGGTATTTGCAATATTTGGCTGGGTTATGGGAAGGAGGGAGTGGATTTGGTGGGGGCCTCGGTTCCAAGGGTTTCAGATGCCCTTTTCTGACTAGAACCCCGAGGACTTTGGATAATGGCATATGTAGTGGGGAGAAGGTTCGTTAACCCCTGGGTTGGTATCTTGAAGCTTGGTTACTGCTCCCAGAGGCATCAGAAAAAGGTGTGGCCGCTGCGGACCTTGGTTGGGGAGGGGGATTGGTGGTGACCATTCCGACCTCTGAAGTTCTTGCATTGGTAGAGCCGCTCGGGCCCGCATTGTTACCACGGTTGAATGTTCTTCGGGGTTGATCCCGATCTTGGTCAAACAGACCCTGCTTCATCGCATCTTCAATTTGCATCCCCATATCATGCAGATCTGCGAAGGTGGGGAAGGGAACTACAATCATCTTCTTCATTAATGCCGGCTGGAGATTGCGCACAATCATCCGGATTTGATCTCTGTCTGTTGGCCTTAAGGTCATCATCGATGCCTTCGCCCTCCACCGGGTTACAAAGTCAGAGAAAGATTCCTTGGGCTCCTGCCTCGTTGTCTCGAGATCACGAGTTGTGATCTCGATCTGCGTGTTGTATGAATATTGTGCCACGAAGGCCTCGGCCATCTCATCCCAGTTTATTTTCACCTGATCTTCCAGCTTCGAATACCAAGTGGATGCCACACCCGACAGGGTTCGACCGAACAAAGAAAGCTTTTGCGGTCGGGTTAGGCCCATTGGTCTTAAGACGTCTGAAAACAGCCGGAGGTGGACCATAGGGTCCCCGGATCCATCAAAGCGATCGATCTGGGGCATCTTAAATCTGTCCGGTAATGTCACGGCCACATCAGTATAGCCGTCTTCAATGTCTGGGATGGCCTTCACCCCTTGGGATTTCTTGAAGAGTTTTTCCAACTTGCTCAATTTCAGAGCTGTCTGATCTACCTCGAACTCGAATGGAGAGTCCGGGTGATTGGGTGTCAGATTCTTGGACAGTTGTGGTAGAAGCGGGGGCGGAGCCAGCCCCGTTGGAAGACTCGTGTCCTCTTGGGTGTTTTGGAAGTTTGGCAGAGCGTTCTGTAGATTTGGGAGGGTATTTTGGGTATTCTGGGCATTCTGGGGATTTGGAGGGGCATTCTGGGGATTTTGACCAGCAGGGGTCTGTTCAGGTAAGGGGGCCCCGGGTGGAGGAGGGACCTGTTGTGAAGCAGACGCTGCGTTCTGCTGTTGTAATCTAGTGATCAGCTCAGACTGTTGGGCCATGACAGCGGCCTGCTGTTTAGAAAACTCCGCCTGGCGGATAGCATCATCTTGCATCTGTTTCATGCTTTCATGCATCTGGCGCATCATCGCCTCCATCCCTGATGTATTCTGTGGCTCCATCTGAATAACTGGTAAATGTATCTCTATAGCAGACACAGAAATCTCAACCTGACTGTTTGTTACTAAAACAGACTGCTGTCCCGGTATTCTCTGTTCTGACGGACTGCGCCTCCTCGGCCTCCTTCTGGTGACTGGGGGTAAAGAATGGAACACTGGATGTCCGTCAACTAGATCCTCGGATCGGTTGAGTCGGCGACCTCATGTCCAAATTGCTTGGGGAGTATCGACTGGCTCGGAAGCAATCGTGCTACAAACTGCCCTAGCAAAAAGATAATAAAGCAAAAAGGAAATAAATGACCAGAAAAACGGGTAGCATAACGGCTTAATTAAAATACACACAACACACAGTCGGGCATACAACACGCAGTTTAATAAGCTGGAAATACACTGTCCTTAACCACTGATCACTGTTCCTGTATCACTGTTCCCCTAAACTGATTCTGATATCCGCAGACAACTGATTCTCAGACACTGAATGATGCCCGCAGGCCTGATGCCCAAACTCAACTGATACATGCATTCCCTGTAGAGACGCACTCTAACAAGCACATAGCAGATAAGTGAGAGCCAAAACACCCCTATGTTGGGGTAGGGTTTCCCTGTCCTATTTCGTCAGGAACTAGGGGTTCACTACGCACGTAGCGGTTTCAAACAACCTATAAACGGGTAAGCAACCTGTCCTAGTTTGGAATGGTCACTATGGATCCGAATATGCACTAGGTCGAATGGTCAAAAAGGGTGCCCCGGTGAAACCGGGGTTTGTGTTCCCATACTAGCAGAGCCCGTAACCGGTCAGCCTTATGGACATGCCTTGACAAGACAAGCCTCCGGCAAACCGCTCAGGAATAGCAGATGGCAAACACGGTGTCCTAGGCGCACCAATGCAAATGCAATGCAAAGAAACACACAAACATAGTCAAAACCAGATATCATGAGTTCGAGTCAAGCTCTCTAACTCCCCAGCAGAGTCGCCAGAAACTGTAACAAGCCCGCGAGGGACCTCGCTACAGTTCGGACTCGATTTTGTTGCGGTTCCAAATCTCGAACCAAAGAGTCCAAATCCGGCAAATCGTTTTGAGAAAAACAGATTTTTTTGAAAGAAGTGCCAAACATGGACTGCTTTGCCAGATAACAGAGTCGCCACCTAAATATTTTAAAATGGGAAATTTAAGAAACCCTGACTCGGTGCCAAAAGGCCACGTGTCCGTCATCACCAAAGTTGGCTCGGGAACTTGGGTACGATTGGGGAAGGTCACATCGTGAGCACCCCCGCTCGCCCGGTCAAAGACCGGCCTCTACTAACCATGATATCTGTTTTTGAAAACATTGTGAGTTCTTATTCCGATTATTAGCCTAGGTTACTATGTGATGCTCGCAGCAAACAAGTATAGATTGGGCCGTCTGAATTGGAACAAAACATTTCATGTTTGTTCGCTTGAAAATGGTTTGATGGTGCTACCCGCAGGTAGGCTAAAATGCGGATTTGCCACCCTCAGGTGAGCTTAGAAAACATGATTTTGCCACTATCTAGTGGGCTTAAAACAAACATTTGACGAATTGTCCCAATTCAAATAACCCAACCTCCACCCACAGGCATTCAAGGCAGTTATATCACATAAGCACATAGCCTCATGGTAAGCATGCTATCATGGCAGTCACTCACACGCATGCAAGGATGCTAAAGCAGAAAAACTCACCGAGTACTCCAAGCCAAAATAGAAGCTCATTAGAAATCATGCATGATCCTAAATATGCTGAAATGCCTAATGCAACACATGCAAAATGCAGCTATAGCAGGCTCGGCTATTCTAAACATGGCATATGGAATGCAGCAGCTGATATGTATTCAACTTGGAATTGAAATACAAATGCAGTTTGTATGATGCGCCGAGCCCGGTGCGTGCAAAACAGATGAATGATGCAAACATGCTGTCATACTGTATGCTAATTGAAATATGCCCTATATCTAACCATCATAAGCGGGTAAATAAAAGGGAGAAAGACGTGGGGTTGGAAGACATACATCACACTCACCCACACTTATTACAATTATGCCCTCGCGCAGAGGGTCTGAATAAATAATACAGTCCGAATAAATGAATATACAGTTCGAAATATACAAATTCCTAGTTAGTTGACAAATTAAATAAAGAAAGCTGTAAACTGGCATGCAAGCCAGGGACTGCCTTGCTGTTGATGAATGATGTATGCCGGGCTGCCTCGGGCGGAAATCCACTGGGATGCCCCAATTAGCCTCTGTTTGCAGTATTTCTCGAAATGCGAGCCGGACTCCGAAAAGTTGCTGTTTCTGGGTTTTGCTGCAACAGAGAGCAGGAAAAGGGCATAGCAATGTATTTCACAAATATATGCATGCCTCGATCCTCGTGCCACCAATCACGCATATCGATGCATGATGGCCGAGGAGTCGAATTGCACAACTCAATATCGGATGAGTGCAGATGGATGCTACAGCAAAAACCTAACTCCATCATGGGTAATCCGGAGTGTCGGTGACTTGGGAATTGAGACCCGTTCCGTCACTCGGAGTACGGAACGCGCCTTGTTTCCCGTGCCCGGGCTAACACCTATCCCGAACACGATGCAATATGCATGATATGCATGAAATGTAACTAAGATGTGATATAGCATGCACAATGCTGATGAAAGTGAGATGTCTCGAAATGCGTGCCCACAGGCACGCAAACTGAGAAAATGGCATACACGCATGAGATGACATGAAATATGATATATAATGAGACTAAAATGAAATGCCTCGAAATGCGTGCCCACAGGCACGCAATCTGAGGAAATGGCATACAGAATACAAATCGGATAAGACTGAAGTGCGCCTCGAAATGCGTGCACGCGGGCGCGCAAACCGAGGCAATGCTAAAATGGAGATCAGATAAAACTGAAGTGCCTCGAAATGCGTGCCCGCGACCACGTAAACCGAGGCGATGATGTGCAATGCAAAATCGGATAAAACCGAAGTGCCTCGAAATGCGTGCCCGCGGACACGCAAACCGAGGCGATAATGTGCAATGCAAAATCGGATAAAACCGAAGTGTCTTGAAATGCGTGCCCGCGGACACGCAAACCGAGACGATGATGTGCAATGCAAAATCGGATAAAACCGAAGTGCCTCGAAATGCGTGCCCACAGGCACGCAAACCGAGGCGATGATGAAATGGGATGAAATTGCATACGGAATGCAACGATGGGCTTACACCAACATGGGAGAGCCTCAGCTCACTCTCATAGGAGGCCGTCGGATAAAACAGAGGTGCCTCGAAGTGCGTGCACACGGGCACGCAAACCGAGGCAATGCATTAAGGCACGAAACGACATGGGAAATGATATGCAAGCATGGCAATGGAATTTCAGCACTCACAAATGATGTAAAACAGCCCCGAAATGATACGAAATGACAACCGAAGCATGAAATCATCCCGAAATGTGAAATTAGGCACCCGAAATTGCCTATAGCCATACTAAACATGCAAAATCAGCACATGACAGCAAAACCAGTGGCAAGGTAGTCCCAAATATGGCATTTTTTTAGTACAAAACAAGGCCAAATTGCAAGCTTAGATATAGCAACAAAAGCATGCAAGAATAGGGGCTAAAAGAAGGGTATTGAGACAAGTGATATATACAAACCCCAAATGGACAAACATGCTTCTACAACATTGAAGAGGGCCTAAAAATAAGCACATTTACAGAAGATGGAAGCCCCAAAAACAGAATATAAACATGCTATAAATTCTATGCAAAATGGAGCTCAAAAGAGGTTATAACAAGAGATATGCAAAGCATACACCAAACAATAAAACTTTATTCATGAAACATGTAAAGGGGGTCAAAATAAGACCCCTCTCAGTTCTGACCAAGAGCTAAAACCAAAAGCACAAAAGGCTACAAAACATGCAAGAATTAGGGCCTAAAGTGGATTTCAAAGGGAGGTGGTATATAGAATGGCCAAACAAGGTTGAGCCCTTCTACAATGTTGTAGAGGGGCTCAAAATAAGCACAAAACCAGTAGGGTTCGGAGCCCCAAAAACAAATGCAAATAGGCTAAAAATAGCATGCAAGATTATGACATACAAACTAGATATTGAAACAAGTGTATCATAGAGACACCAAATGAAGTTGAGCCCTTCTACAAAGTTGTAGAGGGGCTCAAAATAATCCTAAAACCAGTAGGGCTCAAAGCCCAAAAACTGAAAGGAAATAGGGTAGAAATAGGAAACAAAATTATGCTACAAAAAGAGATTTGGAGACTTACCCTTGGAGACAAGTCTTTCTTTGATTCTTGGCTTGAATTTGTTGATCCTTGACCACTGAAGATCACCTCTTTGCTGCTGGAATGGAGATGGTGATGGTAGTGCTTAGGGTTGATGAAGGATTGGCTTAGGGACTTGAAGCTTTTTTTGAGTTTTAAGCTATGGAAATGGAGGATTTGGGAGAGGTGTTCTTGAGAGCAATTTTTGTAACCTTGAGGAAGGAGCTGCCCAGCCCCTTTAATAGGCAAAACAAGGTGTAAAAGGGGAGGGAAATGGAGGCAATCTTTCCCTCCCAAAATATCCCCTGGATGGGGGAGATATTTTGAAAAAATATCTGGACAGCTGGAAGGAGCTGGAAAGCAGGAAGCTGGCCGGCCAGGTAACTTTCTGGGAGGTGGCCGGCCGGCCACCCCACCTGGTCGGCCAGCCACTCACCATGGCCGGCCGGCCACCCCCAAAAAATGAAGTAAACATTTGCTGGCCGACCACCATGCAATGGTGTCCTCTCATGTGTGTAGAATAAGGCCCCAAGGTTGGAATCTGGCAACTCTGAAGCATGAGCCACAACATAGAGCTTGAAGGAGAGGCTCAAAAATGAAATGCACAATTACTGGCCGACCACCAACTTTTTGTGTCCTCCCAGATGTGTAGAACAAGGATCCAAGGTTGGAATTTGGCAACATTGAAGCAGGAGCCACAACATTGGACTTGAAGGAGAGGCTCAAAACTGAACTGGACAATTTCTGGCCGACCACTCTTGTTTAGGGTCCTCCCATATCCCCTGATCACAGATATGTAGCTTTGGTTGGAAGAAAATACCCCTAGGGTGTTCAACATTGGCCGGGAAGTGAGAAAAACGGGCTCCGGAGGAGCAAATCTGGTTATCTGGGATAATTGATGGCTTCTCACCCCCCAGTGATCTTCCTGATGTTGAAACAGAGGTACCTGCCAAGTTTGAACAAAAACTAATGAGAAATGAACACTCGGAGCCAAAACCGAGTAATTCGGGATCCCGAAAAATGGGCTGCAGGTGCCGGAAGTGGTGTTCAGCAGCGAAGTGGGCATCTGCGACCCCAGTGTCCATCGGAATGACAAAACAGAGGTTCCTGCCAAAAATCAGAGAAAACAGATGCAAAATGAATGCTCGGGACCAAAACCGCGTAGTTTGGGGTCCCGAAAACCGGCTATAGGCACCGGAAGTGGCATACGACCACGAAGTGGGCATCAGGGGCCCCAGGGTTCCTCAGAATATTAAAACAGAGGTCTCTGCCAAAAACCGGAGAAGTCGGAGATGGTTGGGCGGTCCCGAGCCGAGGCACACAGCCTGACGGTCCCGAAAACCGGGAACTGGGCTCCGAAATGGGCAAAATGGCCTACGGCCACGAAACGTAGCTCACGGCCACCGGGAGATAGCCTACCGGACCACTCCCTTCCCTTAGGAAAGAAAACAGAGGAAACCGAGTCTGGTTCGCAAACCGAGACAAGGCACAGAAGAGGGTTCGGGAGTCCGGAGATAGGGCGCACGGCCGCGACTCTGAGACTTCTGAACGAGCACAATATGCAATATCACCGAGCGCTCAATCGGTGACGTCTAAGTCTTAAAGTCGGTCAAAAATGGGGTGTCTACACTATCCAAATTTGAAATTAGTTCAATCTTGTTTATACTATAAATATAATTTTTTAAGCAAGCGAACATAATTATTTGTGTAATGATTGTAACTGTTTTATGTAATGCTTTCTCGAATTAATTAAATTCATATCTATAAAAAAATTATATTCATTTAATACATAAGAGAGGTCTTTTCATGTTATTCATGTTAAAATGTAAGAAATTATCAATAATTTTTAATTTTTAACTTTTAATTTTAATTTTAATTTAATTTATTTTTGTGATGTGGGCATTAGAAAAATTAATTATTTATGGTAACAATGATATTACCCAAAGGCAGTTTACAATGTATAAAAAAGAGATGAGTTCAAAGGAAGTGGATTATTTAGAAGTACATATTAATATTTTTTAAGAAGCACGAACATTTTTAAGAATGTGACGTATCCGTGTCATTTTCGTGTAGAGGTACATATGTATTCTTTTGGCATTATTAGTGTTAAAATGTAAGAAATTATCAACAATTTTTATTTTTAACTTTTAATTTGTTTTTGATGTGTGGCATGAGAAACTGAGTTGTCAAGAAAAGGGTTCTGGTCTAAAATGTCGAGAAAAGTGTACTAGAAAAGGGTTAAACTAAGTTGTAATTTTTTAGTAAAAAATTACTACAAGTAATAATTTTATTGTATAAATGTAATTTTATTGTGTAACAATTATACTATACATGTAATTTTTTAGGTAAGCGGTCATAATTACTTGGGTATTGGATGCAACCGTTTAATGTAATGCTTTCTTAAATTAATTACATTCACATCTATAAAATTCTACATTTATTTAATATGCAAGAGAAGTGAGGGTGGCGGACGACAGAGAAAAGGGTGTAGGAACGATGAAAAAGGGAAGAAAGAGGAGTTGTAGGAGATGGCCCGTTAGATATGGCTCTGCGGCAGTAGTTGAAGGGGTGTTTGCCAGTGTTCACTCTCTCTATGCATTCTTTTTATTTTATTTTATTTTTTTTGCCTTAAGTAAAATGACATCGTTTTGTGCAAAATGACGTCATTTTGTGCACCCCACAAAAACTGCAAAAAAAAATCACATTGCAAAGGATCTGAATGCGACATAATTACTTGTGTGCTGGTTGCAACCTTTAAATGTAATGTTTTCTTGAATTAATTACATTCACATCTATAAAAATTTACATTCATTTAATATGCAAGAGAGGATTTTTGACAAAATTTCCAAAATTATGAATGATAAACAAACCAAACAGTTCGAGCTCGGCTCGTCAAGTTAAAACTTTGTTGGAGTTTAGTTTGTTAAGTAAATAAGTTAAGTTTGAACAAATTTTAGAGTTTTCAAACAAAGTTTGAATAGTTAATTGTTCGATCAACTTGGTTTAATAAACCTAAAACTAAATTAAAATATCAAATTACTTGAGCTTAATTCGACAAAAACTCGTTTGAGATCAACTCAAAAGTTTAACGTGTTACAATAGTAGAGAGAAAGGAAATAATATGTATTTTATTCAATTAATTAATCCTATACAATAGAAGGCCCATATATATAGGCTGTGAAAGAGTATTTTATAATAAACCTAATTATGAGAAACAGTATCATATAAGAAACTTAACTATGGCAATACAAATATATCTATGAAATCAATATCTAATATATCTAGAAATATACCATAAATACATTAACATCCCCCCCCCCCCAAAAAAAAAAAAAAAAAAACTTAAGAAGGATAAACATCTTGAGTTTGGAGAAAGAAACTAAAATATGAAATAAAACTAAATAAAATAAAAGGTAAATAGATTGCAAAGTCTGAATGGGAGTGCAAGGGCGCTTGAGATGGATTAGAGACTGGAACTAATGCCGGAAGACAGTTTATGGTCGTGTCAGACCGTTGTAGGAACTGGCCGAGACTAATGTCAAGACAATTTGAGTTCATGTCAGAGAGTTTTAGAAACTGGCTAGAATCAATGTCGAAATAGTTTACGGGGTCATGTCAGACCGTTGTAGAGACTAGATGTTAAACCAGCAAGCGTGGTGCACACATAACTTATGACATGGTGCTGAATGATGATGGCAGTAAATGACTGAGTGTGCTAAGGGACGGCTCGGATGGTGCGCTAGAGGGGTGGCTTAGATTGTGCCCCAGAGGAGGCAACTTGGGTGGTGTGCTACAGGGGACGGCTTGAGTTATGCGCCACAGGGAACGACTTGAGTTGTGCGCCACACGAGACAACTTAGGTGGTTTTCATGGTGTATAACCATATTCACTATGATATAGGTATAATCCGCTCCCTCAAACTCAAATAGGTTTGAAAATAGAAACCTATTTGAGGTTGAAGCAGAGGGAATGGAGTAAAAGCACACAAAAAAAAGGATTGCGAGTAAAAAAAAAAAAATTATAATAAAGATATTTGGGGTGGGAATAAACTAGCGGACAAAGGAAGAGATCACCATGAAGTGATATTGATAGGAAAATATGACAACGGAATAGGTTGAGGTCCGGCGAGCGGCCAAGGCAAGGCTGCCGCCCGCTGGTGAAGCGAAATTACTAGGTACTTAACCTAACTCTGATACCATGTTACAATAGTAGAGATAAATGAAATAATATGTATTGTATTCAATTAATTAATCCTATACAATAGAAGGTCTATATATATAGGCAGAGAAAGAGTATCTTGTAAGAAACCTAACTATGACAATACAAATACATCTAGGAAATCAATATCTAATATATCTAGGAATATATACCATATATACATTAACATAACGAATAAATTTTGAACAAATTTTTAAGTTCGTTAAAATTTTCAAATCAAGTTTAAATGGTTAACTGTTTAGCTCATTTATTACTCCAATCCAAATTTGAAATTAGTTCAATCTCGTTTATGCTATAAATATAATTTTTTACACAAGCGAGGCATGATTATTTATGTAATGATTGTAACTGTTTTATGTAACGTTTTCTCAAATTAATTACATTCATAGCTATAAAAATTTATATTCATTTAATACGTAAGAGAGGTCTTTTGGCATTATTCATGTTAAAATGTAAGAAATTATCAACAATTTTTAATTTTTAGCTTTTAAATTATTATTATTATTATTATGTTGATGTAGGGCATTAGAAAAATTAATTGTTTATGGTAACAATGATATTAATTTATAAAGTATAAAAAAGAGATGAGTTCAAAGGAAGTGCATTCTTTAGAAGTATTTATGAATATTTTTTAAGAAGTACAAACACTTCTCAGAATGTGACATATCCGTGTCGTATTCATGTAGAGGTACATATGTATTCTTTTGGTGTTATTCATGTTGAAATGTAAGAAATTATCAACAGTTTTTAATTTTTAACTTTTAAGTTTTTTTGTTTTGTTTTGTTTTATTGGAAAAACCAATTATTTATGGTAACAATGATATTACTAAAAGACAGTTTACAAAGTATAAAAAAGAGACGAGTTGAAAATAAGTGCATTCTTTAGAAGAATATATGAATATTTTTTAAGGACAAACACTTTTAAGAAGGTAGCATTTTCGTTTCGTATTTGTGTCAGACACCCACACTCGTTGAACATTTTTTGACACGTATTCAATACTCTTCAAAACATGTCTCATTTTTAATTTTTTTTTAGATCTTGACACTTTTTAGACACTCGTGTCCTTTACTTAAACACACGTGTCCACCGATTAGACACACATAAAATTAATTATAAGTTTGAACTAAATAAATTAGGATACAATAATGAAAGAAAAAATAATGTAAATTTATAAAATAAGTGTTATATTACAATTTTTATTATGTTTGAATGATATATTCATATGTATAACATATAATAAATATATAAAATCTTATATTTCATGTGTTTCCCCACGTGTCGTATCCTATATGTTTTAAAAATTAAAATGTCGACGTGTCTGTGTCTGCACTTTTTAAAATATTTTCTATAGAAAATTTAAAATATAGTTTTTAAATGTTTCTTAAGATTTTTTTTTTCAAAATTTTATCGATACATTAAAAGTGAGAAATTAAAATACTGAATTTATGTATTGAATAAATATATTTTTCAATAACAGAAAATACATTAACTTTGACTATAATTTTGTTTGAATTATTTCTTATTTTCTATCATAACGGATGCATTTATTTCTACGTAATGTCTTGTTTTTATAATTTTCACAATCTCTATTTCTATGTAATCTCTATTTCAACTTTGGGTACATTTATTTCTATGTAATGTCTTGTTTTTATAATTTTCACAATCTCTATTTCTATGTAATCTCTATTTCAACTTTGGGTACATTTATTTCTATGTAATGTCTTGTTTTTATAATTTTCACAATCTCTATTTCTATGTAATCTCTATTTCAACTTTGGATAACCAAACTAAACAACAGATTGGTGAGGATTGGAGAACAATGGTGTCACGACCCAATTCCAGGAGCTTAGGGCTGAAATTACAACTTACTAAATAATTCTAATCGTAACAATTTAAATGACGCAGGCGGAGGCAAAATGGAAGTAAGAAAATAGTTAAACAAAAAATTTACTTCATTCTACTATTTTGATAAAAGAAAATATCTATAGGGTTTTTATTATTTTATTATTCAGTTACCGGCCCTCAGTAAAAAAAAAAAAAAAACAGAAGGAAGAAAAGAAAAGAAAAAAACAACATAACCGATCAGTATCAAATTCTTGTGCAGGTTCTACTACACGAGGTTACGGGTCTTCCTTACATCTCATCACCTTAAAGGGTAACAACTAGAAGTACACAACAGAGTGAGAGATATTATGCCAAGCGTATAGGGAACACAAATAACCATGGATAGTTAATTAAGCTAGAACATTTACATAACTTAATTTCAATAAACAAATTATTCAGAGGGGCAAAAACTAAAATATGGAAATTATGTAAATAAATAACCATAACCACGGTACAGAACAGAACAGAGGTCACAGGAGTGACAGTTAGAATAGAGGTCAATGGATCCATGACAAATAGAGGACCACAAAGTGACAAAATAGAGACCAATGGTTATTTAAGCCCCCAAGGCATGAGACTCCTGTGGTGGTATTTACAAAAAATTATTGTTTGAAAAATTATTGTCAAATAATTTTTAAAATTTAAAAAAACATAACCATGGTTTAAATTTAAGCAAATGAAGTTCAGAAAATAATTAATGTAATTGAAATATAAATATAAGTTATAAAGCATAACTTGTATAAATAAATTATGGTAATTCAAAATATACGTAAAATATATTATGGTGACTCAAGATATAATATAACTCACCTTAATATTGACCCTTACCCTTTACTTTTCATTATCACAAACCTTCTTACTTCTTAGTTTCTTATCTCCAGTATCTCTTGCGCGTCTTTTTTTTTTTTTTTTTTTTGGTTTTCGCACTGATCTTGAGCAACACTGTGCCAACACGTGTCCACAGCCAAATCTTCCTTAGATTTTTTATCAGAAATCTTCCTAGATTGATCCTTATCTTATTAACTTTTACGTTAATTATACTTTGGCCCAGTTCTTTAAAATAATTATATGCCACTCGTTTGATAAAAACACAAACTTATCCCTAATTAAATGACACTTTATGGCATACCAACAGAAAATTAATTATTTTATTTTACTATCACTCTCACTATTATTATTATTATTATTATTATTATTATCGTGATTGGTTGTGGTATTAATTAAATATTTAGGATATCACATTTCTCTCCTCCTAAATAGAAGTTTGTCTCCAAACTGGACGTACCTTGGTTGTCGAAGAGGTGTGGGTATTTGACTCGCATTTGACTTTCAGTTTCCTATGTCGCTTCTTCGACACGATGATCCTGCCATAAGACTTTCATCAATGGTATGGTCTTGTTTCGGAGAACTTGATCACAACGGTCGAATATCCATGCTGGTTGTTCTTTATAAGAGAGATCTTCTTGAACTTCCAAGTCCTCGTAATCAACAACATGCTTTGGATCTCGAAAATACCGCCGAAGCATCGAAACATGAAACACATTGTGGACATTAGACAATTCAGGTGGCAGGGCAAGGCAATATGCCACAGGACCAATCCTTTCTAATATCTCGAATAGCCCAATGTAACGTGCGTTTAACTTTCCTCGCTTTCCAAATTGGATAATCTCTCTTGCTGGTGAGATCTTTAGGAAAACATGATCTCCTACTTGGAATTTCAATTCTCGTCTTCGTGTATTTGCATAACTTTCTAGCGACTCTGAGCAGTGCGAATTCGCTGTTGGATGAGTTGGATTTTATTACTTGTGATTTGCACGATATCGGGGCCTAATAGTTTCTTGTCTCCGACTTCCATCTAACATAGAGATGATTGACATCTCGTTCCATACAATGCTTTGTACGGTGCCATTCCAATGCTTACTTGGTAACTGTTGTTATAAGCGAATTCCACTAAAAGTAGGTGCTCATCCCAATTACCTTTGAGGTCCATCACGCACACATAACATATCCTCCAATGTCTGGATCATTCTTTCAGATTGCCCATCAGTTTGTAGGTGATAAGTAGTGCCAAACTTCAATGTAGTCCCCAAAGCCTCTTGCAATTTGTTCCAGAAGTGAGACACAAATCAAGGGTCTCGGTTAGACATGATTGAAACTAGAGTACCATGCAACCGAATGATTTCCTTGATGTATAAAGTGCCGAACTTGTTAAGGGAGTACGTGATTTTGATTGGTAGAAAATACGTCGACTTCGTCAATCGATCTACTATAACCCATATTGCATCATTCTTTGAAACTGACTGTGGTAGGCCGACCACGAAGTCCATAGTAATGTGCTCCCATTTTCATTCAGGAATAGGGAGTGGTTGCAGCATTGTAGACCGCCCCCGAGAACTCCCGGCTCCGCGCGCAAAGGCGCGAATTCGTTTGTTCTTTAGCTACTACAGTTCAAACTCGCGTCACGGTTCTGAATCTAATCTCACAAAGTGTAATGTGAGACCGATAAATCACCAAAGAGTCCAAATCTAGCAACTTGTTTTGGAAAACTGATTTTTATAAAGAAGTGTCAAACATGGACTGCTTTGCCAGATACAGAGTCGCCACCTAAATATTTTATTTGGGGTAAATTTAGGAAACCCTGACTCGTGCCTAAGGCCACGTGTCTGTCATCACCAAAGTTGTCTCGGCTTGGGAACTTGGGTACGAGAGGAGAAGGTCATGCAATGAGCACCCCCGCTCGCCTGATCAAAGATCGGCCTGTACTAAGCATGATATTGTATTTTTGAAAACACATGTGTTCTTATTTCGGTTATTAACCTAGAATTACTATGTGATGCGCACAGCATACAAGTATAGACTAGATCGCCTAAGTTGGAACAAAACATTGCATGTTTGTTTATTTGAAAACGATTTGAAGTTTGCTACTCGCAAGTAGGCTAAGTCGCGGATTTCAATGAATTGTTCCAATTCAAACAATCCAACCTTCACCTACAGGCATTCAAGCAGTTAATCAATTAAGCAGTTAGCCTCATGGCAACATACACATCTCATGCAGTATGCTAAAGCGTAAACACTCACAGTGTACTCCAAGCCAAAACAAAGAACTAGTTAGAAATCATGCATGATCCTAATTCATGTTAAGATGGCTAATGCAACACATGCAAGAATGCAAGGCTCGGCTATTCTAAGATGGCATATGAAATGCAACAATTCGATACATGTATTCAACTTGGAATTGAAATACAATGCAGTTAGTATGATGCGCCGAGCCCGGTGCATGCAAAATAGATGAATGAGTGCACGCATGCAAGGCATAAGGATGCTAATCGAAATATGCCCTAAAACTAACCATCGTAAGCGGTTAAGTAAAAGGGAGAAAGAAATGGGGGTTGGAAGACATGCATCGCACACACGCACGCTTATTACAATAGTTGGCCCTCTCGACGGAGGGTTCGAATAATAAGCTAACTAGCTAATCTAAGCTAATTAAACTAATTATTACATCACAAATTAATAACTAGCTACAACTAACTATTACAAAACGAATAAGCAGCTAAACGCATTAACTACTTAAGTACAGAACCAAAGCATAAGCTAGCTAAGGAAAGCAGTAAAATAGAAGCCTCGAGGCGAGAAGTGTATGCATGCCTGGTTGCTTTGTTCGGAAATCCATCGCGATGCCCCGATTTGCCTCTGTTTTCAATTGTTCTCAGAACCTTGCACCAAGCTCCACAAAGCTTCTAACTCACCTTGGGGACCTGTGGGAGGGCTGCCGACCACCTAGGGGTGTTTCCAGCCACTGGCCGACCACTTTCTATTGCTGCAGACCAGAAAAAGTGGTCGGCCAACTAGTTTTCTGGTTGGCTGATCAGTTTTTGCTGCACTTCTCCAATTTGCTGCAACAGAGAGCAAAAAAGGGCATGACAATGTATTTGCAAGATATGTGTGCACAACCACCCTCCCTATCATTTCATAAGCTTAAGGGAGTGCGGTTCTCGACCCTCGGGCCACCAATTCGCATCTCGATGCATGATGGCCGAGAAGCCAAATTGCACAATTCAATATAAAATGAATGCACACATAAACACATAAAGCCCAGAACTCTATCATGTATGATCAAGAGCGTCGGCGACCGAGAATTGAGGCACGTTTCATCACTTCAAGTATGAAACGTCCCTCGTTTCTGGTGTTTGGATTAACACCTAATCCAAACAAATGCAATGCAACAACAAGCATGTTAAACATGTAATATAACATGGCATATACAATGCAATGTAAGATGGCATGCACAAAGTGAAGGACATGGCATACACAATGCAATGAACAACATGGCATACTCAATGCAATGTGACGTGATCAACTTAACAAAGCTAATGACATGCAAGGAAGGCTAATGCATGCATACACAAAGCAAGGCAACATAAGCATGCAACAACATGGCAATGTAAGCATGCAAATAACATGAAAGCAAACTGTAGACGTCCCCCGAACGCATCCCGGGGAGGAGCGCGAGTCCCCCCCCCCCGGGTTCTGGTTCGCTAGTGGGTCTACTACAGTTCGAGGACTCAAATGTCACGGTTCTTAATCTTGAACCAAAGAGTCCAAATCCGGCAAATCGTTTTTGAAAACAGATTTCTTTGAAAGAAGTGCCAAACATGGACTGCTTTGCCAGATACAGAGTCGCCACCTAAATATTTTATTTTTGGGAAATTTAGGAAACCCTGACTCGTTTGCCTACGGCCACGTGTCCGTCGTCACCAAAGTTGCCTCGGCTCGGGAACTTGGGTACGATTGGGGAAGGTCACTTCGTGAGCACCCCCGCTCGCCCAGTCAGAGACCGGCCACTACTAACCATGATATCTATTTTTGAAAACATTGTATGTTCTTATTCCAGTTATTAGCCTAGGTTACTATGTGATGCGCACAGTATACAAGTATAGACTGAATCGCCTGAATTGGAACAAAACATTTCATGTTTGTTTGTTTGAAAATGGTTTGATGGTGCTACCCGCAGGTAGGCTAAGACGTGGATTTGCCACCCTCGGGTGGGCTTTAGAAAACATGATTTTGCCACTATCTAGTGGGCTTAAAACAAACATTTGATGAATTGTCCCAATTCAAGTAACACAACCTCCACCCACAGGCATTCAAGGCAGTTATATCACATAAGCAATTAGCCTCATGGTAAGCATGCTATTCATGGCAACACTCACACGCATGCAAGGGTGCTAAAGCATAAAAACTCACTGAGTACTCCAAGCCAAAACAGAAACTCATTAGAAATCCATGCATGATCCTAGATACACAGAATTGCCTAATGCAACACATGCAAAAATGCAAACTATAGCAGGCTCGGCTATTCTAAACATGGCATGTGGAATGCTACAACTAACACGTATTCAATTTGGAATTGAAATACAAATGCAATTTGTATGATGCGCTGAGCCCGGTGCGTGCAAAACAAATGAATGATGCAAACATGCTGTCATACTGTATGCTAATTGAATTATGCCCTAATCTAACCATCATAAGCAGGTAAATAAAAGGAAAGAAAGACGTGGGGTTGGAAGACATACATCACACTCACCCACACTTATTACAATTATGCCCTCGCACAGAGGGTCCGAATAAATATATAGTCCCGAATAAAAGAATAGTACAGTCCAAATAATACAGTCCAAATATGTACAAATTCCTAATTAATTAACAAATTAACTAGGAAAACAATAAACTGGCATGCAAGCCAGGAACTGCCTTGATTCCGCTCCGGATGATGAATGATGCATGTCCGGGTTGCCTTCGCGTAGAAATCCACTGCGATGCCCCAATTAGCCTCTGTTTCGCAATGGTTTTTTGGAAAGCGCGCCAAGCCTCGGAAGACTGCTAATTCTTGATTTTGCTGCAACAGAGAGCAGGGAAGGGGCATAGCAATGTATTTTCACAAATGTATGCATGCCTCGATTCTCGTGCCACCAATCACGCATCTCGATGCATGATGGCCAAGGAGTCGAATCGCACAACTCAATATGAAATGAATGCACATGAAAACACTACAAGACCTAACTCCATCATGGATAATCCGGAGTGTCTGTGATTGGGGAATTGAGACACGTTCCGTCACTCAGAGTACGAAACGTACCTCGTTTCCCGTGCTCGGGCTAACCCCTATCCCAAGCACAATGCAATATGCATGATATGCATGAAGTGCAACTAAGATACAACCTAACATGCGAAAGGCTATGAAATGGCATACACGATGCATGAGGAAACATATCATACACACTGCACTAACATACACCCTAGCATACGCAATGCTATGAGATGAAATGGCATACACAATGCAATATGGACTTACACCAACACAAGTGGACCTCGGCCACACTCACATAGGAGGCCATAAGATGAAAATGAGACAACTCGAAGTGCGTGCACGCGTGCACGCAAACCGAGGACCGAACCTACGGCACGGAATGCCACTCTAACAAGACATGGCAAAACATGGAATATGGCATATGATCATGCAATTTTCAGAGGCAAAATGGGATGCAAAACAGCCCCGAATCATGGCAAAATGATACTCGATGCATGGAACAAGTCCCCGAAACATGAATTTTGGCGCATGAAATGGCCTATAGCTATGCAATGCATGCATAATTTGAACATGAAGTATGAAGACAGAAGCTAGGCAGACCCAAAAAAAGCATGTTTACAGTTCAAAGCATGGCCAAACAGTGAGCACAAATAGGCCTAAGATAGCATGCAAAAATGGCCAAAAAGAGAGAGGTAATGAAGCAACTCACAAATGATGGCCCCAAACAGGGAAGGGTCCTTCTACAATATTGAAGAGGGGCCAAAAATATGATGTATTACAGTTTATGACAAACCCCAAAAACAGATGCAAGTATGCTCAAAATGCTATGCAAAATAAGGGCACCAAGAGAGCTATAACATGAAGTATAAAAAGGATGTCCCAAACAGCCATAGACCCTTAATGAAACATGAAGAGGGGGTCAAAATAGGGCCATTTTCAGTTCGGACAAAGGTCCAAAAACAGAGGCTCAATAGGCTAATAAATCATGCAAAAATGGGGACCAAAGAGGGGGATAATGACAAGTGGCACATGGAGGTCCCAAGCAGTGATGAGACCTTCTTAAATGTTGAAGAAGGGCTCAAAATAAGCCTATCTACAGTTTACATCATGCTCCAAAACAGATTACACATAGGCCAAAAATACTATGCAAGATTATGGCATACAAAGGGGTAATGAAGCAAGTGCAAGATGGGGGTCCCAAACAGGGTAAGACCCTTAATGAAAGATGAAATAGAACTCAAAAAAATGCCACTTTAAGTTTTGGTCGGAGCTCAAAACATCAAGAAAAGAGGGCTAAGAAATGGTACAAAAATGAGCTAGAAAAGGGGGAAATGGTGCTTACCCTTGAAAACCAAGCCTTGGCTGCCTCTTGGACTGAAAAATGCTGCCTCTTAGCTGCTAGAAAGCCCCTCCTAGCTGCTGGAATGGAGTGGTGGAGTGGTGCTAGGTGGTGGTGTGGAAAAGGGGGTAGAACTTGGGTGTTTTGAAGCTTGAAGGGAGAGAGAGAGAGGAGATATGTATATGGGAGCTCAAAGGGGTTTTTTCTAACCCTTAAACCAGCTGGGGAGGCTGGTTTATATAGGCAAAGAGGGAGAGAAAGGGGAGAAAATAATTCAAGTTTCCCCTCCAAAATTTGGCCTTCCGGATACAAAATCTAGGGGGTCAAAGAGGTCAGTTTTGAACTAAACAGGGTGCAAGGAGCAAGGCCGGCCAGCTAGTGAATTTGCAGGTGGCCGGCCGGCTCTCCCCATGGCCGGCCGGCCAGAGGTCAAAAAGGTCAAGGTGATTTAGTGGCCGGCCACCACAGATTGGTGGCCTCCCATGTGTGCTCAACACAGGTATGTGGTCAAAAATTGGCAACTGTAAACCATGAGAGAGAACAAGCCATATTTCAAAGGGGTTCAAAAGGTCCAACAACAATTACTGGCCGGCCACCAAATATTGGTGGCCTCCCAGATGTGTATATCACAAATATGGGGGTTAGGGTTGAAGAAAGTGACCCTAGGGTGGTCAACATTGGCTTTGAAGTGTGAAAAACGGGCGTCGGAGGGCGATGAAGGAAATATAACAGGTTGCTGGAACAATTACTGGCCTCCCACCCTTCTACGGCCTTCCTAGTGATGAAACAGAGGTCCTTGCCAAAAATGAACAAAAACCGATGCAAAATGAAGGTTCGGGGGCCGAGACGCGCAGTCCGAGGCCCCGAAAATTGCCCGTTGGGCACCGGGGGTGGTGTTCGACCACGAAGTTGGTCTCTCGGACCACAGTGTCCCTTGAAAGGGAGTAAATAAGATGCATGCCGAAAACCAGAGCAAACGGAGATGGTTAGGCGGTCTTGAACCGAGGCACACGGCCTGACGGCTCCGAAAACCGGGAACCAGGCTCCGAAATGGGCAAAATGGCCTGTGACCACAGAACGTAGCCTACGGCCACTGAGAGATGATCTACTAGACTTCTCCCTCCCCTTAGGGAAAAGAAACAGAGAAAATCGAGCCTGGTTCGCAAACCGAGGCAAAGTACAGAAAGGGTTCGGAAGTTCGGAGGCACGGCTCAAGGCCGAGACTCTGAGACTTCCAAACGAGCACAATATGCAACATCACCGAGCGCTCAATCGGTGACGTCTGAGTCTTAAGGTCGGTCAAAAATGGGGTGTCTACACAAACATGCTCAATGGACTTAAACCAAAATGGACAGACCTCAGTCATGCCCAAATCAGTGACCATAATGATGAAACTAAGGCATGAAGATCAAGACAAGCATGCTCAATGCAATGGCCTATCAACTAGGCCTAAGAACACAACTCTCAAGCATGATGAAGAAGTGATAAACATGGAAGTGTGACAACACTAAAGGCTCCGAAATCAAGTGTGAAATGATGCCAAATCATTCAAACAACACAAGTAAAGCATGCAAGAGGGCCTAAGGCACAAAGCCATTAAAGGGACTACACAAGGGGCATGCAATACATGGCACAAATGATTGAACCAATCATGGACAGAGCTTAATTAGGTCTAAACAAAGACCAAACCATGCTAAGATGAAGGTTCAAGGACCTAGGCAAGATGGCATACATGCTAGGCCCCAAACAAGGCGACAATGCATAACACTCAACGGCACTTAAAGAGTGAATGAAGTGGGAACATGGCAATGCTACATGCTCTGAAATGTCATGGTAAATGATGCTAAATCATGTACACAATGCAAATGAAGCATGCTATAGTGCTCAAAGCTTGAAGCTAGCAAGGCCAATTGCACTACAACTATACAAAACATGAAGCATATGGTCGAGGTAGCCCAAAACAGTCCTAGAACATGTCAAAATGAGTCTAAAACATGCATGGAAGTAAGCCAAAATAAGCTAGCATGAAGGGCATAGGGCATGGAATATGCAAGGCAAATAAGGTGGATTACACTGCACCTACCAAGACCAAGCATGTGATGACTTAACCAACAAAAATCAGAGTTATATCATGGCAAAACAACCCAAAAAACATGTTGAAATGATAGCTCGCAAGCTTAGGCATGAAGGCATACGCAATGATTCATGTTAAGGCATAAAGGGCAAACCCTCCAACGCATTGAAAGAGTGAAAGATGTGAATGCATGAGCATGAAACACGCAAAGAAATCACATAACAAATGATGCCAAATCATTCAAATTGGCCAAGCAATGCATGCTAGTGGACTTGATACACAAAGCTAGCAAGCTAGAATGCACTATAGCTATACAAAGCATGGCATGCATGACCAAAACAACACAAATCAGAGCTAGAGCATGCTAAAACATGAACAAAAGCTTCTTAGAGTTAAGCCAAAATCATGCTAGAAAGATATGTTAAAGCATGATACAGATTAGGCTACTTCATGGAATTGCACTACAAGTGCATGGAGCATGCAAGGACCAACCAAACCAAACCTTAACAGGGGTATGACATGGTGAAAAAACCCCAAATACATGCTAAGATATGGCCAACATAAGCTTAACAAACATGCTCAAACATGAGGCACATGAAGTAAGTATTCAAAACACAAGGAGATGGGATGACCCTCTCCTATTTGGGACCTTAAAACACCATTTCCACCACTGAAATTCCTCTTGAGTTTCAGTGGTGAGAAGGCCAAAACAAGGTGGTCCCAATAGCTTAAAAGAATGGCACAAAACAAGGCCTAAGAGGAGGTAGACTACCCCCAACACAAAAATGACCTTAAACAAACATTTTAAGGACTGAAAAATAAAACTTTTTGCAGTTGGAAGTTAAGCCTAAAACACCATGCAAATAGGTCCAAAAGCTTAATCAAAACAAAGGGTTAAAGGGTTAGTTGACTCACCCTTGTAGAAACTCTTCAAGGCTACCACTCCAGCAGCTTTCTTGGATCAAAACCAGTCCAAAAGCACCAAAAACAACCTCAAGAAGCCTCAGCAACAAAAGGATGGTGTTTGAGTGTGTGTTTGTGTGTAATAGTATGGAAAAATTACACTTTAAGGCACAAATATGAGACCAAAAGAGAGATATAGAGACAAGTGTGTATCTATCACTCCAACCACAAAAATCTGAACCTAGAGGAGGGAGGAGGAGGTTCTCTTATATGGAGAACAAGCAACAAGCTTGTTGGACAAGCTTTTGGCCTAAAGCCATCCCTCTATACACGTGTATGGAGGATGGCTTCTGTGCCTTCCAGCTGGCACAACTGTACTAAAAATATCTCCAAAAAGGTGATGAAAAGCAGTCGACCACTTGAAGTGGTCGGCCAGCTACTTGAAGTGGTCGGCCGACCACCACAAGTGGTCTCCCAAGACAAAAAGTGGTCGGCCATGGGGGAAGAAGGTCTACAGCATGAAAGCAAAGTAGTGGTGTGGTGGCCGACCAGAAAAGGTGGCCCAACGACCAAGGAGACCAGTTGGTCGACCAGAAAATTGGCTGGTAGGAAGAAAAGTGGTCTCCAAGGGGAAGAACTGGTCTCCCACCCTTGTACCACTTTCCTAACAAGGAAAACAAGGTTTGTACAAAAAACAAACCAAAAATGATGCAAGACGAAAGTTCGGGAGGTAAAACGCACAGCCGAAAGCCGCAAAAACTAGTCTAGGACCACAAAGGTGGTCTCTCGGACCACAATGTCCCTCTAGGCAGAGGCAACAAGGCATGGTTCAAAAACCAAGCCAAACGGAGAACATTAGGCGGTCCCGAGACAAGGCGAGCTACCGAAGACTCCAAAAATCGGAAACTAGTCTCCAAGAGCGAAAAGTGGTCTACAACCACAAAAAGAAGGTCTACCAGACCTCTCCCTCTCTCCAGGGAAGAGAAACAAGGTTCGGTCTGCAAACCGAGCCAAAGCATAAAGAGTTCAGAGGCTTGGAGGCAAGACACTCGGCCAAAACTCCGGAACCTCGAAACGAGCTCAACATGCAAAATCACCGAGCGCTCAATCGATGACGTCTGAGTTTTAAGGTCGGTCAGAAATGGGGTGTCTACAAGCATGCCTGCAAGTCTCTAATGTTCTGCTTTAACACGTTGACAATGCAGGCATTTGGAGACGTGGCTCGCTATGTCTCTTTTCATTCCTGTCCACCAGTAGTGTTCTTTCAGATCATGGTACATCTTTGTATTATCAGGGTGGACTGCAAACCTCGAGCTATGAGCTTCCACCAATATCTTCCTTTTGAGTTCCAGAATGTCGAGTACGCAGATTCGATTCTGAAATTTTAGCATCCCATTGTTTATAGTGAACTCGAGATCAGGCGTACTCCTTTGCTCCTCATACTTTTTCTTTAAAAGTTTATCTTCATATTGGTGTGCTTTAATTTCTTCAATCAAAGTGGGTTCCACGGTTATATTGGCGAGCAGTCCATTGATCTTGCGGGAAACGAGAGTACACACTACAACCAAACTGACTTTTTATGGCACCACATCAACGGCATACAATAAATGCATGCCGTAGTTTTCTCACTTTTATGACTTGCTTTTTTTACACATTGTAAATACTTTTCCAACCACAGCATATCTATTGCATAGGCCGTGAATGGTAATAACAATGATTTTTTTGTGGCTTACAATGCACGTCGTAAATAATAAAACTTTCTACAACGTGCATATGGCATGTCGTTAATACATTAATTATACACGACGCATATACGCCAGCCGTGAAAAGTGAAAACTTTTTACGGTGCACACAATGCCCGTTGTTAAAAGTATTGCATTTTTTACGACACACAAATCGCCTATCGTTAAAAGTGTTGTCTTTTTACGACGCACAACGCATGTCATGAATTGTATGATTAAAAAAAAAAAAGCACCAAAATGAAATTTGGGGTGCCAATCACCAAAAAATATATATATATTAGAATTTTTTTTTCCTACTACTATAAAAATAGTTAAAGATCACACTTTGACAAATGAAAATATTTCACTTTTATTGAAAGTGTGATAAAAAAAAAGATTTAAATTGATATTTTAATCACACTTAATTTGATTGAATATGACATTATTTATTTTTTTGTCACTTTTCAATTAAGTGTGATTATATATATATTTTAATCACACTTTCTAATTAACATATGACTATATTTATTTTATGTCACTTTTCAATTAAGTATCATTATATATATATATATTTTAATCACACCTTTCAAAAAAAATTCTAGACCATTGATCCTCCATAGTTGGTAGATATTTTTTTCCTAAACCCTATTATATCCTCTCTCGCAGTAGCCTTCACTCTCTGTTTTTTGGGGTAACTGCAGCCTTCACTCACTCTCTCGTTCTTTCATCTCTCTCTCTCTAGCAATCGGTGATTGGTTAGCGAGACAACCGGTGGTGATCGAATCAGGTTTGCTTTCGCAACACATTCGGTTGATCCAATCAATTCCAGATCGAGATCGTACGACCTCGCTCTCAAATTCGATCCGCCCAATTTCAAAGGTAATTTTATGGGTTTTTTTTCTTTTTTGGGTTTGATCTTGCAAAAGCTGGGCCTTAAATCAACGGAATATCGATCTTCATTAGTTTATTTATGGGTTTTCAATTATTAGGTGGAAAATAATTTATTTCTTTATAATTTTGTTTATAGGGTTTGCGATTGTTTTTTAATTTATACTATTCCTGTTATTTTTGTGTAAACATTAAGGGCTTGTATGGCTTGTTTTTGGGAGAGTTGTTTTTGAAAAAAATTTGGGAGAGTTGTTTTAGAAATTTTTTTGGTTTGTTTGGTTGTATATTTTGAGAGACAAATTTTTTTTGAGAGTTTGGGTTGATTTGATATTTTGAGAGAATTGAGTAGATATGTGTGAGAGAAAAAGTGATTGAGAAGGAGAGAGGAGAGAGAAAAAGTGATTGATTGATGTGTAAGAGAGAGAAAGTGATTTTGGAAATTTTTTGAGAAAAAACTTAAACCAAACAAATTTTGAGAATTTTTTTTCTAAAACTCATTTCCCAAACTCAAACCAAACATACCCTAAGTTTTTTTTGATAAATTTCTGCTTTATTTTTTTTTTAATCTGCATGTTGACATTGATTTTGTTTCAGAATGGGAACAATATTCAATTTTTTTCGACATACTAAAGTTATAAACGATTGGCTTTAAGAATTGCAAAAGACTAAGTATGAAATCTCCTTGCTGAGAATTTTTTTGGGGCATCGCCTCGTTTGCTGGGAATTTTTCTAAGTTTTCTATATTGATATGAAATCTCTTATGGGTTAGCATGTGGGCCACAAATAGTGATTAACAAAGGTTTTGATTGCTTTATGAGGGGCATCAAAAATTTTTTTTTTTTTTTTTTGGTGATTGTATGGCGGTCCAATGTAATGTAGCATCAAAGTACTTGGACTTGAATTGTTAGTTTTATTAAACTATACATCTTATTCTCATCATCATGCATCATCATGCATAGGGGAAGAGCATGCGTTCGGGGACAGATCTCCACAAATGAGAGTTGTTGAAGCTTAGAGTTATTGAAGTTTAGTTCCTTAAGGGAATTTTTGATCTTAAAATGTAAATAACTATCATATATAAATGTAGCAACCTTCTGGTTTTTTCGACAGTTAGACTATGTTGACACAATTCTTAAAATTAAAGATTTAAATTGTTCAAATTAAAACTAGGGACTAAATTGAAACCGACCAAAACCATATAAAAGGTAAAACTATAAACAAAATGTTTTGCATTGCTATTTTGCGCTATTTTCTTTTGTTTTTGTTTTTGACTTTATTTAGAATAGATGTGGATTTGAAGGCAAGGGTGATATTTGGGTTGAAGACATTCTTAATCTTGGTGTTTTGTGAGTATCATTTTCTGTTGTTAATTTATATGATGTTATACAACTGTTATTATATAATGCATTGCCATACCAGAAAATAAATACACGACACACATACGCTAGTCGTGAAAAGTATTACACTTTTCACAGCGCACACAACGTCTGCTGTTAAAGTATTGCACTTTTTACGACGCACACAACGCCTGTCATTAAAAGTATTACACTTTTTACGACGCACAATTATTGCTATAAAAGGTACGACCGAAAAAAAAATAGCACCAATATGAAAATTTTGAGCGCCAAACACCAAAAAAAAAAATTTTTTTTAAAAAAACAAAAAAAGAGCCAACCAAAAGCCCTAACTATTTCTTCCCAGCACAGTCTATGTAATAACCCACACACTGTCTTAGCCATACTCATGCATTTATATGATTTTGCTTTGTTGAGCTTGCATGTTCAATCTTGACTTGCCTTGCATTCTTGACTTGTCTGGCATAGGTGTTGATTGATACTGTATTTCTTGGTGTGTGAATGTTTAGCCGAGGTCACCTTGAGACTAGTTCACCTTTGAACGTTAGTGTTGCGAATCATGTTGGAACCACTTGGTTGACCTTCACCTTCACCCCGGCATTCTAGCCGAGATGTCATCACGTAGCCGAGGTATTTCATACTAGTGACCTTTGTTCCCGGGATGGTATGACATAGGCCGAGATGTGGCACACCCTGGCCAAGGTGTGGCACAGCTTAGTCAATTGTCGTCCTCCCTAGCCGATGTCCTTGTTATCCTGTTGCCGAAGTCCTGTCTTTGGCCGATGTTATTCCTTGCCGAGGTTTTGTTGTTAGCCGATGTCATTACTCGCCGGAATGTTTCACTGGGTAGCTTGTTAGATACGCTTTGTCATAGACTTGTCTTGTCAGTCAGTCACCTTTTTGAGTTGAGCCAACCACCTGTTGCCACGTGTCCGAGCTGAAGGCTAAAGTCAGCCGACAGACTTAGAACCAAATCATTTTGTCTCAAAGCCCTTGTTTTAGAGAGAGAAGCTCTAGGAGAAGAAGGAGGAGTTCTAGAGTGAGAAGTGGATTAGCAAGCTCGATTCTTAGAGTTCCAACCGTTAGATCCTTGATTTGAGGTTAGAATCTTGATTTGCTCTTGTTATTCTCATTGATCATCTAGCTGCATTGCACGATTGAATCTGTTTTGCATGCCATGCATTGATTCGAAGTTGGTTTGAAAGAGAAAATAATGTTTATGAGTTCTTGAAGGAAAAACCTTGTTTTGATCCGAAAGCTTGAGGCAAGAATCATGTTTTCGTGTTTGTTCTTGCATGGTCTTTCTGTACGGGTACCCAGGTCCATGTTTTCAAACTCATAGCATGAAATCTCAGGCTTTACAATGATAAGTTATGATCCTTGCATTCATTTCCTTCATATTTTTCATGTTCATGTTCTTGAGCAGAGGGGAAACCCAGATTTTTCCCCGACTTCATTTCCTTGGATGTGGCTCTCGGGACCACACCTCGGCGAGAATGTGTGGGACCTCGGCCAAGACCTGGTTAGTGCCCAGCATGTTTCCCCGAGATGAGAAACAGTGTTTGATATGACTTGACTAAGTTTTGGGCGTTAGCCGAGATCATTTGCATGCATAAGAACCTTGTTTAAAAGTGTATTCAATAGACTTGCCATGTGATTGTAGGACTTGGACTTGCCTTGACCCCGACGTCCGAAGAACTATGTGAGTGGCATTCTTAATAAAGCTATGTTGCAATGTTTTGATAAAAGTATTGTTTTGCCTTGTTTCGAAAAGTATTTGTAAGCATGAATGATTAACCCTATTTTGTATGCTAAGTATTATTTGTGTTCGATGACAAATCTCGGAAAGTCCTTACGTGCTGGAGGACTCTAAGCATTTGCAGCACACTCTTGATAGTCCGTACGTGCTAGGGGACTATAAGCATTTGTAGCACAAGTTTGGAAGTCCGTACGTGCTAGGGGACTATAAGCATTTGTAGCACAAGTCCTTAGTGCTGAGGACTATAATGCAACGACACTCTTGTTTACAGATCTCTTGTCTTGCCACTGACGGTTTTACCGCGTGGGTTTGTTCGTCCGAATTGTTATCTCTTGTATTATATTGGTGCTAGTAAGCATCCCTTGAAACTTGAAAGATTTGATAAATGGACTTGTTGTACTCCTTGTATTGTTTTGTTAAAAGACCTCGGATATCATTCATGAAAACCCTTTATTGTTCATGCCATTCACTGAGTATCCAAGCTCACCCTCTCTATATATATGTAGGTGATGAGCAGGGCGGCGACGCCTAGATGTGTTTGCCGAGGTGTTTTGCCGACGTGTTTTTGATTCGCATTTTGTGAACATCTTGAAGATCATGCTTCTTAGTTCTTTCATCGTATTTTGTATTTGAAGGCCGAGAAGCCTTTTTGTCAAGATGTAATTCATGTATTCTACTTTGTTATATTGAAGCCATTAAAAGATGTATGTTATTTCATCCAACTTAAGCACTGCTCTTATGGACCACTTGTATGTTAATTTATTGCTTCCGCATTTGTAAGCCCCATATGTTTACTCTGGATTGTGTGTGAATTCTAGTAAGAGGCCTTTGGTAATCTCGGATTACTGGCCATCTCGGCGCCGACCTTCTAGGGGCGAGTTGGGGTCGTGACAGATTGGTATCAGAGCACAAGTTCCTCATAGTACGTTATTCACACACTTTGAGTCCTAAAGAGCATAGGATTTCCCTTAGAAAGATGATAGGATTGCATCATGTTGCCTGCTACTTGACAATGTGTGCATCATCTCGGCATAACAGCTTGTTGCTTGCATGTATGTTTTATTGCGCATTTTGTTTTAAAGTTACATTTTGCATACTCATAGCATTATGAGGAGAGGAAGACCACCAGTTGGCCGAGATCAATCAGAAGACAGATTGGGTCAACTAGAAAGGCTAGTTGAAGGATTAACTCGGGAGTTGAGGCAGATAAGACAACAGAATGTTAGTGCCACATCTACTCAGGCCGAACAGACTAATGGCCGACATGCAGCTCCGCCTCCACCTCCTCCAGTGCCCCAAGCACCCTCACAGCCAGCCTTGTATGGGGATGGGACTATGACTTTGATTAAGGAGTTCAAGAAGATGAACCCGCCGAGATTCCAAGGGGGCGTAGAACCAATGAAAGCCGAAGCGTGGGTGTTAGGAATGGAGAAGTTGTTTGAGATCTTTCCTAGCACGGATGCTCAGAAGGTGGCATTGGCCGCATTTACGTTAGATGATGATGCTCGAAGATGGTGGATGATGACACGAGAAGGGAACCCTGACTTAACTTGGGCTAAATTTTTGGAACTATTTTATGACAAGCATTTCCCCATTAGTGTTCGAGATCGCAAAATCACGGAGTTTCAGACTTTGACACAAGGAAACAAGACAGTAGCAGAGTACGACCGTGCTTTTACCGAGTTGGCGAGGTACGCGCCTCATATGGTCAGTGATGAGTACAGGAAAGCAAGGAAGTTTGAAAGTGGTTTGCGTGCACCGATACAAGATAGAGTCAACATGTTGAACATGCCGACTTATGCTGGAGTCTTAGACAAGGCTATTCTTGCAGAAGCCAATTTGAACCGATATCACAGTGCAGGAGAGAATCAGAGAAAGAGGCAGAGTTATGATAACCGCCGAGCTCCGTTTAATGCTAAGAGGAAAGCGAATGTCGGCAGCACCAGTAACTCGAACCAGGAAAGTAATACGAAGTCGATGTGTGCAGATTGTGGGAAGCCGCATTCCGGGGTTTGCCGTTGGGCGTCAGGTGCCTGTTTTGAATGTGGGGAATTGGGTCATCGTGTGAAAGACTGTCCGAAGTCAAGGATGGGTGATGGTAAGAAAAGTGGGAGCACCTCGGGCTCTGCACAGGGAAGCAACGTCGGGAGGACACAGATAAGGCAGGGCAGAGTTTTTGCACTAGTGCCAGGAGACACTCAGAATACTGAGGCAGTAGTGTCAGGTATACTTCCAATTTGCTCTCAAGATGCATACATATTGATTGATTCGGGCTCTACGCATTCATTTGTATCTGCTAGGTTTGCCGAGAAGTTGAATAGACCACAAGAACCCCTTGATTATGTGTTATATGTATCTGCTCCATCTGGGAGAACTATGATTGTTGCATCTATTTATAGGGGGTGTGTTGTTGAGATTAAGGGTGTAGGAATATTAGTTGACTTGCTGCCATTAAACATGACTCACTTTGACGTTATATTAGGGATGGATTGGTTAGTGACGAATCATGCATCTATTGACTGTGTTTCTAAGAGTGTTACCTTGAAACCCCCAAGCCAAGCCGAGGTTATTTTCCAGGGTAGAGGTGTAGTGTCCCCGCCTTACTTGATTTCATCCATTAAAGCCTATAAACTAATTCAGAAAGGGTGCCGTGGCTACTTGTGTAGTATATTGGGTAATCAGAATGGAAATGTTGACCTAGATGATATCCCAGTTGTTAATGAATTTCCCGATGTCTTTCCAAATGAATTGCCTGGCCACTTAGTTGACAGAGAAATAGAGTTTACTGTGGACATCATGTCGGGAACCCAGCCGATCTCCAAAACACCTTATAGAATGGCCCCAGCCGAACTTAAGGAACTGAAGGTGCAGTTACAGGAATTATTGGATAAGGGTTTTGTTAGGCCGAGCACTTCACCATGGGGAGCCCCAGTCTTATTTGTTAAGAAAAAGGATGGTACACTTCGTCTTTGCATCGACTATAGAGAACTTAACAAGGTAACCATTAAGAATAAGTACCCGTTGCCTAGGATTGATGATTTGCTAGATCAACTTCAAGGAGCACGAGTCTTTTCCAAGATTGACCTTAGGTCGGGTTACCATCAGCTTAAAGTTAAAGCCGAGGATGTTGAGAAGACGGACTTTCGAACCAGATATGGCCACTACGAGTTTTTGGTAATGCCTTTTGGAGTAACCAATGCCCCTGCTGCATTTATGGACTTAATGAACAGAGTCTTCAAGCCACATTTAGATGAGTTTGTAGTCGTCTTCATTGATGACATACTAATCTATTCCAAGAGTAAAACTGAGCATGAAAACCATTTGAGACTTGCCTTACAGATTTTGAGGGACAGGAAGTTGTATGCTAAGTTGAGTAAGTGTGAGTTTTGGCTTTCCAGCATTTCATTTTTGGGGCATGTGATCAGTGAAGAGGGTATCTCTGTTGATCCCAGTAAGATTGAAGCCGTGGTAAATTGGCCGACGCCGACCAACGTGTCCGAGGTTCGTAGTTTTCTGGGTTTAGCAGGTTATTACAGAAAGTTTGTAAAGGACTTCTCAAGGATTGCAGTACCATTGACACAGTTAACTCAGAAGGGAGTGACATACGAATGGACCGCAGATAGAGAGTCAGCATTCCAGGAGTTGAAGACGAGGTTGGTTACAGCGCCAGTACTTGTACTTCCATCAGGTAATGAAGAATTTCAGATTTATAGCGATGCTTCACATAAAGGTCTGGGTTGTGTGTTAATGCAAGGGGGTAAGGTCATAGCATATGCATCTCGTCAGTTGAAATCTCATGAAAAGAATTATCCCACCCATGACTTAGAACTAGCAGCCGTGGTGTTTGCTTTGAAGATTTGGCGTCATTACTTGTACGGAGCCTCTTGTCAAGTTTTCACGGATCACAAGAGTTTGAAGTACCTATTTACTCAGAAGGAACTAAATTTGAGGCAGAGAAGATGGCTGGAATTATTGAAGGACTACGACATGCAGATTCAATACCACCCAGGCAAAGCCAACTCAGTAGCCGATGCATTAAGCAGAAGATCGATGGGAAGTTTGGCATGTTTAGCCATAACCTCAGTAGAACCGACTATCATTGGGGAAGTAAAAGTCAGACAAATGAAAGATGAATTCTTGAAGAAGGTAGCCGAGGAGATTATCACCAAGCCGAGATCAGGCTACACCTTTGAAAATGGAGTGCTTAAGTTTGAAGGAAGATTGTGCGTGGCCGACATCCCAGAGTTGAAAAGGAAGATTTTGCAAGAATCTCATGGTTCCAGAATTGCTATTCATCCAGGAAATACTAAGATGTATCACGACGTCAAGCAGACCTTTTGGTGGCCGAACATGAAGAGGGAAATAGCCGAGTTTGTATCCCGATGTTTGCATTGTCAACAAGTGAAGGCAGAACATCAGAGACCAGCAGGACTCCTTCAACCTTTGTCAATTCCTGAGTGGAAGTGGGAACACATCTCCATGGATTTCGTGATTGGTTTGCCGAGGACGCAGAAGGGAATAGATTCGATTTGGGTCATAATTGACAGATTGACCAAGTCAGCACACTTCTTGCCTGTTCAGACTACATTCAATGCTGATCGACTAGCTGTACTGTATATGAATGAGATTGTGAGACTTCATGGGGTGCCGATGTCTATTGTTTCAGACCGAGATCCGAAGTTTGTTTGTAGATTTTGGCAGAGTTTGCAAAAAGCCTTGGGAACCGAGTTGAGGTTTAGCACAGCTTTTCACCCCCAAATGGATGGGCAAACAGAAAGAACAATTCAAACACTCGAAGATATGCTCAGGCTTTGTGTACTAGATTTTAAGGGAAGTTGGGAAGCACACTTACCATTAGTAGAGTTCGCTTACAACAACAGTCATCAAGCTAGCATTGGTATGGCACCGTACGAAGCTTTGTATGGAAGGAAGTGTAGATCGCCGATATGTTGGACAGAAGTAGGAGATAACGTTTTGATCGGCCCCGAACTAATTCAAGTGACAACCGAGAAGATTAAGCTTATTCGACAGAGGATCAAAACTGCCCAAAGTCGGCAGAAGAGTTATGCCGACCAAAGGAGAAGAGAATTGGAATTTGAAGTTGGAGACCATGTATTCCTGAAGATTTCACCAACAAAGGGAGTCTCCAGATTTGGGAAGAAAGGTAAGTTAGCACCTCGATACATCGGGCCATTTGAAATTCTTGAGAAAATTAACGTGGCTGCCTACAGACTTGCTTTACCACCAGAATTAAGTCAAGTGCACAATGTGTTTCATATTTCGATGTTGAGAAAGTATATTCGGGATCCCTTGCATGTGATTGATCATTTTGAGATTGTGGTTGATGAAGAATTGAGCTATGAAGAGAGACCAGTACGTATCATTGATAGACAAGTGAGACAATTGAGAAATAAGACAATACAGATGGTAAAGGTAGAATGGAAGGAACATTACGGCAAGGATGCCACTTGGGAAACAGAAGAAGAAATGAAAATTCGACATCCAGAACTATTTTTGAACCAAGGTAACTCAAGTTTGGGGACCAAACTTCTTTAAGGGGGGTAAGATGTAATAACCCACACACTGTCTTAGCCATACTCATGCATTTATATGATTTTGCTTTGTTGAGCTTGCATGTTCAATCTTGACTTGCCTTGCATTCTTGACTTGTCTGGCATAGGTGTTGATTGATACTGTATTTCTTGGTGTGTGAATGTTTAGCCGAGGTCACCTTGAGACTAGTTCACCTTTGAACGTTAGTGTTGCGAATCATGTTGGAACCACTTGGTTGACCTTCACCTTCACCCCGGCATTCTAGCCGAGATGTCATCACGTAGCCGAGGTATTTCATACTAGTGACCTTTGTTCCCGGGATGGTATGACATAGGCCGAGATGTGGCACACCCTGGCCAAGGTGTGGCACAGCTTAGTCAATTGTCGTCCTCCCTAGCCGATGTCCTTGTTATCCTGTTGCCGAAGTCCTGTCTTTGGCCGATGTTATTCCTTGCCGAGGTTTTGTTGTTAGCCGATGTCATTACTCGCCGGAATGTTTCACTGGGTAGCTTGTTAGATACGCTTTGTCATAGACTTGTCTTGTCAGTCAGTCACCTTTTTGAGTTGAGCCAACCACCTGTTGCCACGTGTCCGAGCTGAAGGCTAAAGTCAGCCGACAGACTTAGAACCAAATCATTTTGTCTCAAAGCCCTTGTTTTAGAGAGAGAAGCTCTAGGAGAAGAAGGAGGAGTTCTAGAGTGAGAAGTGGATTAGCAAGCTCGATTCTTAGAGTTCCAACCGTTAGATCCTTGATTTGAGGTTAGAATCTTGATTTGCTCTTGTTATTCTCATTGATCATCTAGCTGCATTGCACGATTGAATCTGTTTTGCATGCCATGCATTGATTCGAAGTTGGTTTGAAAGAGAAAATAATGTTTATGAGTTCTTGAAGGAAAAACCTTGTTTTGATCCGAAAGCTTGAGGCAAGAATCATGTTTTCGTGTTTGTTCTTGCATGGTCTTTCTGTACGGGTACCCAGGTCCATGTTTTCAAACTCATAGCATGAAATCTCAGGCTTTACAATGATAAGTTATGATCCTTGCATTCATTTCCTTCATATTTTTCATGTTCATGTTCTTGAGCAGAGGGGAAACCCAGATTTTTCCCCGACTTCATTTCCTTGGATGTGGCTCTCGGGACCACACCTCGGCGAGAATGTGTGGGACCTCGGCCAAGACCTGGTTAGTGCCCAGCATGTTTCCCCGAGATGAGAAACAGTGTTTGATATGACTTGACTAAGTTTTGGGCGTTAGCCGAGATCATTTGCATGCATAAGAACCTTGTTTAAAAGTGTATTCAATAGACTTGCCATGTGATTGTAGGACTTGGACTTGCCTTGACCCCGACGTCCGAAGAACTATGTGAGTGGCATTCTTAATAAAGCTATGTTGCAATGTTTTGATAAAAGTATTGTTTTGCCTTGTTTCGAAAAGTATTTGTAAGCATGAATGATTAACCCTATTTTGTATGCTAAGTATTATTTGTGTTCGATGACAAATCTCGGAAAGTCCTTACGTGCTGGAGGACTCTAAGCATTTGCAGCACACTCTTGATAGTCCGTACGTGCTAGGGGACTATAAGCATTTGTAGCACAAGTTTGGAAGTCCGTACGTGCTAGGGGACTATAAGCATTTGTAGCACAAGTCCTTAGTGCTGAGGACTATAATGCAACGACACTCTTGTTTACAGATCTCTTGTCTTGCCACTGACGGTTTTACCGCGTGGGTTTGTTCGTCCGAATTGTTATCTCTTGTATTATATTGGTGCTAGTAAGCATCCCTTGAAACTTGAAAGATTTGATAAATGGACTTGTTGTACTCCTTGTATTGTTTTGTTAAAAGACCTCGGATATCATTCATGAAAACCCTTTATTGTTCATGCCATTCACTGAGTATCCAAGCTCACCCTCTCTATATATATGTAGGTGATGAGCAGGGCGGCGACGCCTAGATGTGTTTGCCGAGGTGTTTTGCCGACGTGTTTTTGATTCGCATTTTGTGAACATCTTGAAGATCATGCTTCTTAGTTCTTTCATCGTATTTTGTATTTGAAGGCCGAGAAGCCTTTTTGTCAAGATGTAATTCATGTATTCTACTTTGTTATATTGAAGCCATTAAAAGATGTATGTTATTTCATCCAACTTAAGCACTGCTCTTATGGACCACTTGTATGTTAATTTATTGCTTCCGTATTTGTAAGCCCCATATGTTTACTCTGGATTGTGTGTGAATTCTAGTAAGAGGCCTTTGGTAATCTCGGATTACTGGCCATCTCGGCGCCGACCTTCTAGGGGCGAGTTGGGGTCGTGACAGTCTATGCCCTACCTTATATCTCTCTCTCTTCCTCTCTCTCTCATTTTTCCACCACGACCACAGCAGCAACTTTGCTTCTTCTTTTTCGTCGACACCCACACTCCTCATCACTGTCGATGCTTCTCCCTCTTTAGTGACCCTTCGTCTACATCTCAGACTCGTCTACAAGTGGTGGCTCCATTTGCAGAGCACCGAGCGGTGCAAGCTAGCCACCCGCGCCGGACCCCACATGCTTCGCAAAATGGCCGCTTGCTTCACTCGCCTCCATGAACTCGATCTCTCTCAGTCTATCTCCAAGTCCTTCTACCCCGGCGTCACCGACTCTGATCTCTCTGTCATCGCTATTTCGTTCACTTGCCTTCGAGTCCTCAGCCTTCAGAATTGTAGAAGTAACTACTACCCATTTCCCTCAAGTTTCAATTTTTAATTTTTTTATGGGTTTCTGTTATTTTCTCTATTTTCTGATGAATTTTTACCAAAATCACATACATGCCTTCAGGAATTGCAAAAGTAACAAGTACCCATAGCTGGTCTCGTTGGCGTCTTGCGTTAACTCGACGACCTAGCTGAGCGAGTCTCCTCTTTCTTCTTATCTCTACGACTTTGAGTTGCGTTTGAGTTTTGAGTTTGGATTAATTGTTGTGCAATTAGGGCCTCAATTTGTGTTTCTTTGCTAATTATTGTACAATCCGATGAACAATGTTTGTGAATTGGAAATTTTGGGTCTAAGATCTGTTGAAATCAAAATTTTCTGGGTTTGTGGTTGGATTGAAGATTTAACACGGGAGAATGAAAGTTTAAATTGATTGTTAATTTGGGTAATAGCTTAATTGGGTGATTGCGTGAAACCAATGGAGCATGTTAATTAGTAGAATTGATCTGGAAAAATACCCACAAAAAAATTCATATTGGAATTTGAAGAAATTAAAGAATAAGAACATGAAATTTTTCTGAGTTCAATCTTAGAAATCAAGAATCTTTTTTTGGTGGACTGGATTCTTGCATTTCATTGTCATATAATTTATTTTATGCATACAAGTAGATGAGTTTATAGTTGTTAGATATGCATTTAATTAGCCATCTCCTTTTCCAATTTTTTTTTTTAAAATTTATATCAAAATTTTTTTTTTTCAACCTGTCACATATTTTTTAAAAAAAGTATTTTTTTTGAAAAATTCCAAAAAAAAAAAAAAAAAATTTAAAAGGCAATGTTATATTTTAATACTTTATATATATTATCACTTCTCTCTTATTCTAAACCTTTTAATAAATTTCATTTGCTATGTTATGTTGTTTAATAAACAGGAAAGAAGTTCTGGCCTTGTTTGGTTTGTATTTGAGAAACATGTTTTGAGATAAAAAGTACGAAAATTTGTTTGGTTTGGTTTTTTTTCAAAAGATGTTTTGAAAAATTATTTTGAGAGAGAGTTTTGAAAAAAGTGATTGATTTGATGTGTATAAGAGAGAGATTTGTTTGGAAAATTTGTAAACCAAACAAGTTTTGGAAAAAAATTTTGGGAAAATTTGTTTGGTTTGATTACTTTTGAAAACTTATTTGTAGAGAATTTTTCCCAAAATTTTTTGAGAAACACAAACCAAACAAGGCCTCTATTTTTTTTATCTTCTTGTTTTGTATACAAATATTTGAAATAAAGCTCATATTCCAACGAAGTATGAGCACTGTCATAATGCAGAGCTTGGAAAAGAAAAGAGGGGCAAATATGAATTTCATGGAGAACAATTTGGATGTTTGATTAACTTGTTTAGGATCAATTTAAGTTGTATTATACATATATATATATAGAGAGAGAGAGTTGGAATGCTGTTGGACTGATTTGTTGACGTTTATTAAGTTTTGGGAGTCGAGGGTAGTTTGGTGTCATAGTAAGCAACTCACTGGCTACTACTCATATTTCACCTGCCACTAAATTTTATGTTTTTATAACTTTGGCTCTATATTTCTTTGTTACAATTAGAACGAGGGCTGCTGCCTTTCTTGGACTTTGAGTTTTATTATTACAAGTTTTCATGTTTCCGTTCTTTATCTTCTTTCTTTTAATATATTTTTCTCAGTAAATAGTTCGAAGCTGCTTAAATAATAATGCTAAAATTGACTTATGCTTCTAGTTTTTATATAGGTGAAAAACTTCAAGGCTAATGAGCTGATAGAGTTTTACAAAGTGAGTCCGAATTTATGATTCTTTTGTGATTTGAAATGATGAGCCTAGGATTTTTTATCTTTAAATTGTGATAATGTGGTATTGTACAGGATTCTTATAATGATTTTTGATAGTATTTATGTATTTAGTTTTATAATAGATCTTGAAGACATTGTCACATTACCTTGACATATACCATCTATATTTGGCAGTCAGATTTAAAGCTGAAGAAGTTCCTGCACATAGTTGAGAATTCACCACTGTATCCTGTTTTGTATGATCGCAATAGGTATTTTGGTTTCTTGATGACACCTGTTTCACCTTAAGGATTCTGAGCTTTCTTACCGCCACCTTATTGATGCTGTTAATGTCTACTATACATTTTTTCCCTTTCCAATTAATTGCTATATACAACATTTGGTGGATGGGTTTTCATTTGCATTAAAGATTTTGAGCTTGATTGTGGCATATGCAATCTGCTTTAAAGATAACCCAACCCTTCTAATTTGTATTAAGCTATGTGAAGTTCTATTTCAGAATTCATTTTATTATGTTTTTGGTTCCTATTCTTGAAAAGATCTCTTCTTCTCTGCAAAACTATTCTGTCATTCCCTCAAATCTATTGTTTGTGCCTATAAAAGGTGATGCTACTGTTTATGATTCTTGTTTTTCTTTTTTTCTTTTTCTTTTTTTTTTATATATCAATTTATTCTACAGCAGTTAGCTTTGCATTGTTTTACCCTTACAATTATTAGGTGATTGCATTATATTGAGTTTTTTTTTGTTTCTTGAACGGGTGCGGGTCAAGCTGCTTATTATAAAAGAATAACAGGAGTTTTTGAATGATCAATAATATTCTTCTAATGATGCTAGAGACATCTCAGTTGTTGATCTTCTTTTCTTGGCAATATGTACAATAATGAAGCTCCAAATTCCATCATTGTTATTATTCTTTTCATCTATCATAATTTTATGTTCCAACTTTCAAGGGTCTCAATTTGGATTCTAAGTCTCTTAACTAGCATAGATGATATCCAACTCTTCATATATGTGCATGTATACTTGATGCCTATTTTTAATGCATTCTTTGTTTTATTATGTGAACCAATTGTGTACTTACGTTCAGTGGCCTCTGAATTTCATGAAACCTAGAAATCTTTGCTTTTAGATATCCTAATATTTGTTACATTATGCTTGTGTAAAGAAAATCAATTATGTTGTATTTCTCCTTTAAAGATGATGATAAGCTTTGCCAATTTGCTATTAGTTTTTTGTTGTCATCTGAAGAAATTTCACTAGTGATAAATGTAATTCTATTGTTATATGGCATTAAATGAAGATCTAACAATCTGATAACTTTTTGTTTTTTGTTTTCAGATTGCAATGAGCGGGTTACAGAGGTTTTAACATGGGTACTCTGCTCTTACAAAGAAAATTTCTCCATACTGAACTGTAAGGATGATAAATCAACTGCAGTGATCATTGGAAATCCCCGTTGCTCTGATTTTGAGGTTTGTTTGCTACTTCATTGTTATGTGGAATGAAGTTAAGTTATTCTGTAATTGTTATGTCTTCCACTTTTTTAGTAAATATATAAACCTCTGACTTTTATTAATTGAAGAAGAAAAAAATTGTTATTTGGGAATTTCATGCTTGGTTCAATTGTTTTGCCCTTCTTTTTATACCCTTTTTGTTTCTTTTCTCTTTATTATCCTTTCACTTCTTGCTTTGTTGATACCTTGACATGAGAGTCCACTGTTGAGATGAAACAATTTCTTCCATCTGTTATTTTATCAATTTCTTCATGATGATGACCCAGCGGATAATTATTTTATATTTGGTGATGACTTTTGAATGCTTAATATGTCTCGTGCATATATTAGGAAGACCTAACCCAACTGGAGGGACACTGTATCTGCAAAGCAATATTTTTTATTTTTTGTTTTTTGTTTTTTGTTTTAGTGGAAGGGGGTTCAGGGGTGGGATTGTGGAAGAGTTTACTTTTTGTGTTGTTTGAAGGTTTGCGATGTGTAAAAACATTCCGTACACACGCATATGTAATTTGGTTGAAAGACTGAATACCAAGCCAACACTAGCATTTTCAAGCAGGCTGCTTTGCTATGCACACCCAACTACACATGAAATTCAGACCATTTCACCAATCTAATTGTTTGGATGTATGAAGCTAGGTAATGAATTTTGTGAATGAATAATATATTGCATTGCGATGAAGGTATGAATAGAATTTGTTGTATGGAATGTATTCAAAGAAAGATTCCTTGATGACCAGTTTGTTTGAAGAACAAATTGTTTTTACTCTGTTCTACAAATTTGTTGACGGGAAGGTGGGCCTACATTTTTTTTTTCTTTAAAAAACTTTATATATATTTTTATTTTTAGTTGGAATCCCACTATTCTTTTTTTGTGTTATATAGTAGACTATCTATTACTATAATTAATGAGGAAAGTTGGAAAGTCTTGTGGAAAGGACCTTCTTATATGTGATTAAATGAGCCAAGTAATTACTGAAATACATGACACCTGACAATAGAAAATTGATCCTTAGCTAAGTTTTGAACTTGACAAAAAATTACGAGTTGGAGCTTGAGGATTTGTTTGAATATTTGCATCCCCAATAGCCAATATGAACAGCAATGCCTTTCATCTTGGCTAATTGTGTTCTTAAGTATCTTGAAATACATGTCTACTAAGTGAAGTTATCTCTCAACAACCAAAAAAAAAAAAAAAAAAAAATCTAAGAGAGGTATCTTGTTGCCTTCTCTCTCTCTCTTGGACTTTCTACTCGCTCACCTGCGTTTTTAGTGTTGTTAGTGTTTTTGGCCATCAGTTATATGTCCAGTCTCTTTTGTGTGATGGTCTTGAAATGATGTGTGTTGTAAATTTCTTATGTAGTAGTCTCTTGGTAAATTAAATTGTACAAACTTGTTATTTCCTTTACATTTGCAGATTCAGATAACTGAATAGCTGAAACTTTTTTATTTTGATCAGCTATTTTCAAAAGTTATAGTTGATCTATTCTTATGCTTGATAGCTGTTTTGTGCTCATTCTTGTCATATAGTTTGTGCAGTAGTTTCTTCCAAGAGACTACTACATAAGAAAGTTCAAGTATTTCGTGCAGTAGTTTCTTCCAAGAGATTATATTTTGTTATATATTCTTGTCTTCTCCTCAAGTTTACTCTTGTTTTCATTCTGTAATGAAGAAAGTTTAATAGCCTAAGATTCCATCTCATTAAGAGTGGAAGAAATTGAAGTTTGAGTCTTGTTGTTTGGTATTGTTTGTAATGACATAGTTTCATATTGAAGTTTGAGTCATATTGAAGTCTTTTAGTCGTTGGTTTTTGTACTTATGTGAAGTTCCCTTTGTCATGCAGACAAGAAATGCAATATCTGAAACTTATTTAGCATCACAGAGGTCTGCCAGTTTGACTGCTCTTTTGGTTGGATACCCTACCGCTATGCGTGATCATGAGATGTTTGTCCTTGAGGATACTATTGAAAGCACTGTTGCTTGACAATCCATTTCATCAGCTTTGACTTAGTAGAAATTTTAATATTTATGGATAGTTTTTGATATGACATTGACGAATGGATTTCTCTAATCTTTGGATAGTTTTGGATTTTGTTTAGAATATAGTTTTTGGATAGTTTAGAACTTTTTGGACAATTTAGAGCTTTAGGATTTTTAGATGGTTTTGAACTTAAAGATAGTTTTTAGATGTTTGAAATATATAGACAATTGTTGAATGTTTATAACTTATGAATATAGTTTTTTTTTTTATACTTGAAACAATATTTTGGTGGTTAATTGATATTTTGCGAAGCTTGTTTGTAATTCTTGTTAGATTGTACAGAATAGGTAAAATAAAACCTGCTGAATTAAAAAAAAAAAAAAAAAACTATATATTCTACGGCAGGCATAATAAGTCGTTGTATTACATATTTTGTGGCGCGCAATCAGCGTCGTTATTTGTCTCACCAATTAACGGCGTAAAAAAGTAGTCGTAGAAAAAGTAACAACGACGCACAAAATCTACTGTTAAATAGTTTTTAACGGCGTACTATAGCATGTTGTAGAAAAAGTAACGACGTACAAAATCTGCCGTTAAATAGTTTTCAATGGCGTACGAAGCATGTCATTAAAAGTGAATGACTTTTCATGACTGGTTATAATATGATGCGCGCTGCATGTCATAGAAGGGCACGCCGTAAAAACCCTTTTTTGTTGTAGTGACAAGCCAAACTTCTGGTCGTCTTTCGACTTAGTGCGTCTGCCACCACGTTAGCTTTGCTTGGATGGTGATGGATTTCTACATCGTAGTCTTTCATAAGTTCTAGCCACCGTCATTGCCTCATATTCAGTTCTTTCTGTGTAAACAGATATTTAAGACTCTTGTGATCAGTGTAAATCTCACAGGTTGCACCGTAGAGATAATGACGCCAGATCTTAAGGGTAAAGATCACCGCTGCTAATTCTAGATCATAGGTTGGGTAGTGAGTCTTTAGTTGGAGTGAGGCATAAGCAATGACTTTTTCGTTTTGCATAAGAATGCAACCCAAACCATTATATGAGGCATCACTATAAATAACGAACCCATCTGTTCCTGCGAGGAGTGCTAGTATAAGAGCTGACACAAGTTTGCTTTTTAACTTTTGAAAGCAACGTTCTTATTTGTCGGTCCATTCAAAGGGTATGTTTTTCTGAGTTAGTTGGGTCAAGGGTGATGCTATTTTTGAAAAATCTTGCTCGAAGCGTCGATAATAGCCATCTAGACACAAGAAACTTCGAATTTCTGATATATTAGTAGGTCGTGGCCAGTCCACAATTGCTGCAACTTTTTGGGGGTCAACCGAGATGCCATCTTTGTTAATGACGTGACTAAGGAAGTGTACACTAGTGATCCGGAATTTGCATTTCTTCAATTTGACATATAGTTTGTGATCACTTAGTGCTTGTAGGACTATTCGCAAGTGTCACTCATGGTTCTCTGGTGACTTGGAGTATTTGAGAATGTTGTCAATGAAGACGATGCCGAATTCATCAAGATAAGGTTTGAACACTCGGTTCATGAGATCCATGAAATCTACTGGGGCATTTGTGACGCCAAATGGCATGACGAGAAACTCGTAGTGCCTGTAACAGGTTCTGAAGGCGATACTTTCCGTTTTGACTTTTAGTCAATGGTAGTTGGAACGCCAGTCGATTTTCGAGAATACTTGAGCACCTTGAAGTTGATCGAACAAGTCATCGATTCGTGGCAGAGGGTACCGATTCTTGATGGTGACTTTGTTTAGCTCTCGGTAATCAATGCATAGCCTCATCGTGCCATCCTTTTTCTTTACAACTAGTACTAGAGCTCCCTAGGGTGAGGTACTAAGTTGAATGAAACCTTTGTCCAAGAGTTCCTAGAGTTGATTCTTCAGTTCTTTTAATTCTGTCATTGACATACGGTAAGGAGCTTTCGATATCGGTTGTGTACCAGGTTGAGTTTCAATGGTGAATTCGATTTCCCGGTCAATAGGGGTACCATGTAGATTCAGGAAAGACATCCGGGAATTCTCGAACCACAGGGATTGCATCAACAGTGGAGGCCTCTTTTTGTGTATCAATTACATAACAAATATAACTACAACAACTTTTTCTTAGAAGTCGTTAGGCTGTCATGGAGGTATAAGACAGGGCGGGTTGGAAACTCCAGTCCCATCAAAAACAAGCTCGAGTTGGTTTGGTAATCGAAGGGAGACCTTTTTGGCTTTACAATCAATAGAGGCGTGATTGGCAGCCATCCAATCCATCCCTAAGATCACATCAAAGTTTCCAATGTAGAAGGGAATCAAGTCTACGTATAAGGTTTTGCCTTTTAAGGATATAGTACATGATTTGTACACATCAGTACTACAGATAGAATTACCAAAAGAAAAAGACACAGACAATATATATCCTAAAGGTTCGGGTGCCGATGCCAGCTTGGAAACAAAGTATGGTGCAACAAAAGAATAAGTTGAACCAGACTAAAAAAGAACATGAGCTAAATGATTACACACAGAAAGTGTACCTAACACCACGTTTTCGATACCTTCCAGTTTTCCAGGTACTAAGGCAAAAGCCCTTTCTTGACGTTTTGGGTCCTTCCCCCCTTCTCTAGGTCCTTTAGATTTTCTGATTGGGCCAGAGGGGCTGGCTATAAGATTGATAAGCTTTGGACAATCCCTCAGCAAGTGGCCAACTTGACCGTATTTAAAACATGCTTCCGTGTCTCGATGGCATTGTCCCTAATGAGTCTTCCCATAAGTAGGACAAGTTGGAATAGTGCCACCTTAGAGGTTAGTAGGGCCTTGATTGCTTGACTTGGTTGTGCCCGTATTTACCCTCTTGGGAGGCGCAACCCCGGATTTTCTGTTGTCTCTTTCCCAAAATCGATTCTTTTGGCTTGGTTTCCCGGAGCGTGAGGCTTTAATTCCTTTTTTCGCAATGTACGCTCGGTCTACCACTTCCGTATAAGTTGGTAGTTTCAAAACCTCAAGCCTATTTTTGATTTCAATATCCAACCCTGCTTCAAATTTCCTTGCCTTTCTAGCTTCGGTGGGGATGACATATGTCACAAATCGAGCGAGTTGTGTGAACTTGCTCTCGTATTTAGCCACCGTCATAGTTCTTTACTTTAGATGTATAAATTCCGACGCTTTTTGTTCCCGCAACGAATCTGGGAAGTATTTTTCATAAAATATTTCCAAAAATCTTGCCCAAGTCACGATTTCTTCTTTCTCCAAGGTGAGAAGCCACCATTTCTATGTATTATCTTTGAAAGTGAAAGTGGCAAATGTTACCTTCCGTCTTTCGGTGCAGGGTAAGGTGCAAAAAATCTTTTCCATATCTTTAACCCAAGTGTCTGCTACCATTGGATCTGGACCGCCAGTAAATGTGGTGGGTTTCAGATCCTGAAATTGTTTTATGGTAACTAGCTCTTCTCGTTGTTCTGGCATTCCATTGTTGATGTTGGTCTGCAAGGCTTGCTAAAAGCTAGTAATCGCTCTTTCCATGATTCTTTCCATCGATTCAGTGCCACTGATTGATAACTCGCTTTCGTTACCATTATTGGTCATTCTACAAAGTAATAAACAGGGCATTACATTCATAACGCAACATATATATATATTGCAGTGCAGTATAGATATAAAATACCAACTTTACTATTTTTGCAAATGTAATAGTACATCCTTGTTCCAAAAATTAAAAATTATGTTAGTGTCTCATCCCTGTGGTACAAAAACAAAAAGAGGGATCAGAACCGATCATGGTTAGCTCACAAAAAGAATTCTTCTCTACAAGATCTAGATAGGTGGATCGAACAACCACGGGAAGTAGTGTTGCATAAAAAACTCAAATTTCCACCCTAACTATACCACACCAAAACACATCTACGCTACCTAGACTGTGTAAATGGGGATGGACTGTATGTATCCCCAAAACGCTCGATTAACAATCCATCCAGGTATCTTGATGTATGATAAGTCACTGCTAAAGTTAACATTTTGAATATTAATAACTTCTAACGGGGCTAGGGACATTGGTGAAAATGTAGTCCTCGGGTTACATTTTCCCTTATTACAACAAAATCAGGGGCAAAGGGCTAATGATGCAGTGTGGACGGTCATATTCTCGGGCAAGGCCGAAGACACGGGTAGGCGGAGACATCGTCTTCGCGTGTAGGCACGGCTTTGCCTCCACAATAAGTATGGTACATTAGTAGGATCAGTCTATATATAGATTGGCTGACCCATTAATTGGGCAAGGCCTGGATGTAGTCTCTTAACTATATCTTCCGAGTCATCCCATCCTTCCGGTGAGGCGGGGGCATGGTGCTCTGCTAAGATGTCCTCTAAATTTATTACCCCGAGCTCCTCCTAAAAAGTCTCATTAAGGTTAAACTCGGATATTCCTACATCACCAGAATAAATGTGAGATTTTACAGAAAAGGACTAACGTCGCAGGTAAATATTTATTTCTTAGTTTATTACTTATTTATTTATGTAGTTATTTTCTTTTCTTATCTATCTCTCTATATATATATATTGTTAAAACCATTGCTCTGATACCACCTTTGTCACGACCCAACCCCAGGGGTTAGGGTTATAATCGCAACTTACTAAATAATTCTAATCGTAACAATTTAAATGAAACAGGCGGAGGCAAAATGGAAGTAAGAAAATAATTAAACAGAGTATTTACATTATTCTACTATTTTTATAAAAGAAAATATATCTATAGGGCTTTTATTATCTTATTATTCAATGACCGGCTCTCAGTAAAAAAAACAGAAGGAAGAAAAGAAAAGAAAAAAACAAAACAAAATAACGGATCAGCATCACATTCTTGTGCAAGTTCCACTACACGAGGTTACGGGTCTTCCTTACATCTCATCACCTGAAAGGGTAACAGTTATAAACATACAGCAGAGTGAAAAATATCATGCCAAAAGCATAAGGAATACAAATAACTATGGATAGTTAGTTAAGTTAAAAAATTTACATAACTTAATTTGAATAAACAAATTATTCAGAGTGGCAGAAACTGAAATACGGAAATTATGTAAATAAATAACCATAACCACAGTACAGAACAGAACAGAGGTCACAGGAGTGACAGTCAAAAAAGAGGTCAATGGATCCATGACAAACAGAGAACTACAAAGTGGCCAAACAGAGGCCAATAGTTATTTAAGCCTAAGTCCCCCAAGGCATGGGACTCCCGTGGTGGTACTTACAGAAAATAATTGTTTACAAAATTATTGTCAAATAATTTTTAAAATTTAAACAAACATATCCATGAGTTTTAATTTAAGCAAATGGAGTTTAAAAAATAATTAATGTAATTGAAATATAAATATAAGTTATAAAACATAACTTGTATAAACAAATTATGGTAATTCAAAACATATATAAAATATATTATGGTGACTCAAGATATAATATAACTCACATTAATATTGACCATTAGCCTTTACTTTTCACTATTACAAACCTTCTTACTTCTTAGTTTCCTATCTCCAGTATCTCTTGCGCTTTTTTTTTTTTTTTGGCGCACTGATGTTGAGCAACTCCCCCCTATATAAAGCAAACAGTGCCATCAACCAACACGTGCCCACAGCCAAATCTTCCTTAGATTTTTGATTAGAAATCTTCCTAGATTCATCCTTGTCTTATTAACTTTTACGTTAATTATATTTTGGTTCAGTTCTTTAAAATAATTATATACCACTCGTTTGATAAAAAAACACAAATTAAGAGCATCCGCATCAGTTTCAACAAATTTTAAGTCAAATTATAACCCAAAATCCACTTTTGTTATTTTAGCTAGTCACATTTTTAGTACTCACTGCATCAAACTCTCTATTCTAACTTAATCTTATTAAAATATTAATTTCTTATTGTATTTGTTATTATTTATTTTTTTATTAAATTGATGAGATGCCACCCAAACAATTCTTAAAAAATGTAAAAAAATAAAAAAAATAAAAAAAATTACCGTTGACCGGTTGACTGGTTGGTAGACCGGTTAGACTAATTTTGAGCATTTTTCTTCTTCTGCTACGGGCACTCACGGGACATCCACTAGGATATCCGGGAGGACATCCGAATGGATGACTGGTTTAAAGATTTTGGCCCACTTTTGCTCAAGAAAATATAATAAAAAATCATGTAACTAATGAACAGTAGCTCAACAAAGTTGTTGAGGTACTGTAGCAAATTTAACAAAAAGTTAATTTTAAAAAAAATTTGTTGAGACTGATAGAGGAAGAATTTTATGATTTACCAGCTATATTTTAACTTTTTGTTATTTTGCCTCAGCTGATGCGGATGCTCTAATCCCTAATTAAATGACACTTTATCGCATACCAACAGAAAATTAATTATTTTATTTTACTATCACCCCCACTATCATCATCATCATCATCATCATCATCATCATCATCGTGATTGATTATAGTATAAATTAAATATTTAGGATGCCACAAATGGAGAAAGGGATATTACTAGTAGCGCAATCGGACTACTATTCCCTCCCCAAGGGCAAAGAAATTTTGGGATTCATTAGGATTGAAGCTCCTAGAATTGAAACATTTGTTTAATCTCGAGTCAAGGTCTTGGACACATCAAATATAAGAGTAGAGTTCAGATTCATTTAGAAGTTATTGTGAAACAAATGTTAAACATATAATTTTATTGTATAAAAATTATACGTAAATATAATTTTTTAGGTAAGTGAACATAATTATTTGTGTACTGATAGAAACCATTTGTATGTAACGCTTTCTCAAATTAATTACGTTCACGTCTATAAAAATTGACATTCATTTAATACGTTAGAGATGCCTTTTGGTACTATTTGTATTAAAATGTAAGAAATCACCAAAAAAAAAAAAAAAAATGAAATTCAAACTTAGTCAAGGTCTTGGACACATCAAATAAAGCAGAGTTCGGATTCATTTACAAATTACTATGAAATATATGTTAAATATATAATTTTATTGTATTTTTTTTATTGTATAAATATATATATATAATTTTATTGTATAAGAGTCATATTGTAAATGTAATTTTCTAGGTAAGTAAACATAATTATTTGTGTATTGGTATAAACGGTTTTTATGTAACATTGTCTCAAATTAATTACATTCACATTTATAAAAACTTACATTCATTTAATACGCCAAAGAGGTCCTTTGGTACTATTCATGTTAAAATGTAAGAAGTCACCCCCCAAAAAAATGATATCCAAACTTTTCCCTCTGTCTATTTGCCAGAAATAATCCTCCAAGAAATTACATTAATTTCAATTTTTTTGGGGATGTAGAAATATACACTGAGTTTGATATCCAAATTTCATTTTATTTTTGGTTTGGTGGAATCAGAGGTGGGCCGATGGGCCGCTCTGCTGTCAGTCTAGTGTGGACTGCGAATTATAAGAAGAGAATGGGCTTGAGCCCAGTTCGGCCTTCCCACCCGTTATAGTGTGGACTAAAGAAGCCCAGTCATAACAATCAACCCAAAATTTTAGGCCCGACATAATACTATTCATCCATTGGCCCAACCCACACGTCATATAAAAACAAAATCCTACAGTTCTGACTTTCCTCATTTCCTCCCCCACCCAAAAAAACAGAAAATTCACATATATCCAAATTCCCAAATGCTATATGGCATTGTTATCGGATTTTTTAATTTATTTATCATTATTTAGTAGCAATTTTTTTTACTATAAATTTAGTGAAACAAAGTGGAGAAAATATAAATGATATATAACATTGAGACGTGAATGGTTTTCATGTCACTTATGTGATATTGATGTGTGTTCTTTATTTGAAAACTATTATTAATTAAAAAATAATGTCAGTTGTCAACGAATTTATTTTATTTGAAAACAATAAAAATCGTATATATGTGTATGTACGTTCATGACCCATTATATTTTTATAAATAACAATATATTTATCATGTCACATATGAAATCATATAAGAAAAAATAAAAATATTTCAATGATATATAATTTTTATTTATTTTTTATAATAAATAACGAAGAAAAGTAAAATGTATCATGTGAGTTCAAATCTAGTGCTTGTAAAAATAGTCAGATTGTTCACTGACCAAGCGTATCTCACTAAACAATGTGTGGCCATTCATAATTCCACCTCTAACTGACCTCTTACAAAGCCAAAAATATGTCATATCATGGTCAAAAACAAAATAACAAAACAAAAGCACAAAGACTAAAATAGACCATTCTATCTTTAAACATTGCTAACACGAGCATTACACGGCAAATTCAAGCACATAAACCCCTTCCCAGCTTTGTTTTACAGCACAGCCCCACGAGCTCTCAATCAAAGGAAAGAGAAAGCAAGAAAACAACAACCAACAACAACAATAATAAAAATGAATTCCATTTCAGGTTTCTTTTTTCTCTTACCTCTCACCGTCTGCCTCTCCCTCGTCGCGGCCCAAAGGACCACCACCCTCGCGGTGGCCCAAACCAATGGCACCGCCATTGCCACCTCCCCTGCCAGCCTAATCACAAAAGCCTGCAGTGCATCCCAACGCAAGGACTTTTGCGTCGCTCTCCTCAACGCCGATCCCAACAGCCAAAAAGCAGACCTAAAAGGCCTCGCATTCGTTGCCCTCAAGGCTGCATCAAAAAATGCCACAGACATATCGGCCCAAATTAAGTTGTTGCTAAATGGGACCGATGTGGCACCCACTGTGGACGATGGGCTCACTAACTGCGACAAGGCCTACCATGACGTGGTCGACCAGATTGAGGATTCGATCAATGCCTTGGTTTCGCATGCCCATAAAGATGTGGAGAATTGGATGAAGGCTGCCATTGCTGATATCGATACGTGCGAAATGGGCGTCAAGGGACAGACAGAGCTCGCTGTGGAGCTGTCTCGCAAAAACCGTGTTCTTCGCCAATTATGCAACACTGCTTTGGGCATCGTCCATGTTGTGGCCCGTAATTAATCTCAAATTTATGTAATGTGTTAATATTAACCCCTTTTTATCGTACACAATTTATATACACAGTAATTCGGGTTTCTATAATCTTTTATGAATGTAACTGTTCACCTCAAAGCAGGATGCTCACCTCAAATAAAAGCTATTAATAAAAAGACAGTCATTATGACTTATTTTGAAGGATGTCATTATCGTATTTTTTTTTAATGAATTTTATCTTTGAAAAACAAACGTAACAGGACCCAAATTAAGTACGAAAATCTGAGTACCAAATATTATTGTATATGGCATTTATTTTTTTCAATCTCAATAACAAATATTGACCTTATTTGAATTAATCCAACAGTTGAATTCAAAAATTAAAATCACCAAAGCTGTGCATTTGCGCAAGCTTGGGTTTACATCCTTATTACTACAAGAATCAAAGAACCTAATTAATGGCAAGTAGTTGCACAATTACAAGAATCAAATATCAAAAAGACCTAGTAAGGGTTCAGCTCATAATAAGCCACTAGTGAATGTCACTCCAGTCTGAGACAACCAAGCATCCCCCACCAGGAAATTTGAAACAGTGAAATTTATCGCATCTGTAGCGCTAATAATGTGGTAACCAGACCATGTCACTCTCCCACTAGTGTCCGATCCAGGTCCCGTGTTATTAAACTCCGCATAATATGTTGTATTCAGTGCAAAATCACCATCCCATTCGTGCCATCCCAAAGGATTTATCAAACTATCAATGAAAGATTGCATATAAACGGTCCTCGAGTACAGTTTCCATGGCCGTCCTAGATATGTTTGTACGGTAATATTGCTTGAAGCCAAATCAGCGGCTGCTCTGATTGCACAATTTTGAATCGAAATGCCAGTGTTCTGATTCGGGTCTGTTCTGCCTTGGGCCGTGATGGCATTGAATTGGCCGGATAAGGGCTCCCTCGGATACATGTTGCAGTTTTGGAACACGGCTGCGGCATTACCAAATATGAAATCGACTGTGCCGTAAATGTCACATTCTCTGTAGAATTGCCTGAGGGAATGTGCATATAGTGTGTCTTGGTATGCTTCAAAGCTGCACCTGTAGAATGTAGACAGATCGGCACCGTTTCGGACTGCGACTGCTTGGTGTTTGATTGCACCGGCTGTGTTACGGAATGTCATGTTGACTGCCACAAATCCTTGTCCGACCACAGCTGAAATAGTGATGGTACAAATTGTGAGATTATGCCCAAAAAGCAAAGTTAAATAATAAGATTTTAAATTAATAAACTGGAGAATTTTTTAGTGAAAATTATAGAAAGAGAAAGGAAATATTTGGAATCGGATCTTCAAAAATATGAGAATCTTTGTTCCTATGTCCAAAACACCATTTATATCATATGATTTATCTCTTTGATTCTTATTCTGTAGTAGAGAAAGGCTGGGACATAGGAATAAAGAGTGGGATAGGAGATCTAATTTCGAAATTGAGTTTGATTCTCTCCAGTTTGGCATTCAATTGGAGAGGGTGCTGTACTGTTGGATTTGGTGGGCTAATGCTTAAAGTCCATTTCAATGATCCAAAACCAAAATTATCACACATTAATAATCATATGATCATATCACAATTAAAGCAAATGCAAACGACATTATTTAATATTATGTTTAGTATTAAAAAAAAAGGTAATTCAAATGATGAATATGTTAAAATCAATGAAAAGTGTTTTAAATATTGTGAAAAGTATCTACGGTGTATTTGTACTCACCAAAGGTTGCAGAATTGAACGTGGTGGAGCCATCAACAAAACTACGATTGCCAGTGACAACTGTCTGATTAATACCATCGCCGATCATCATCAAGTATTTCTTGTTCTTTGCAATCGACACATACTCTTGGTACACACCGGCGGTGACATATATCACAAAATACCCATTATTAGCATGAGTATTGTTCGGAGCTGCAGCCACAGCATCATTAATAGTGGTGAAATTCTGACTCCCATCCTGGCTCACGACCACCATGTCGCTCACCACAACCTGCCCATCAATACTTGCTTGAAGAAGCTTTCTTCTACTCACAGACTCATAAATGACCTGGTTCTTGCTAGACATTTTCAATGCCAACCGACCGTTCTGAAAAGCCAACAGCTTCCTACTGGGTTTCATTTTCCCCTTCTTATTCGGAACCCACCCTTTGGTAAACAGAGCTAAAGAAACACTATACAATCTTGTGTCATTAGCTAGAGGTGCGTAAAGACCATTCTTCACACTCCAAGATTGAGAAGTAGCTTGAAGGCCATCCAAACAGGTCTGTGTGTTTGTTAGAATGGCACTGAGCATTGTCTGCACATCATCAGCATCCATAGTAGGAAGAGTTGTGGCGGTAGCATTGACGGTTTGGAAAGAAGTTGTGAGAAAATCCATGTTGAGAGAAGCTAGAAATCGACAATCTTGGAGAGCGTTAATAGCGGTGGGTGTTAAGGACGAGGAACGGCGAAGATAATTGTCGATTAAAGAGAGAAATTTACTGGCAGAAGATAGAGATTTTCGGAGTGATAATCGACCGTAGTCGTAGACATTGGCAGAGTTGTTGTTTGGAAGTACGGTTTTGCAGAAGGAAGGGTATGGAGTGTAGTTGCAAATGGTTCCGGTGGAGGTTGGGCTGGAAGGAGAGACATTTGCAGCGGAAGATGGAGAAGATGAGAGAGAAAGAAGAATGAGAGAGATGGTGAAGGAAGAGAAGAGGAGATTTGAAACCATGGCTTTTGAGAATGAGAGGGGTTGATCACTTGATATGAGATTGTTTGATTAATTAGTTGATATATGCGTATATATAGTGGAGGTGAAACCAAGTTAGTTTGATTATTAAACGGAGAATGTTAGAGATGGTGGGATTGAGTACTGTGGAAAGTCAACATATGCGTGGCTTATCTCTATGCAAAGCGCGTCGATTTGGAACTTTGTTTCCATGCCAGGAGACGCAAGTTGTTCTTGTCTGTTGCAGGTCTCTGCGCAGGGACATGGGTGTTGGATGTAATGTCCAAGTTTACGTCTTAAGAAAATAAAAAAATAAATGCTTTATAACTATTCCATTTTCAGTTTAAAATTTATATTTATAAAATTTTTTTAAAAAAAATTTAATTTATAAATGATTGTCTCAGCTTATAAATTTGAAAAAAAAACATAAACTCAAAAAATGATGAGTTTACGTTTTTAGTTTTCAATTTTTTTTTCAATTAATTTTTTTCAATTAATTTTTTTTCCCAATTAATTTTTTTTCAATTATTTTTTTAATTAATTTTTTTTCAATTAATTTTCTTTTTCAAATATTTTTTTTTAAATAATTTTTTTTAATATTTTTTTTTCAATTAATTTTTTCCCAATTAATTATTTTTTCAATTAATTTTTTTTCCCAAATATTTTTTTTTTCAATTATAATGTATGTGATCCCATTGTCATAAATAATAAAAATAAATATAAATGTTTCAGGCATGAACAAACATATTTTTCAGTTTATGTTTTTAAATTTTTTTAAACATTTTGTTCAAACCAAACGTGTTTATAATTTCTGTTTTTCTAAAACTAAACAAAAATCAGTTTATAAAATTTTTGTAAATATAAACAAAAAACGTAAACGTTACCAAACGCTACCTTGTAATTTAGGCCTCGTTTAGGAATATGATATTTTAGTAATTTTTTAACTTTTTACAAAAAGATATACAGAAAAATAAAAAGAGTGATGTGATAACTTATAGTGATTTTTTGATTAAAATACTTAATTCCCCAACGAGACCATAATATCTCAAATTTATCTATAATAATTTGACAATGGAGTTGGATTTTATTTGATTAAATTTGTAACAAATCAAAATTCACGCTTAAAATATCATATCATCATTGTGAGTCAAATTTAAAAACTTTAAACAGTCTCAAACATTTTCATATTAAATTGTACGGGCTATTTTATATATTAAGGAATAGGATTATTTTTACAAAAATGATTGTGTTTTAATTTTAAACTATCTACTGACACCACTATTGATTATAGGGATGTTTGGGAATTAATTTTTTTATTTTTTTATAGAATGACAAGTAAAAAAGTAAAAAAAATGATTTGATATTTTTTTTCATCGCCAAATGATTTGGTAATGTACAATGATTTTTTTAAGTAAAAATTAAGGTTCCAAACAAGGCCTAAAACATCTACTTCCTAGCTAAAAATGATAAAATTATCATTTAATTTTATGCATTCTGTCTTCCCTTTGCCTTCCTTCTTTATCTCTCCTGCACGTTAGTTCAGCTCTTACAATTAGAAACTCCTTCACCACCTGACAATAACTTTGGCAGCTAACTCACATCCAAACAGCTGCACTGGAGCGACCAAAAAACACACGTAAACACAGTCATTGAAGATGCTTTGAAGGCTCAAATTAAATAATCTATCTGCATAAAAGGGTGAGTGCTTGACTTCCCACAAAGATTGTCCAGTGGTGGGTATATCATAATGAAAAATTATTAGGCATTCTTAGAATAATATTCGATACTATTTATTAATTAACGATTCTTATGTTATTTTTTAAAAATATTTATATAAAAGTAATAGATCATAAATTAATAACTACCTAATTGGGTCACCGGATAAATTTATTTCAAGAGACTAAATAATTTTTCATATGCTAAATGGTTTTAGTTGCATATCAAGTTCCCTTTATCTTAGTGAGACACCGTTACTTCTAAGGGAAAAAGCCAAGAAAATTACACTTGATTGCGTTTGCAAGCATTGGAGCTCATTTCTTTTTCTTTTTTTTCCTTTTTTTTTTTTTTTAATTAAACAAACAAAAACTTGTGGTAAAGCATGTTGTCATGTGTTCCTTCTACTTCGTAATTGACCTCAAGTTTGATCTAGCTTCTCTCTTTCGTCATGATATACTAAAGTTACCATTTAATTATCTTGTATTAGAGCTCGCTATACTTTTGGCAAATATAAACGTATTTTATGTACATAATCTTAGATTTAAGATTTTTCAATATATATATAATTAGATATTTAGACTGGACTAAGTATTAATCACTTTCTAATATCGCTAAGCTTTCAATAATTAGGAGCTGAATGCGACACCTACCCATTGAGGTGACTAAGGGGCGTTTTGGCAAGCACAAAAAAGTAATTTTTTTGGCTTTTTAGTTTTTTTAGATTATATTACCTCTCTATTTTTTTATACCAAAAAAGCCAAAAAATTACAAAAAAAAAGTCAAAAAATTAACTTTTTACCAACTTTTCCAAACACTTACCATGAAAATATTTTAAAATTTTTATTATCGAAAGTTATAATTTTTAAACGCTAGTAAAATAAAACCTCATTATAATATTTAACTTGAAGTTCCAAAAAACATCTTGGCCGCTGGTGCCAATTCACCAACAATTAGGTTGTAAAAACATCAAAACTTGAAAGTCCAAATATATATATATATATTCACATTAAAAAATGCAGAATTGAAGCTGATGGCATCCAGCCTAATTTTGGAGTAATATAAAATTCTAAAAAAGGGAGGAGTTAGATCCTACCAGCTTTCAATGCTGACTGTCTTATGTTTGGAATTGAACGGAGTAGTCAACACGGTAGGATACGATAGACCCGCATTTCAAGCAAGTTTGCTATTTTGCCATTGTCATCAATCAGTCAATGTAAGCTTAGCTCTTAGATTATAAGAGCTAAAAAATAAAGAATGAAGCTGAAAAATAATTTAGGTGAAAATTTATAATTTATCTTCTCCAACTTACTGTCAATATACTAATAATTCTATCACTCAATTAGATTATATGAACAAATTAGACGATTACATCAGTCTATACAAACGATAGGGATCAAAAATAAAAAAATAAAAAAATCATTGTATAGCATTACACAAAATTGAAATTCTTTTGATTTGGAAAATTCTATTCTTATAAAATTTTATATGAAATGTTGTAATTAAAAGATAATTTTATAATCTGTATAAAAAATTTATATAATTATATAGCATTAATGATTTGATTTTATCCGGAAACAAGCGGTGCAAAGAGTATGAACTATGAAGCTTCTCATCAAATTTTATTTATTTAATCAAGTTTTTGACTTTGTCCATAAATAAGGGAATTGTAACAAAAACCAACCACTTCATACATTATCAGCACTAAAATCAAGACAGAATATATAACGCAATCCTAATTAATTTATTAGAATATAAAGTGGAAAATAGTGCAATTATTCTAAAATAATTGAAATTGCGGGGGGTCACAAAGTCAAATTTGCAACCAAATTTCAGTGACTGGATCTTGGAGATCTGAATTATTCAAACACCGCGGAGAAACGTTAGACGACTGAGTGGTATTTTAAAAAGTTGGTAAAAAATTGTTTTTTTTAATTTTATTTTATCTTTTTATGAGTAAAAAATATAAGAGGCGATGTGATCAAAATGGATAAAAAGTTAAAAATTGACTTTTTACTGAGTTGCCAAAAATTGACTTTTTACGGAGTTGCCAAAACACCTTAGAGTAGCTTTTGATTCTCTCTCATAGAAGAAGTTATATGGTAGTTTTAAGTCATGTTCACTTGTGGTGTCCCAAGTGAACTGTGATTAATAAAAAAATAAAATTTATAATTTTAAGTTGAATAATTAAGAAACAAAAAAAAAGATAGTAAATAAAAATAAAATCATGTGAGGCTCCTGGATCACCACATAATTTTTCCTCTCATAGTGCCTTTAATAGACTGCCAAAATCTTTGCTTGAATAGTTGAATGGTTTGGTGTCCTCATCCCCTGTGTTGACATGTGCAACACAAAACCACCGACTCTTCTTCATTTCAATCATCGCAAGCTGAATATTGAATATTATGTACCCTGTTTGTTTGCACTCAAAAGTCTCTGAATTGAATATTATAGTGAATGCATATATATTGAAACCACTTCCATGCCAAACCTCAACCTAGGGTGGTATTGATAAAGTTAAAAATTAAAAATTAAGTACTAAAATTGAAGGTTGAATTTTTTAAATTAAAAAATTGTTTGATAAAAATTTAAGTGTTGAATTAAAAATAAATTGTTTGATATGTGTAAGATAAAATTTATTATTTATTATTTTTAAATTGTATATTTTAATTTTTATATTGTGATAATGCTGGGGGTGGTGGTGGAGTGGCATAGTGGTGGTGATGGTGGTGGCGGCGGCATCATGGTGGTGGTGGTGGTAGCGATGATAGTAGTAGTAAAATGATAGTGATGTTCATAGCAATAATGATAATGGTAATGGAGGTGATGGTAGTGGTGGTGGTAGTGGTAGTGGCGACAGCTGTAACGATGGCATGATGGTGACGGCAGCGGTGGTGATGGTGGTGATAGTGGTAGAGGTGACATAGTGGTGGTGATAGTAATAGCGGTAGTGATGATGGTGGTAGTGATAATAGCAGTGGTGACATGATGGTGGTGGTTGTGGTGGTGATAGTGGTAGTGATGGCGATAGCGGTAACATGGTGGAATTGAAAAGATGGAGCAATTTCAGGCAATGTGGGACAAATTCCAAGACACCTTCCTAGACCACAACATATAGTAGCTGAACAAACAGCACACCAATCACAGGCCCAACCAAGTTCTGATATTAAATTGAAAAGCTTAGTTCACACTTCTCCTTAAAAATAAATGCTTGGATTTTAAGGAGAAGAAAACTGGATAACCAGTACAAATGGAGCAATTCCAGACGATTGGCGGTGGCGTAATGGTTGTGGTGGTGTTGGTGGTAGTAATAGTAGCAGTGGTGGTAGTGAGTTTATAATAATGTATATCAATATTTATGTTTAATATTTATTAATTTAGTCAGAATTAAGTAAGTTATGTATGACTTAAAATTTTCTTAAATTTTAGCCTACACTTCAAGAACTACTTAAATTTTTAAATAATATCAATTATGATCATCAAACAGACTTAATTAATTATCACTTAATCAATTCAATTTTAAGTGGTGAATCATATTATTAAACGCCCCTAAACCATAGAGTTACATATACTGATGTGATATTGATTAGTTATTATTCATTCACCATGTGATTACTAAATAATAATCACAAAATTAGCTTGGTTTCCATATGTATAATCTTATATTGAATCACTATTATGTGTTATTCAGTAGAAGTCTGAATCAACATATACGTTATGGTTAGGGACAAAATATGGGAACAAATAGTAGCTTATCCAATTATGAATTGCGCCATGAATTGCGCCATGAAAAAGAAATAAACTCAATAAATGATGAAAATACCACCAGGGTTGGTGGCTTGGCGGAGAATGTAGGGCATTTCACAGCTGCGTGCCAGGGTCGATTCTTAGGGAGGGAGTGTTTGAAATCACTTCGGTGAACACGCTTTGTAAATCCCCTCGACTCATGTCCACTGCTATGACGTGTGTTCACGCTCCATTGGTGTCCTGGTGGTGGGTCTCTCACTTGGTGAGGGTTAATTCTTGACTGGTAATCGATTATCCCGGGGTCAGGGCCCAACGGGGCCATGATGACACTACAGAGCCCTTTTTTTTTCGATCAAAAAAATAAAAATAAATAAAATAAATAAAATAAATGATGAAAATAAATCCACTATTTATGTCATGTCAAGCAATGTATGGAGTAAATAAAGATGTATAGATGGAATGACTCATCATTAAATTCATTGTATAGTTTTTTTTTTTTTTCCTTCAAAACACAGAAAATATTATATTAATAAAATAACAACAGTAAACAAATAAAATCTCAAAAGACCATCTCAACCAAATAACAAAATAAAAAACAAACAACAAAAAACAAATTTGTCATAAAAAAAAATAAAAAAAAAAACAGTTATGTTTCAAAAAAAATTACCAATTTGCTTAAAGATATAATTTAAAAAGTAAAAACTACTTGAAAATCTGCCGTCAACATCATCCCTGTTTGATATGACTAATACTGGGACATAAAACTCCATTATAGAAAGGAAAATGTTTTGTGGCACTAAATTGGGGGCACTAATGTCCCTAATTTTTATTTTGGGTAACTGTTTTATTTTTATTTTTTTTTTGCCTTATATAGAAATTAGGGGCATTAGTGCCCCCCAATTTAGTGCCACAAATCAAAACCCTTATAGAAAATGGCATATAGGGCTGTTTTGGGATGTAATTGATGGAATGAGATTAGGATGGAGGTGGGGTTATTAGTGTTATTTTTATTTATAGAGTTGGAGAAGGGATTAGAATAGAAGATGGGATTAATATGGAGGTTGGAAGGGAGATTGGGATGGAAGAGGTAGAGGTGGTATTAGAAATAGTGAGGAGATTAGAAATTTTATTATTTTTTAACATATTGGGAATTTTTTTTTTTGAATATTAATGTTTAATTTTTTGTATTTTTTATTTGTTTTATTATTTTATATAAAAATAATTTAACAATTTCTATACTAATAACTATCATCAAAACAAACATAATTTTACTTAATTCCCTTACTATCAATCCCCTCACTAACAATTCGCTTCATTTTAACTCTAAAAACAAGTAAAACCATAACTTAATGGTATCACCTATAAATTGCATTGTTTATAAATGTTAAATGTGGATGATAACAACCGTATTTATTAATAAATCTCATTTTAAAGATAAGTACTTTAATTAGTTTTAAATTTTTTTTATTGATCTGTTAAATTTTATTAGTGAAGAATTTTTTTTCATGTGGTCTTATTTTTTATTTTAATAGTGTTTTGGTGGATAACTATACTATTTTATTAATGTGACAGGTATAATGTAATATTATAATGTGGCAGGTATTAATATAACACTCTAACAATATGACACAACAAAAAAATTAAAAACTCTTTAGTGTACTTTCAAATGTGACAACATGGCGGGTATGATGTGACACTCCAAAACTTTTACTCAAAAAAAAATAAAAGCTCCTTAGTGTACTTTTTCTAAATATGACAATGTGGCCGGTATAATGTGACACTAAAAAAAAACAACAATGATTCATCCCCCATTTTCCCATCACCCCCTTTGACCCCCTCTCTCTCTCATTGATTACTTTTTCTTTTTCTTTTTCTTTTTTTTCCTGCTCCTCCAATCACTCACTGACACATGGCAAAGGGGGGGTGAAGGGGTGACCCCCAAAAGGGGGTCTCAAGTATTATTCAAAAAAAAAAGTAAAAATTCATTAGTGTACTCTTCCAAACGTAACAACGTGGCGGCTATGATGTGACACTCTAAAAAAAATTAAAAATTTCGTAGTATACTTTTTCTAAATATAACGTATGACACTCTAACGTGACGAGTATGATGTGACTCTCTAAAAAAATTAAAAACTTTTTAGTATACTTTTTCTCAAATGTGACTCTCCAACGTGACGGGTATGATGTGACACTAAAAAATTCCTTAGTGTACTTCATTCAAATGAGACACTCTAATGTAGTGGATAAATGAATCATTACACATCTAAACGAACTAAATAAATCAAAAAATATATATATATATATATATGAAACTATATAAATAATGAGTCTAAAATATAAGACTTAGGGGTTATTTGGCAATGACTTTTTTAGCTGATTTTTTGACTTTTTTAGTCGTTTGGTATTCTTGTTTGACTTTTTTGACTTTTTTGCTTTGGAATGACAAAATTATCCTTCGTATAGAATGATGCTTTTTTGACTTTTTGTTTGTATATGGGATAATTTGGTACTTTTGTAATTTTTTTTGTCTTTTTGTGATTTTGTAATTTTTTTTTTTTTTTTTTTTTTTTTCGTAATTATATAGCCTAGCAAAAATGCCAAACGAAGACTTAATGATTAATCTTCCAAGGTATCAGTGGCATTGGCTAATTAGCGTGAGGTTTGGTTCGTATAGTCATGCTGGCCCCAAAGCGAAAAAATCGCCCACGGTTTCCTAAACGTGGGGTGCAACTTGATCACTTGATGTCCCCAATCCCCCCTGGGCTTTGAGTGTGACTTTTTGTTTCTTTACTTTGTATGCCTTGCAAAAACACCAATATGGGCAATGATACACGGTTTTAAAGTAGGATTTTAATTTGAACTCTATTAAGTTAATAAGGAAAAAAAACAACAATATAGACACATACATCACGTTACAGGTGAGGCCTATATTAGAGCTTTGTAACGCCCTCAAAATAAAATATAATCCAATCATTCAATAAATCCATAAAACATAATAGAAATATCATATTTTCATTCATTCATCATAATTTGTATTACGATGGATATTACATGTTCGCAACAAAATGAAATGCCCTACGGGCTTACAACTTTCTAAGTCATCACTTGGTTTCAATAAAAAGAGTCCTAATTCTATACATAGAAAGCCCTAGGCTTGAATATACATTTAACATCAAAACGAAAAAAATATAAGGGAGTCTTCAACTCCAAAACCTCTCAAACTAAGATCTCGGAGACGGCATATCATCTGTACCTGAAAAATGGTGTCCCAAGTAGGGTGAGCCAAAACCCAATAGAGATATACTAAACAACACATGAGAATTAATTAAAATATTAGCATCCGTTAAATGTGTAACACTTGAAAACCAACTTACACTCTTTCCATAACCAATCAACATTAGCATTCATATTTCAATCCACTTTTATTTATTTATCCAAATCAATTCATTAACATGGTTCATTTTTATCCAAACAATTCAAAATGAGATTACAACTCATATCTTCAACACTTCAATTATCAACATCATTCAGATGTATATAAGATTTTGGGACTTTCACCCTGGACACTCCGACCAACTTAATTATCAATGGAATCCATCCCCTATCTCCTCCCAAACAATGGAGTACATCTCCTATCTCCTCCCAAACAATGGAATACATCCCCTTTCTCATCCCAAACAAAGATACATATGCAATGTATTTAAACACGTTGTCACATACAATGACCAATTAAATCACATATTCAATGCGTTAATCCAACCGTCATATTCAATGACATAATCCAATTGATCAATTTCAATTTACCTAATCATCATGCAAGTTCTACAACAATCATGACTATCCTCCACCGATAGCCCAAAACAGTTATTTCTAAACAGATAAATTATTAACTTTTCCATAGGTGAGTGATTTATCAATCCAACTACACCATTTAATCACAATTTCCCCCAATTTCATAATTCTCAAACCAATTTCATATTTCCACATTGGTTTCACTATTTAAACAAATAATTTATATAATGCAAATTAAGGCATTCTCCCCCTTTTCTCAAATGTTGCTCACAAGGCCAAATTTCACCCATATTACACAAACAACCCATTTTCAAGACCTCACATACACATATGGAGTCCAAAGTAGAAACCTTTCTTTTAAAATTTTCAAACTCAAACCCCACTTCACCCAAACTTCCCAAATCCCACCATTTATACAAAATGACCAACATCTATGTTAAAACCCATATAGGAGAGTAAAACACCCCTACCTCAAGAAGAGAAGATAAGCCAAGCAAGAGATCAACTCCAAAGATGACGAAACCAACTTCTACTTGGATGAAAATGGAAATCTTGAAGAGCTCAATCTTTTTATCAAAGGAAGGAGGGTGAGGAGATCACTAGATCCAGGTCAAAATGTAGAGAGAGAGAGAGAGAGAGTATTTTGGAGAGAGAGACTCTCAAGTTAGGGTTTTGGAAAGTTTTAGAGAGAGAAAGGACAGAAAAAAGGGGATTTAAAAAGTCACTTTCACGATCTGATATATGCACAGTCCATTCGAGCGGAGAGTTTGACGCTCAAGCGTCAGACACATAAATTCTACCCGCTCAAGCGCAATAAAGGCCACTCGAGCGCCAAGACACAACAGCAAAGCACTACTCGCTCGAGCGCAACGAGACCCGCTCGAGCGTAAAATACACTCGCCTAGTATTTTACAGACTTCAGACAGTCGCTCGAGCGCTAGAGGGGCCGCTCGAGCGTAAGAAACTCCGCTCGAGCATGAAAAACACTTATGCAGTATTTTTGCAGACGCACAAAATACTGAATGATTGCAAACCCCGCTCGAGAAAAAGACCAAAATTCTGAGCAACAAGGCTCTAGACTGAGTAGAAACCAACTTGTTCTAAACACGCCCAAGACATTCAAAAACCCAAATTCAAAGGGTAAAAAGAGGAAAATATATAAACAACAACATTAAACCACAAGACCTGAGTCCGAAACACCATAAAGGTCGAGTTAGAAACCGGGATCGCTACAAGCTTTCCTAGATCTCTCTTTTTAAAGCTCCAAATCATTTTTTCAGCATTATTAGATTACTCACACTTAACTTTCAATCTCAATCTTACTCTCTACTCTCTAGTCATTCATTGGTCTAATATTTGAGCTTAGAGTATTTTGGCTTTTATAACACACTTACTGATGTATGTATGTGTGATATGGTCAATCAAATTAATATTAAATGTGTAGAGGGTCAGAAATTAAACTCCAAATTAAGTATGAGCCTAAGTGCTGAGGTCGTCTCAAAGGGGCGACCATGAATGAAAAAAAGAGTATGGGCTAAAGCCCAAGGGAAGTGGGCCAACAGAGGGCCGAAGCAGGTCCAACCCACTAAGGGTCCAAACAGACTCCACGAAGGAAAATGCCTAAGTCAAGTTACAGAGGTAACACATGCAACAATTAAGTTGCTAAGGCACTTTGTCGCAGTGCCACCATTCCAAGTAATGTCGGTATCGCTGCTATTCCAAGTATTGTCGGTTCTGCCGCTACCTAGAGTTGCTGAGGGGAGGAGAGAACCGAAGCAACTAAGTTGCATAGGCATTACTTGCAGCGCCCAAGTTGCAGAGGCACTTTGTCGGCACTATCTCCAATATCGTCAGTTTTTCCATTTAAACTTGCTAAGGGAAATGACTGCCGCAGCAACTATAGCCGCTGCAACTAACTTGCAAAGGGAACATCCCGCCAAAGTGATATCAGCCTTTGGGAAAAGCTTTCCCTCTACAAGTAGAGGCTAATACTTAACACTGATAGCAGGCCCCAAGGCATTACTAGCCTAGGGCTGATAGCAGGCCCCAAAGTTCATTAACTTGGCGTTGATAGCAGGCCCCAAGATTTACTAGTTGGAGTTGATAGTAGGCCCAGAAATACCAGTTTACCGCAGCGATCCCGCGAAGATGGGAGCAGGGTAGCCCGAGTGTAAAAGACTCCATTTCCATTACCCAAGTCATGGATCTGCCTTAGTCGCACAGGCAGGACTAGGAAGCCCCCTTGGGTTTGGTACTAAGACACAACATAGTTGATAGCAGGCTTGGTTGTGGCCTTCGCCTTGGGAAGCTGGGAAGTTTGTGGTTAGGTGGCTAAGGGTGGAGCTTCGCTGAGGTGAACATAAACATAGTCGATAGCAGACTAATGAAGTCTTAAGAATGCATGTACTGGGTAAATAAAACTGAGAAGGTAGGTGTAGCAGCAAGGTTTAGCACTGCAAGTGCACTTGCTGAGATTCGAACTGAGAAGGCAAGTGCAGCAGCAAATACTGCCGTCGCAACCGCACTTGCTGAGGCTCAAAAGGAAGTTGCAGCGCCAAACACTCCCGTCGCAACTTCACTTGCTGAGGCTAAAAAAAAAGGTAGTTGCAGAGGCAAATAGATAGTACACAGTACATGCAGAGGGACATGTAGCATTTTCAGCCTGGTGGCTTAAGGCAGAATATTCTGTGTGATCTTTAGGGACACCTGTCTTCTCTCTATTTGGCAACTTGGTATCCTCTTGGTACCAAGGAAAAGCTTATAAATATAACCCATTTCCCAAGGTTCAACATGAGAAATTTTTGGAGATTCAGGGGAGATGTTGCCCATTTGTGCACTACCATACATTTCTTCTTGAGCTACTTGCTTCACCCTCACCCAGTTATACACTCTCCAACTGCCAGACAGTTGCTATTGCTCATCCTCCAGCCATTCCACCATTGTTGGACCGTTAGCATAGTTTTGCCTCTCTGATCACCATCCTAACCTTGAACCCCTTTACATTTCTAGCGACTCTGCTGGGGAGGTTGCTTTGTTGATGATTCATACCCGCAATGGCTTACACACTTCACCCGAAAAAATGAAAGAGGATGAAGTTCAGCAACCCCCACGGCAGCAAGGCTCTTCTAATGGTAGAGCAGCGCATGCTGAAGACCACTACTACTTGTGGTTAAGGCAGTCTAGTCACTTCAGGATACACAGAGGGAGATCCTGGCAGCTTTGCAAACTCTTACTGAGGCCATTATGGCCATGGCATCCAAACTAGCTCCAGCGTAGGCGCCTCCGCTTGTAGCACTTCCAAACCCAATGCCTAACCTATTCCCTGAGGTTCGGGCTTCGATCTAGGTGCCTCCGGCGGTACCTTAGGCGAACAGTATGGCTGCTGGTTTAGCTACCCAGGAGCAAACTGGACCATTCCAGCCCACTCATTTTGTTACTTTAGCCGACGTACAAGTTATGTTTGAGCAAGAGCGTAGCAAAAAGCAACTGCCATCTCTTCCAGACCCAGATGTGAAGCCCTCATACTCTCAAGAGATATTGACCATGCCATGCCCAACTGGGTATACAGTGCCCAAGTTTATTAAGATTGATAGAAAGTAAGGCAATGCCAGAGAACCCGTGGTGAGGTTCATTGAAACTCTTGGTATCCATGGTAGTGACCATTCTCTGTGCCTTCGAGAGTTCTCCAAACACTTACTAAAAGGGCTTACAGCTGGTATGTGAACTTGGCTCCTAACTCGATCAAGAGTTAGGAGGAGATGGTAAACAAGTTCCACACGAAGTTCTTCCAAGTCCAAGAGAAAGTTACAACCCTCAAGCTTGGGCGAGATATCCAAAAAGAAGGCGAAGATATATTGGACTATGTTAAGCGGTTCCAAGATAAGGCTATTGACTATCATGAACCAGTAGATGAGACCCATTTAGTCAACATATTTGTGGAGGGTGCCATACACGACTATAAAATCTTCTTAGTGAACCATAATTTGCCTATCTTTTCAGCCTTGATTGAGGCAGCTAGGAACCTTAGTACCATTGGTCCTTTGCACAAATCTCATGACGGCCACCGCTACTCCCGCAGTAGCAGAGTTACTGTAATAACCTCCGTAGGAGGGAGCCGCTCACAAGGAGAGGCACCGTCCTCTCGGAAGAGGAAAAGTTATGAGGACAGAAATCCATATCCTTGCAGCCTTGAAAATGTTAAAGCCTTGGTTAAAGAATGGGTAGCCGATGGTGAACTCACTTTATCTCCGGTTGATGTTCCCCCAACCAAGAAGGACAAAGAAAGTCCGGATTATTGTATCTATCACCAAGCCACTAGACAACCTACTAGGGACTGTTGGACTTTAAAAAGTATCTTTAAGAAGAAAGTTGCTACAAATGAGCTGAAATTTAAAGATGCTGGTAATCGTAATGTAAGGAAGGACCCTTATTCTAACCACAAAGAGAAGGGGGAAAATGTACATATGATTGGGTACCTTGGGTCTGTGCGCGATCAAGTGCACATGGCGTCCTACTATGATGAGTTGGAAGAAATCGCTGGCGGCCAGCTCTCTGAGACAATACTTGTAGAGGCAAAATTCACAAAGGATACTCATGCTTAAGCCTTGCAAAACTCTGTTAAGTTTCGTACCTTCTTCGACCAGCTGGGGCTGAGCCAAGCCGCCAGGTTGGAAGCAACAAAAGCCCTCATTAACATTTCTGAAGTACACTATGCTGAAGTTGCTGGGGCTAAGGAGTATGTGCCTCGGCGTATCTAGGAAGATTATGGGGCCATTACTTTTTCAGAAGCAGACAGAGCATACCCATTTCCTCATAACCATCATCTTTTTGTCACAGCTTACATCAATGATGTAGAGTTCAAGCGTGCTTTCCTTGATGGTGGGGCGTCCATAAACATCATCACTGCTAACACCTTTGCAAAGGCTGGTATCCCAGAGTCCAGGACGGTTCGCCAACCCATTACCGTGACGGGTTTTGGTGGTGAGAAAAAAGTTACTAAGGGCCATGTCGTCGTGGCCTCAGCAGTTGGCGAGATCCATTCCGCAACTAAGTTTTATGTAATTGAAACAGACACAAATTACCATATGATACTTGGCAGAGCTTGGATGCATCGATATAGGGCTATCCTGTCGAGTTATCACCAATGCGTAAAGGCAAAGTTGGGAAAGCGCACAGTAACCATAAATGCGTCTGAAAAGCCATTCGGAGTGGAGGAGGCACACTATTCGGATGTAGTTTTCTTTATTGAGTTGTCAACGGATAAAACTCCAAGGACTAGTAAAGTTGTAGGGGTAAAATTACTGAAGTGGGAAGACATTCAGAATACAGAGGCTGCTCCAAAAAGTAATGGACAGAAGAGGAGCAGCAAGTCCACAAGTCCTTCGCCCAAGATTATTAAGGTGCGCGAAGACAACAAGACAATTTACTACTTATGACGGTCTTAGGAGCCAGACTTCATACCTTGGGAGGATGGCCCCGAGACGAATAAATGTGACGGTGATGAGTCCCAAGAAGGGTTAGTGGAGACGCTTAAGCCCACCTTTGAATGCATGCAAGATAAACCCAAACCGTAGTAGGAGGTACTTGCTGAGGTCAACCTCAACGACTTACCAGGGCAGAGCAAGCCCGTGTTTAATAGCGATACAATGGCTCTAGCAGCTAAGGCAGAATTGATAACACTACTGAAGCGGTACAGTGACGCCTTTGCTTGGACGTACGACAAGATGCCTAGTCTTGACGCATTCCTTGTCACTCATCATCTGGACACTTTTCCCAACTCTAAGCCAATCAAGCAGCATGCTCGAAAGTATCACTCTGATCTTAAAGTAAAGATTAAGGTGGAGCTAGAAAAGTTACAGATGGCCAAGTTCATTGAGCCTATATAGTATCCGACTTGGCTAGCAAATATTATGCCTGTGAAGAAGAAGAATGGCCAGATCAGGGTCTATGTAGACTTTCGCGACCTGAATAAGGCCTGCCCGAAAGATGAGTTTTCATTGCCCCATGCTGACACACTTGTCGATTCTGCTGCAGGCCATCAGATGTTCTCCTTCATGGAAGAGTTCAATGGTTATAACAAGATCAAAATGGCACCAGAAGATGCAAAAAAGACAGCTTTCAGAATACTCTTGGGAATTTTTTTCTATATGATGATGCCCTTCGGTTTGAAAAATGCAGGGGCAACCTACTAACGGGCTATGGCTGTAGTGTTCCATGACATGTTGTATCATGAAGTGGAAGTCTATGTGGATAATCTGGTGGTTAAGTCTACTGAGGCAAATTGACACCTCTCTGACTTGGCAAAAGTTTTTCAGCGTTGCCACAAATTCTGCCTGACGATGAACCCTCTCAAGTACGGCTTCGGAGTTACCGTCGGTAAGTTCCTTAGCTTTCTTGTACACCAGCGGAGGATCAAAGTAGATGGGGATAAGATCAAGTCGATCATGGAAATGCTACCACAACACTCTCAAAAGGCCTTGAAGAAATTCCTAGCCAAAGTGTCATACCTCAGGAGATTCATTCCAGCCCTTGTTGAGATAACCTTTTCCTTTGGGACATTACTAAAAGGGAATCACAAGTTTGAATGGTTGCAAGAACACCAACAAGCATTTGATATGGTGAAGAAAACACTTACCTCTCCACTTATAATGATTGCCCCACAACCTGAAAAGCCTCTGCTACTATGTCTGACCTTTACACCTCAATTTATTGGAGCTCTACTTGTCCAAGACATAGATGGCATTGAGAAATTAGTATATTACATCAGTCATAAAGTCAATGGTGCCAAGTCGTGATATACCCCAATTGAAAGGCATTATTTAGCCTTAATCTTCATAGCGCAAAAGTTGTGCCACTATTTTTTGGCACACCCGATCCAGGTTGTGACTCGGAGTGATCCAATTCGCTACTTGCTGAGCAAGCCCGCTCTGACTGGAAGAATGACAAGATGGCTTTTGGCTCTAACAGAATATGATATCATTTCCCTTCCAGAGCTGGGAAAGGTGGAGCTGGCATAACAATAAACAGTTAAAAAGGAGAGAGGTTTCATCTATCATATAAGCTTGACTTTGAATATTCAAACAACGAAGCCAAATATGAGGCATTGATACTGGGTCTAATTGCTGCTCAAAAGAAAGGCCTCCGCGAGTTGAAAATTCGGGGCAACTCCAAGCTAGTTGTCAAGCAAACGATGGGTGATTTCACCTTGAACGAGCCTCTGTTGGCCCCATATCGCATCGTAGTTCAAAGGTTGCTCACTCAGTTTGATAATGTCCAAATCCAGCATACCCCTCGAACACACAACCGTTTTCCCGATGCCTTGGCTACACTGGGGGCAGAGGTGGATATACTAGATGATAGTATAGCCATCGTCATCGAGAAAAGAACAACACCAGCAGTGTTAGCCGAAGAACATATAGAGCAAGATGCTGAAGAGTGGAAAGCAGATATAATCCAGTAGTTGAAAATAGGCCAGGGAACAATCAAACAAGCAAAACTTGCATCATTCCTGTTTCTTAGAGGAGAGTTGTATTTTCACGGTCCCAACAACCTGCTGGCAAGGTGCGTCGGTAGATAAGAAGAAACTTACAGACTTAAGTAGATCCATGTTAAGCCTTGTGGAGATGGAGATATCAGTCTATATCGACGGATACAGAAGCAAGAGTATTATTGGCCAGAGATGGAAAAGGAAAGCAATGAGTTGCAGAGGCAATGTGCAAAATGTCAGTCCCATCCTAAAGAGGAATAAGCCCATTTCTTAAGTAATGAGAAATGGAGGTAGCCGTATATTGACTATCTTGGAAAGAGCACACTGCCTGAGAACAAAGCAGATGTAATTAGAGTTAAGGGGCGGGCCATCCACTTCTTCCTTGACTAAGGCAAGCTGTACCGTAGAAGCTTTGAAGGGGAACCTTTGCCGTGTTTATCAAAGGATGAGGCAAACGAAGTGCTGAGGAAAGGCCACATGGCAGAACGTTAAGGAACGCAACGATTGTATGGGCACCTTATTCACCTCGGCTACTACTGGCCGACAATGGAAGAATATGCTAAAAACTTTGTAAGGAGATGCCAATTCTGCTAGAAGTTTGGGAACTTGATACATGCACCGGCAGTCGAACTGCATAACATCAAGACCCCTTACCTGTTTCATACTTGGGCATTTGACCTGGTAGGTCCTATAGCGCAACAATCCAAAGGCCACAGATGGATACTTGCAGCGACTGAAATTAGTACCAAATGGGTAGAGGCTATACCGATGAGGAAGGCAGATGGGGCAGGAGTGGCCAACTTCATCAAGGAAAACATAATCTGTTGGTTTGGCATACCCAAAGTAATGTTATCTAACAATGGAACTCCTTTTATAAATCGCCATGTAGAAAAACTGCTGACACTTATCAGATCAAGCACCACAAATCTATCCCATACTACCCGCAGGGAAATAGACAAGCTAAGGCAACCAACAAAACTCTCATCCAAATATTGAATAAAATGATGGATGAAGCAGGGGGCACATAATCTGAACAACTCTATATAGCACTCTGGGCGTATAAAACGTCAAAGAGGAGGCCAACTCAAGCAACCCCATTTTCCCTAGTATATAGGTCCGAAGCTGTGTTACCAGTTGACTTGGCAGTACCCTCAGCAAGAATGGCTATGTCAGCACACATAGTTCCAGACAACAAAAAGAATGACATAGAGGTAGCCAAAGAAAGAAGGGATCAGGCCTCGCGGGCAATGAAAAAGTAATATCAGTCCATAACTCGGGCCTACAATCAGTCTGTTCAACATAGGGAGTTCAAGGAGAGGGACTTGGTATAGAAGACAGTGGACGCAATCATGCGGGGGCAACCAATCCCCAAGTTGTCACCCAGATGGGAAGGCTCCTACCAAGTTGATGAGGCAAGTAGCAGCAGGTATTACAAGTTGACAAGAGAATATGATGGGTTCAGAACTAGCTCTATCAATGCCAAATATGTCAAAGAGTATTTTCCTTAGTTTCTTTTGTTCAAAAAAAAAAAAAAAAAAAAAGAGTTGTAAGTTTCTTTGTAATACTTCCAAACAAAGTGTAAAGAAAGTATCATACACTTAGTAAACCTGTTACTCTTGTAAACACTTAGTGCAAGAAAAGTTTTCCATACTTAGTGAAATTTTAGCCTTGTAAAAACTTAGTCATGGCGAAGTTCCATTCATAGTAAGAGTTTTGTTCAGCCTTAAAAGATATGTAAAGGCAATGAAAAGAAAGCAATGAAGTAAGACTCAATATTTTTGCTTCTCATAAATATCAAAGTTTCTATAGCATGATTACAACGTTCAAAAGGCAAAGGAGAAAGAAAAAAAGATAGCAAAAGTGCAAAGAAAAAGAGCCTTAATAAAGCCACAATACATCAAATCGAGCCCTTCATGAGGAAGTCCATCAGGGTCACATCCCGAGGCAACTGAGCAACCAGTGCAGAGTCCTTTTCTTTAAACCAAGCTAGGTTCTGCCGGTGCTACTCCAAGGCATCCTCACACTTCTTAATAGTCTCCTCCAAAGATGCAATCATCGCGACATTATCTGCATGTTCAAGGAAACCATCGACTGTCTGAAGCCTATCCCTCATCCATGATAGGTCCAAACCGTTCCTCCCAAAGTTGCTTAGGTTGGCCTCAGCACCTTCCACGAACTTGTTAGGGGTTGTCAGAATCTTCTTAGCAGCAAGGTCGCAAATGAAGCTGGCAAGTGACTCCAGCAACGCTGTCTACACCATGGATCCAGGAACATTAAAAGCAGTAAAGGTACCGGGGTGCAGCGCCTGGATGCGGGCAACAGTGGAAGCAGCTTCGAAGGAGACCCAATAACTTAGAAAACAAACTTTCCCTAAGGACTGAGGGAACTCTCACACTGCCGCTTGCTTCAATCAGTGGAAGGAGATGCACTTCCCCCGAAGATGATTGCCCAGCAGCATTGGAATGGGTAGATGCTGGGGTGGCGACCTGGCGAACTGGTCTCGCGAGAAAGGCAAAAGCTGCCTGCACCATCATGTCACTTCGAAAAGAGGTCATCCACATAGTAGTCCTTAACATTCAGATCTGACACAATAGTGGTGTCCATGCCCACATAAAAGTCTTGTGATCCCCTAAGATTAGCTACACTTTAGAGAAGTGAGTGGGGTACAGATCAGCGAGCTGCTCAGAAGTTGCTGAGGCAACTGAGTCAGAAGCGTCAACAATAGCAGTAGTACCATGAGCGGCCAAATCGACAGCTGCCTCCGCAAGTTAAGCTAAACTTAGGGGTCCACAGCAGAAACAGCCGCTACGTCTGCACCTCCCTCAACAACTTGAACATTAAGGAGTGGGGTTTGTGGAACTAGTGGAGACTCAGTGGACTAGGAAGAACCCCCAGATACAGCTCCTAATAGGGGGTGGTGCAACTTCTAGTGGCTCTCTTACGCTACGTACCTCTCTTAGAGTCTTTAGAACAAAATCATCTCCGCCGACAGAGGAACGGTCAAAGTAAACAGAATCAGCAGGGTTTGGAGGTTTTGCACCCTCAGCAACTATACCACCCGCTGCAACTTCCATAGTAGAGGGGACTTGTTTGTTTACTGCAGCCTCAACAACTAGTTCAGCCTCAGTAGTTGGTTCGGCCTCAGCACTTGGTTCTTCTTCAACATCTGGAAATACCATCCTGCGGGTTCTAAATCTTGTGACCCTTGAAGCAATGAGAAGGTCGTCGTCGTCGTCGTCTGAATCTGAGGAAATTCCGATGGCAGTAGAAGAACCTTCGGGGCCCAAATGTGGTATGGCCGATGGGCCCCAAAAAGAAAAAAGATCATGTAAATACTAAAATAAATGTAAAAAGCCCAATGAAGTAATGCAAAAATATTTTTCAAGTATGGGTATCTTTCGGAGTCTTTTCCTACTTGGTGAGGCATGCGCCTCAGCAACTGATGCCACTGCCTCTTGGGCTGCCCTCAATCTGGAATGAGTCATGCGCACTGTTACACCAATCGGGGGAAGAACAACTTGTAGGAGTTGGACGGACATTACCCCAGATGGATGAGACTCCTTTACTGTAGGTAGGGACAGAAGCTTGAAACGGCAGAATATACTAGTCTGTTTACCTCGACCAGAGGGGAGACGAAGGGATAAGTCAGGTTGCGGAATGGGTTCCATCGCAGGGACAACGGGAGCATTATTGCAAAAGTTGAAACAGGAGTTGAGGTTGCGGTGCCAGAACAACCTATTACTGGGAGTAAAGGCACCTTCTCGTCCAAGTGAAAGCAACTCCATAAGGCCTAAACCCTCCACAAGTAAGGTGGTGTAGTCACGTGCAAACCTCTGGAAGCTCTGATGAAAATCTGTTTAAAGAGGAGGGGCGTGGGGGATGCCTTGGTCCATACCGAATTGCATAAGGACCCTATCCGGTCGGTAGACAACACTGGACATGCCTTCCTCATTCCATACGGGCAGAAACCCGAGGCATATCATAACAGTCAATAGCAGGGATTTGGCCTGGACATCGTCAAGAGTGAAATCAACATAACGATCCTCTGAGAAATAAAATTGGACAACAGAAATGCCTGGAAGAAGTTGGATAAAATGGCGGAACATACATTCCTCCATACGATCGACGTAATCCACGAAGGGTCTGTTGGTGCCAAGACCAGACCACCGGGAGATGTGATAGAGGGATTGGCACACTTGTCTTGTGACAGGTCAACCCTCTGCATCTAGAACAGGACGATCATCTGCATCGAGGACTTCGTCGGTGAAGAAGGGCTCATGCTCTTTAGGGACGAGGCCCATAGTAGGGAATCACTCGTAGAAGAAGGCGGTCAGGAATTGAGTGTGTACAAAACTCCATATATCATAGCGGCTGATAGACCTCTCCATGTTTGAGTGAATAAGGTCAAGGCGGAAGTATAAGTTCCCCAAGAAGAGGGGGGTCAAAGGGATCTGATTGCCGCTGCAGAGTTTAATAGCCAGAGGGAACACCAGAGGATTGATGCTCTCAGCAAAGTTGCTAGGGAGAACAAAAAAAAAGATGAAATAACTGACAAAGGTGGCAAGGTACAAGTTGTCGTGGTAGCCCGGCCCAACTATGGAGTTGCAGCTCTCTTCTGTAATGTCGCCCATAACCGGTTGCAGGTCCTTAAAGAAATGTGTCAGCTAGGAAAGGTAGGTGGTCTTGTCCCTTTTGGGCCTCTCTTAGAGAAATTCCCCAATCTTAAGATCGTACCAAGAGCCATACTTCCATGCCTCTTGAAAGGCACTTTGGAGGGCAGTGATGACATTTTGTTCTGCAGAAGTCAGGGACGCTGGATCGAAGGGGTGGTCTCTACAGGTACTTAGGCGTAAAAGAGCAGCAACATCTTCGAGGGTTAGGGTTATCTCCCCCCATGCTAGGGAAAAGGTACGAGTGTCGCGGCTCTAGCGGGAAACGATCATATCAGTGTTGGTATGTACCTTGTACACCAATAACTCCCTCGAAATCAAAACGGAATTGAAGAGACGAACATCCCTCAAGCGTTGCTCGAAGCTGTCAACCGCAATGATGCCATCAACCTAGAGGGACCAGTTTCCTGGAGGCCCGAGTAAGTGTAATAGTAGATGTATGAATGGGGAAAGTCACCACGCTCCACGTGAAACCACAACACAGAGACTGGGTTCACCATATCAGCATCGTCCAAAGTAGCCTCACCAAAAAGGAGCAGAGGCTCCTCTAGAGGGAGGGCATCAGGGAAGAAGGAGTCAACTGCCTTCCAGAAAGGGTCAGCCAGCCCTCCGAAGTATGGGGCCCTCCTCCATTCACTAAGGGGTGGGGCAGCCCGGTGGGGTAGAAACCTTGTGCTGGCCATAAGGAAGAATAAAGAAAAGTAAAGAAGACTTTGAAAAGTGAGGGCAAGGACGAGAAGAAGACAAAGAGACAGGAAAGTGTGTTGTGGCAGAAGTGGGGGACCAGTGGACCCAAAAGGCAATATTTATAGAGAAAGCAACAAAAGGGTGCCAATACACTTCCCTAGACTATCAGTAAAAAAGATGCCTTTTCCAAGCCACTATGACTCTGTAGAAAACCGACGCACCTCCTGACCCAACCGACGCAACCCCTGGATTACTTAGTGATGTCATGCACACGCGGGAAACAAGGGGGGTGTCCCCCATGCATGCAGAGGGCAAATGTAGAGGGTCAAAAACTAAGCTCCAAATTAATTATGGGCCTAAGTGCTGAGGTCGCCCCAGGAATGAAAAAAGAGCAGGGGCTAAAGCCTAAGAGAAGTGGGCCAATAGAGGGTTGAAGCAGGTTCGACCCGCCAAGGGTCATCCACGAAGGAAAATGCCTAAGTCAAGTTGCAAAGGCAACACATGTAACAGTCAAGTTGCTGAGGCACTTTGTCTCAACACCGCCATTCCAAGTAATGTCGGTATCGCCGCCATTCCAAGTATTATCGGTTCCACCGCCCCCTGGAGTTGCTGAGGGGAAGGAAGAACCGAAGCAACTAAGTTGCAGAGGCATTACTTGCAACGCCCAAGTTGTAGAGGCACTTTGTCGGTGTCATCTCCAACATCGTTGGTTTTGCCATTTGAACTTGCTACGGGAAATGACTGCCGCAACAACTATAGCCGCCGCAACCAACTTGCGAAGGGAACATCCTGCCAAGGTGATAGTAGCCTTTGGGAAAAGCTTCCTCTCTACAAGTAGAGGCTATACTTGGTGCTGATAGTAGGCCCCAAGACTTACTGGTTGGAGCTGATAGTAGGCCCAGAAATATCAGTTCACCGCGGCGATCCCTTGAAGATGGGAGCAAGGTAGCCCGAGTGTAAGGGACTCCTTTTCCATTACCCAGGTCATAGATGTGCCCTAGTTGCACAGGCAGGACTAAGGAAGCTCCCTTAGGCTTGGTACTAAGACATAACATAGCTGATAGCAGGCTTGGTTGTGGCCTTCGCCCTGGGAAGCTAGGGAGTTTGTGGTTAGGTGGCTAAGGGTGGAGGCTTTGTTGAGGTGAACACGAACATAGACGATAGCGGACTAATGGAGTCTTGAGAATGCATGTACTGGCTAAATAGAACTAAGAAGGTAAGTACAGCAGCAAATACTTCCACTGCAACCGCACTTGTTGAGGCTCAAAAGAGAGTTGCAGCGCCAAACACTCCCGTCGCAACTACACTTGTTGCTAAAAAAAAAAGGTAGTTACAGTGGCAAACAGATAGTACACAGTACATGCAGAGGGACACGTGGTACTTTCAGCTTGGTGGCTCAAGGCAGAATATTCTGTCTAATCCTTAGGGACACTTCTCTTCTCTTTATTTGGCCACTTGGTGTCCTCTTGGTACCAAGGAAAAGCCTATAAATAAGACCCATTTCCTAAGGTTCAACAAGGGAAATTTTTGGGGATTTGGGGGAGATACTGCCCATTTGTGCACTGCCATACATTTCTTCTTGAGATACTTGCTTCACCCTTACCCAGCTGCACACTCTCCAACTCCCAGACAGTTACTACTGCTCATCCTCCAGCCATTCCACCATTGTTGGACCATTAGCATAGTTTTGTCTCTCTAATCACCATCCTGACCTTGAACCGCCCTACAAAATGAAATGCAAGTAGCCATTTTTTAAAATTTATTGTTGTACTCTTTCGTCAAAACTTGTTTTGCTTTCGTTGTTAATCCATTTCCAAACTTTTGAAATTTAATAGAATGTCATGGAAAGGCAACCATGGTGACTCATTTGTGACTCAAACCAATATTGCCTTTTCATTATTTGTTTAGAAAAATGCTAAACAGTAGATTTTTTACTTTATTATTATTTTTTTAAAAGCACAACTTCTTTTCACTTCATATTTGTGGATTGAACTGTTTAGTCGATTTTAACATTTCGATAATCCAATCCATATAAGTTGTAAATTCTTATGTAGATCGTCAATGATATTAATCAGATTGATCTAGTCTTTTTTTTCTTCTCCAAAATGGATAATATAAATAATTTTAAAAACAAATTATCTATTTTTTAAAGACAAATATAATGAAGTAATATATTTACACAATTATCGAATCAACTAATTTTTTTTACTAACAATCTACATATAAAAATTTCAGTTCTGTTGGCTAGCTTGAATAGCTTCTGGCCCGAATGGCTCAAGGTGCCTTTTTTTTTTCCCCCTTCCTTCTTCCTCTTTTTCATTCCCTCTATTGAAAAATTTTTAAAACTTAGCCGGTTGGCCATAAAACCATTCAGCCAACCAAAAAAATTGCCGACTGGCGAACTTTTTTTCTTTTAACAATCTGAAAAATTAGAGAAAAAAGAAGAAGAAGAAGAAGAAGAAGAAGAAGAAGAAGAAGAGATTCATCATGATTACAATTCTCAAAACTATATTCAACAGCAGTTTAACAAAATCAAAATCTAAATCAAAACCAAATCCAACACCAAACCCGCAGTTTAACAAAATCTAAATCTAAATCTAAAACCAAAACCAAATCCACAACCATAGCCACAAATAACAAAATCAAACCTAAATCAGTTTCTCACATCTGTTCCTCTCACAGCCATAGACCGCTTTTCTTCTCCGGTGAAATCGAATCATAATTTGCGAACTCTTTCAGGAATGAGAGGGATGCTTTTTTCCTGGCTACACAAAGAGAGAGAGGAAGTTGGTATGGTGTGATAGAGAAAGAGAGACAGAGATACTAGAGATAGAGATAGAGAGGAGAAGAGATGAGAGGAAATAGAGATAGAGAGGAGAGAAGAGGAGACATACCAGGAGTGTTTGAATGGGAGAGGAGAGGAAATAGAGATAGAGATAGAGAAAAGAGAAAAGGAAACTGAAAGAGGTGTATTCAGGCCATTCAAGCTCATTTATCTCGAGTTATAGATCATTTTTCTAAAAATTTATAAAATAAATAAATAAAATTGAACTAAGGCTCATAGTAGCCCACAGGACCCATTGGTAAGTTGTCCTCATTTTGTAACTACTAGACATAGACATAAAGTCATGAAGTTCACATATTTTGATTAATCACTACTTTGTGTTTTGTGATAACTAAAATTTAGGGCTCTTTTGGGAACACAGAAAAATGCAAGGTTTGCGTTTTTTGAACAAAACGCAGCTGGCGTTTTTGTTGTCATTTGGGAAGTGTAAAAAGTAAGTTGTAAAATTACATATCTACCCTCAACATTTATATTTTGTAAGTTTGGGTGAAATGTAAATTTTTTAAGTTGAGTGAAGGTATTTTAGGCAAATCACTTTCAAAAAATTTGGTTAAAAGTAACTTTTTACCAACTTCCCAAATCACTCTAAAAAAACTTGGTTAAAAGCCAAAAAATCACTTTTTACCATCTTTCCAAAACAACCCTTAATGATAAACAAAATTTAATGAGAAATTGGTTTAAACATTTAAATTAGTGAAAGGTTAGGGGCACAAGAAGGTGTGGACATTTTACCGCCACTTACAGGGTCAATAATCAATACAACCGTGCTACATACCCCCGCTGGGGGTTGACCCCCAGTGAGGTGGCAATCCCTTATTTGTTGAAACTCAAAAAAAAAAAAAAAAAAAAAAAAAAAAAAAAAAAAAAAGTTTTTTTTTGGTCCACTCCCCCAGTGACACCTCACTGGGGGTCGACCCCAGTGAGGGTAGGAAGCATTTCTGTAATCAATAATAGAGTATTGTCCATCATTAATATTTACGTAAGCAATAATAATTAAAAAAAGCACTAAATATATAGCAATTTTCTATATAATATTCTAGTGTGCCGTTACGTTGTCGGTTCAAAAAATATTGAATGAAACGTTGATCTGTGTCAGCCACGTGCTAGAGAAAAAAAATTTATTTCCATGCTTTATAAAGTAAGAGCATCTCCAATCGTTTACTTCTTTTTTCATTAAATTTGAGTAAAAAATAGGTTTTTTTCTTAATTTGATACTTCTTCTTCCAACGGTGAGCTTCAAAGCAGAATTGAGGGAAATGGTCGACCGGTAAGGGCATATTTTTTTTTTTTACCTGTTTGAACATTTTTTGACCGGTTTGAACCTACCTATTTGAAAGGGAACCGGTCGACCGGCTGGTTGACCGGTTGGTCTCCTTCAACGGTCACGCACAGTAATTTGGTGAAACCTGTATTCTGTTATCAGTTTGATGATTTTTTTGTTCAATTCTCATTTTGATACTAATTTGGTAAAACCGTTAGAGATCTAAAAAGTACATATTTCACCAAATTTTAAATTTGATGCCAGATTTGCTGAATCGTTGAAGATGGTCTAAGTGTTGTATAATTTGTCAAAACATTAATAACCTTTACGGTTTCTAATTTTATGATTTTTAATGGCAATTTTGCCTTTTGTATTTGATTTTCAGAATAAAGAGTTTTAGCATCCAATATGTCAACAAAAAAAAAAAAATCTTGTGGTTTGTTATATCATAGAGTTTCTTGTTTCTAATAAGAGAAAGTGCCATACAAAACTAACAAAATCAATACATCAATTTTATTTGTTTGACTCTGCCGGACAATTATTTAAAAGATTATGGAGAGAGTATATAATTGTCAAGGTAAATATAATTTCAATCTCGAGTATATGAAGAGATATTGACCTGTGTTGTAATTTGATTATTAATCTACTAACCGCTATCTTCTGAAAAAAGAAAAAAAAAAATACTTGTTTGTGCATCTAAATTATATATTGCTCGAAAAATAAATAAAATTTATGACATATTATTTGCCGCCATGTAAAGTTGAGTTTCAAGTTGTTGCGACTGATTGAGCCTATTGAACCAAAACAATAGTAATAAATGAAATGATAAGTAATTTTTAGTATGCAAATATAGTTATTATAAATTATTATTAAAATTGACTTAGGCCTGATTATACCACCAAAAAAAAAAAATTTAAATTAAATAAATAAATAAAATGGTAGAATAAAATGGTAGAATGAAATGGCAATACTTGCATGCTGAAGGTGTAAGCAACTGGTCGAGGACCGGCCCATAGGCATCAGGCTTGGTCCATATAAAGCTTACAAAAAATGGAAGCCCAGTTCTAAAGCATTCCCACCCCACGAAACTTTCTGCCATTTTAGGGGGTGTTTGGGAGTAATTAAAATAGTTAAAAAATCAAAAAATACTATAAAAAGTCAATTTATTCTCACTATTTTTTTACACGTATTTTCATAATTTTTTTTTAAAAATCATTAAAAAATCAATTTATTTATTTATATTTTTTTTCGTATGGATTTTCTTACCCATAGGAGAATTTTGCAGTTGGTGAGAAATTCAGATCACCAATTCATTCTCGTGTGTGTGTTTTTGTTTTTTTTGCGTCTATTTTTCTGAGTTTTGTTAATTTATGAAATCAATTAGTAGAAACTTGAACTTAAAGTGGTATACTCAGTTTTCACATTAGAATTTGAGCCTATATCAAAATCCATTAATAGTAATGTCACCAACTAATCCACAAACATCAGACCTTTAACTGAAAAAATAAAATAAAAATCATGAATGAAATAAAATAAAAGTCATGAACGAAATAAAATTTTAAGACGAGTGACCTTTGTCGGTGAGGCACATATAAAGCATCACCGGTCCACAACAAAAATTAATTTAGGCCTCGTTTGGGAACAGGCTATTTTAGTAACTTTTTGGCTTTTTACGAAAAGATGTGCAGAAAAGTAGAGAGGTGATGTGACTAGTTTTAGTTGGCTTTTTGACTTTTTGGCTAAAATAGCCAGTCCCCAAACGAGGCCTTATGATTGGTGCAATGCCACTGCAAATGAACATAGCTAGGAAGGGTAAGATGGATTAATTTATGAGAAGGACTTGACCATGATACGCCATACTGTATGTCTACCTATATTTGGATTGGATTAAATGAGGGGTGTCAACTTCACTGATGATATTATAGGTTAAAAAAAAAAAAAAAAAAAAATTCACTGATGAGATTTAATTATGGAGAAATTATAAATCAGGTTTGCTTTTCAAAAATAATTTATATTTATAAAAAAAATTCATAACTTTAATAATTAAATTTTATCATGAATTTGAAGAAAAAAAAATTCAACCATCCACTAAGGGGTTATTTCCCCTTTAATTGTAGGAGTTGGTTCTCTTTAGTGATTTTTGGATTCATTGAATTACTTGTGGGCTTGTTTACTGACAAGTCCTTCATTTCATAGGATCAGTTCAAAAAATAATTCACATTAAAAATTAAGTTAACATCGTTACTTTTATAATGGAATCATATTTGTTTTATATAAATTAAATGATAAATATGATTTTAAAAATAAGTTATTTATTTATTTTAAAGATAAATATAATTTGATCATTTGACTATTAATATTCGACTAACTCAATGAATCTTACAAAATGAACAATTTCAATCATTCAAAATGGACCACATAGTGAATCCATCAAGCTCAACAATACGAATTCAGTTAATCCAATGACAGAAAAGCTAACTAACCAACAATGCTATGGATACAAAGAAATATATCAAAAATTTTACCAAATATCACGTGGGACATTTGGCTTTCTCTTGATAAGAATATTCAGTGTGTTTGATTTCAATTTTTTAGATTCAATTTTTTGGAAATTGAGTTTTTTTATTTTTTATATATTTTTTTTGTTTTTTTGTTTTTAGTGAATATTTTTTAAATTTTAAGCAATTTTTTACTTTTTTAGATGCACATTATTTAAATGTATTTAAAAAATAAAATATTTGTAAAAAAAATATTTAAAAAAATCAATAAATACACAAGAATAAGAAAATGTACTAAATTCTCTTATTTTTTTTATTTATATTTTTGGTATTTAGTAAATTTTCTTTAAAAAAAATTCACAAATATTATAAGTTTTAAGTGTATTTATGTTAGGTGTATTTAAAAATTAAAAAAAATGCTTAGAATATTTTTAAAAAAATTAAAAATGCAAAAAATAAATAAAATAATAATTTTCTAAAAAGTAAATCCTAAAAATCTAAACCACAGAAGCTAATTGGATGAGCTTGCTTGGTTCTATTTTTCCAAAAATGTTTTTCAGAAAATTTTATTTTTTATTTTTCGTATTTTTTTGTTTTTACTGAATTTTTTTAATATTTTAAGCAATTTTTTTACTTTTTAGATACACCTAACATAAATACACCTAAAAAGTAAAAAAACGTAAAATTTTTTTTTTAAAATTCACTAAATATTAAAAATACAAGAATTCGGTATATTTTTTTGTATTTTTATGTATTTATTAATTGTTTAAAATATTTTTTCACGAATTTTTTACTTTTTAGATACATCTAAGTAAAGTGTATTTAAAAAAATAAAAAAAATGTTTTAAATTTAAAAAATATTCACTAAAAATAAAAAAATTTAAAAATTTAAAAACTCAATTTTTAAAAACTTAATCTAAAAAACTCAAACCAAATATTTTTCTTCACCACAGGTGAAATAATGAATACTACACAAGTACTCAACACTCATCTGCCGTAGTTCAATAAACTCTCAAATCCGTGTCATGTTTGTCGTTGCCTCACTCGTCTTAATCATTAGACCTTCTATATGCACTTGAGGCCAATGCAAAACAATTTTATCATGGACTTTTCTTAAGTGTGCAACCCTCAAGGTTGTATACCATGTGCCACTTACACAAAAAGTGTAAGTGGAAGGTGAAAACAAAAGCATGACTGCAAATAGAAAAGGCGTAAGTGTAAGGCGTAAGTTGCACACCATAACAGGACCCTTTTATCATATTTCACATATCTAGTTACAGAAGAAAGTGATAGCGTAAACAATTTGTGATATTTGTAGAATCCTCACAAAGCTGACGTTTGATTGAGTTTTTTTAAATATAATTTGAAAATAGAGTTATATTTTGAGTTTGTGAGTTTTAAAATTATGATTTGTGTGAAAAATTTATTTGGTTATGAGTTTTAAAAAGAGTTTTGAATTAAGTTTTGGAGGGAGTTTTGAGTTTTTGAAATTAGAAAAATTATTTGATTCAAAAATTTACACTCATAACCAAACACATAATTCAAAATTCTATTCAAAACTCATATAAAAATTTAAAAAATTCTGAAAATATTTTTTATTTACAATATAAAAATAACAAGTGTCAAAAAAAAAAAAAAAACACTATTCCGATCAACCTGCCGAACGTCCGGAAGAACGACCGGATTAACTAAATTTTCTCACCTAAAAAAGAATTTTTAAAAGTGAAACACATAACCAAACACAAGATTTTATTTTATTTTATTTTAAAATTCATAGAATACAAATAACGATTTTATTGAAAAGTTTTTGAGTCATGGGCCTGAGACCGAATTAATGAAATGCATAAGGGACCTATAATTAATAGTGAAACAGGAACCTATACCCAGACCATGCCCAATTTAATGGTGCAAATTATTTTTTTATTCATGGTACATAATATCTTTCTCTTTGAAAATTTTGAATACTCATCAAGATTCTCAGTCCATTGGTTCCACATTAAATAAAGTATACAAAATCAAAGATAAAAATATTTATGTAAGAGAAGTAGCATTGAACCAATAAAAGTATTTTTGATATTGACATCTTTTAATCATATTTATTTCAATATCTTCTATTTTCTGACAGCACCGGCCCTGTGTATTATCAGCAACAATAATGATCCGGAGTCCCTTTTTCCCATTCCCTTGACCTCCTCTCAATATGATTGGTTAAATTTTTTTTTTTTTCTCCAATTACCACTCGCCGTTCGCGGGGGAGGGAGAGGGGATAATGATTGGAGGGGTCTCAATCATGACATGGGCAAATTATTTTATAGAAGTATTTAACTTGCCAAAGATTAACATGCTTTCTCTTGTTTATTATAATTTTGTTTCAATTTGAGACAATTTATTTTATTTCAATATAAAATTCTACTTATAAAATTTGCTTGTTGTCAAAAAAATTATCCTTAACTTTTACTTGTTACTATAGATATTACACAGTATGTCCCTAATTAATATTATTAAAGTACTCCAGGTTTTAGACTAGTCCAATTCCTAAGCGCTATTATTAAAATAGTTCATGTTCTAAATCAGTCCAATTCAAGGTTGGTGAACTTATCATAAGTTCTATTTTGATGACTCAAATAATTGATCTTTTAAAAATTAGTGTGTAGATCATTAATTGAAAAAAATAATAAACCATTTATAAACTTCTTTTGCATATTTGATGCTGCTTTTTTATCATGTTAATTTATTTGGTCACATTTTAATCAAGTTTTAAGAAAAATAAATAGAAATTTTAAGGGAAAAATGCTCGCATGAGGGATACTTTGATTGGCCCGTGGGACCGGCATCAATGAACTTTATGAATAATACTATGTACCAATTAATATACACACTAATGTATTAACTGATTAAATGACATCATTTGTATGATTTTGGGTATTTGTAACTTGTATAATAAGGTATGGTTTGGGAAGTGGGTTGAGTTTTTGAATTTTTTACTTTTTTGGTTATTTTAGTCTGGGGCTAAAAACTTGATTTGGGAAAGGCTTTTAGCTTTTTTGACTTTTTTGATTTTTTTGTGAGAGAAAAAATGTAATGATTATGGATTGAATGTGGTGTTTTGTCTTAGAGCATCAGCATCAGCAACGCTACAATACCTTTGAAGCTATTGTATTGTAAAGAGCAGAAGTGAAGAATATGTGCTCCATCAAACTCGGTATCCCATTCATCCATTTTGCCAACGCTACAGTGCCTCAACTAATGAAGCGAGCTACTGTTCATAGGTTAATCAATTTTTATTATATTTTCTTTCCCGCGCTTCTTTCTCCCGCCAACAAGAACACCATCTGTCATACCACCATTACTATCAACACTTACTAGAGCCATCACAAATTTTATTCTCACCATCTTGGAAGCTCATCAAGTTCTCTCTCTCTCTCTCACTCTCTGTAAATCATGTATTAGTTAATGAACTAGATTTTGTTATTATACACATATATGTTCTTGCATTGTAAATTCATGTATCAGTTGATGAACTAGATTCACTTTTTGAACTAGATTCACTTTTGTTATTATACACATATATGTTCTTGCATTGTAACTCTTTGATAAGGCATATATGTTCTTGCATTATAACTGTTTGATAAAATGTCTTACTAGTTTGTCCAAGATGCTATGCCAACTGATTGATTCATTAGTAAATCAAGAATGTTGATTTTGAACATAGCTTTATAGAACACCAAAACCATTTTTGTTCTTATTTTTTTAATTTGGACCTCTATTAAAAAAAAAAAAAAAGAATTAGCTCAAAAACAGAACAACAGGGAGAATTTTTAACCTTCATATGAGCAACAGTTTTGAATACATGGAAGGGGTGTAACTCGCGTTAGGATCCTCTAGAGTGTGAATCCTACAGTAATCTCCTAGAGTGATTCATCCAAAGGTTGACATTAAGTCTCACCAAAACAACGACATTTTGGTGAGCAATTTCAAAAAAAAAAAAAAAAATCAGATTTCAACAGATGTTCCTGTGAAGCATTACACAGAGAGAGAGAGAAAGAGAGAAGGGCTGAAAGAATGAGAGAAGATGAGGAGGACATCGCCGCCCCGACAGTCCCTTCCCAACCCCGACGCGCTGCCGCCGCTGCCACACCGCCATATTCTAACAGATTGAAGGAAAAAAACCGCAGGTTCATCCTCCAAACTGAAAATATTAGGGCTTTGAAAAAACAAAGTGAGAGAGAGAGACAAGAAGATAAACCCACCTCTGTGGATCTGTGCTTGTATTTGTATTTTTTTTCTAGCAAGTTATTGGGCATCAAATTGAAGAGAGAAGGCATGGAGGTGGGTTTTGGAGGAAGAAAATACTATAGCTGACATTGGAAAGAAGGCATCAATTTATGAGTTTATCTTCTTCTCTCTCTCTTCTTGTCTCTGTCTCTTCTGGTAACTTGGCCATCAAATTGAAGAGAGAAGGCATGGAGGTGGGTTTATCTTCTAAATAGGATATATTCACAAAAAATCCAAAGAAATCAAAAAGGATATATATATATAAATCCAAAGAAATCCAAAGAAACCCAGCTCAAAAAATCCAAAGAAATCAAAAACAAATAAAAATAAAATAAAAGAAATCAAAAAGGTATTGTTAAATGTAGATTTTGAAGGAAACCCAGATGGGTTGTGGCTGAAATTCCAACAGAACCACAATGTCTGAGTCAGCTTAATTGACAAAAGAAAGCAAACATTGCATTCAAAGTGATAGAGAAAATATTCCGAGGGTAGAGATTATGAACTCACCAGCTTCACCAAGATTTTCTTGATCGATTCAGTATCTCTCTCTCTCTCTCTCTCTCTCTCTCTCTCTCCCTCCTTCTTCTCTTCTATTTCTTGATCGATATAGATCTTTTTTTTTTTCTTTTCTTTTTTTCTAATAACTCACCAAAACGACGTCGTTTTGGTGAGGCTTAATCTCAGCCATTGAATGGATCACTTTAGGAGATCACTGTAGGATTCACACTCTAGAGGATCCTAACGCGTGCAACTCAGAGTTGCACCCTTGTGTTTTCTAAGTTGCACCCTCTACCTTTTTGTATTTTTTTTTTCTCTCCCTACACTGAATTGTAATTTTTCCTTAATTAATTCCTATTGCGCATTAGGATTGGAATAGTTAAGGATGATAATTTTGGAATTTTATATTTTTGTCATCTCTATTAAATGAATAAACACATGTGGTTATTTTGTTAAACAATCAGTGCACTCACAACTCTTGTAGGGATGGAGTCAAATGGAGACCCATTTTTTGCCAATCTTTTACAAGAAGGATCTAACATTAATAGCCAATTCATGGAGTCTCAATATATGAGTCAAGATGGATAAGTGGTTGGCCAAGAGTCTCCATTCTCTACTCAATTGGAATCCACTGCTAAGAAATCACGTGGAGACAACTTTTCCATAGAAGAAGATAATATGGTTGTATCGGCTTGGCTGAGCACTAGCTTGGATGCAGTGCATGGAAATGAGCAAAAATACAAGACTTTTTGGAGGAGAGTTGGGGAGTACTTTCACGAGCATAAGACATTTATTAGTGAACGTAACGATAATTCTTTGATGAATCAGTGGTCAACTATTCAACTTGGCACTAATAAGTTTTGTGGTTACTTTACCCAGATTGAATCATTGCATCAAAGTGGTGTTAACGAGCAAGACAAGGTATTAATTACATTGATCTTTATACTTCTCATAGCATTTTCATTTTATGTTAAGAAGCTAATTATTAGTTTTTAATTTTTTATTTTAGATTGGCAAGGCAAAAATCATGTACCAAGAGGTTAATAAAACCTCATTTCATTTCGAACATTGTTGGAATGTGTTGAGGCATCAACCAAAATGGTTTGAGCAATGTCAAAAGAAAAAACTAAAAATGATTAGAAATGACCCAACATCTTCACCTTCAACACCAGAGCCAATCAACCTAGCAGAAGATAATATCTCACCCTTGGAGAGACTTATGGGTAGGAAGACAGAAAAAGAGCGGTTGAAAAAAGTAAAGAACCATGAAAGTTGTTCTCCAATTGTGGATTTATTGAATGAGATGAAAGAAGAAAGAAAAAAAGGAACTGAGAAGAAACTTGAACTTCTTCAAAAATCTTATCATATTCATGCTTCAAGGGCTCGAACTGAACAATTGAAAAAGGAAGAGAGAATCATGATAATTGATACAAGTGAGATGTCCCCAATGCAGCAAGAATATTATCGTCTATGCCAACTGGAAATCATTGAGAGTAGGAAAAGAATTAATGATATGGCGTAATTGGATGATTTCTGTTTGGATGATTGTAATATTTGACATGCTTTTGTATTTGGATGTTTTTGGAATGCTTTTGGAATGTTTATGTTTGGATGATTGAATCCCAAATGGCTTCCTTGTTTAGGTTTATGTTTATGGCTTCCTTGAATCCCAAATGGCTTCTTTGTTTATGTTTTTGGAATGTTTATGTTTATGTTTTGATGTTTTGATGACTTCATGTTTGGATGATTGAATCCCAAATGGCTTCCTTGTATGTATGTTGTGGGAAGCAGAATTGAACTAGAGGAAAACCATGGCTAGTCGTCCCACCGGATGTCCCACAGGACGTCCCACCGGTCGACCGGTTCACCTCCTATGTTGCTGCTGCTCTGCCGTTGATCTGTTGCTGTCCTGAGCCTTATTTTATACTTGTTTTAACATCATTTTGCACTCCAAAAATATGTTTAAACACAAGAAGAATTTAAGGATTATAATGATTGAATTAAACCTTTTCAATTCAATTATAATCCATGTTTCAAAATAAATCAAAACATTATAAAAACAATAAAAAATGGAAAAGAAAGATAATTTTGTTCCTTTCTTTATTTCCTTCACATGTTCTTTTCACACCATAGTTTTTGTTTTAATATTTTTCATTACTAAAACAAATAATTAAAAACATAATACATTTATTTGCCAGAAAATAATTAAAACATGACACAATGTCCTACGACTGACTATATAGTTCCACAAGTGCTCAACAAGATCTGATTGGAGTTGAGAATGAATTGCTCTGTTTCTGATGCGGTGATTTTGTTGAATGAATTCCATAAGCTCGGTTGTACGCTCATGTGACACTTGTGCCAAAAGGGTTTCATTGATTTGTTCAAAATCAATGTCCTGTGCTTCATTGTCATCTCGCTCATCCTCAATGATCATATTGTGCAATATTATGCAAGCCTTCATAACAACTTTAATTGACTCAAGATTCCAAGATCGTGCAGGTCCATGCACAATTGCAAAACATGCTTGAAGCTCCCCAAATGCACGCTCCACATCCTTCCTACATGCCTCTTGGGCCATAGCAAAATGTTTTTTCTTGTTTCCTTGTGGACATGGAATTGTTTTCACAAATGTTGCTCATGGTGGATATATGCCATCAGCAAGATAATATCCCATTGTATACTCATTACCGTTGATGATGTAATTGACTAGAGGAGCACGCCCTTGAGCAAGCTCAGTCGATACAATAGACCTTTCTAGTACATTATATCATTATGAGACCCACGTAACCCAAAAAATGCATGTCATATCCAAAGATCATATGATGCAATTGCTTCCAAAATAATTGTTGGTTCATGGGTGTAACCAGTATACATACATTTCCATGCAGCCGGGCAATTCTTCCATGTCCAGTGCATACAATCAATGCTTCCTAACATTCTAGGAAAACCACGACTTTTGCCAACTGCTAGTAACCTAGCAATGTCATTGTTGTTTGGTGACCTCAAATACTGATCAAAATAAATTTCAACCACCACTTTGACAAAATAATATAGACTCTTCATTGCGGTACTTTCTCCAATCCTCAAGTATTCATCCATAAAATCAGCTGCTACTCCATATGCGAGCATTCTAAGTGCTGTAGTCATCTTCTGAAGGGAAGATAAACCGAACACTCCAGCACCGTTTCTTTTCTGGACAAAATATGATTCATGAGCTTCTACCGCAGATTGAATACGGAGAAAAAGAGAACGTTTCATTCAAAACCTCCTCCGAAATATATTGAAAGGATATATTGGTGGATCAACAAAATAATCTAGAAAGAGTCTTTGGTGACCTTGCAAAGAATTGCGCCAAATAAATTTGCGGCGTCGATTAGAATTGTGCCGTGATCTTGATGAACTATTAACTGCTAGTCGTTGCCCTTCCATAGCAGCTATTCCAATTGTCTCCAACTCATCGTCGGAGTCAGAGTCATAAAGAATCATATCGCCTAGAGAATGAAGATCCATATAGAGAAAATAAATACAAAATGAAATAGCAAAATTAGGTTGATATGGATGACATTTAGATAGCAATTGGTTTTATTTATATTGAAAGACTATGACCGTTGGAATATGACCGTTACAATATAGCCGTTGGAATATGACCGTTAAAATATAATCATTACAATATAGCCATTGAAATATGACTGTTAAAATATAGCCGTTGGAATATAACCGTTAGAATACAATTGTTTTAAAAATATGATGGTTGGAAAAAATATATTTAAATTGAAAAAGATAAAAAAATAAAAAATAATATTTTAATGAAATAGAATTTTAGAATTGAGAGTTTGAGGGAGTGTGTATATAAAAAAAAGACTAGCTAAAATAAAAAAGTAGATTTTGGGTTATAATTTGACTCAAAATTTGCTAAGGCTGATGCGGATGCTCTTATTAGACTAAAAAGCTTATTTTGTTTTTTGTGACTATTTTAGCCAAAAAATTCCCCAAACCCTCTTCCCAAACCATGCCTAAATGTGGTCAATAATAATATCAACCTTAGTTGGTACACTAGTGTGTATACTAATTGATGCATGTAATACCACCAGAAATTTTATATATCATTTCACAATCAGTTGCCAGAATAATCATGGAAAAGGAGAACAGCTATTACTCACCTAAATAAATAAATAAAGTAATATAATAATTTATAATAATTTTTTAATTTTTAATTAATATATTTAATCTTCAAATTAGATTTAAATAATTTGAGAGATGGTTAAAAATAAAATGAATAGTTCAAAATTAATGTGAAATGGTTTATAGTCAAAATAATTTAAGTTCATATATTTCATTTTTGCTCATTATTAAATTATTATTTTCTAATTTTTTGGTGTGTAGTATGGATAGATTACTCTAAATTCTTTAAATTTAAAAAAAAGTATGTATATTGAATCCCATGATGTATAATGATTACTATATTGAATCCCGCGGACCTCGGGTGCTGGTGTGCCTATCCTATTATAACTCTGTTTGATAGGACTTATTTTTAATTTATTTCAGTTTTTAACTTAATTTAAACTATTTTGATGTGCTTGGTTCAGCTTAACAATACAACTTATAACTTTTTATAAGTCAAAAATCAACTTATTCTTTGAGTGGGGAGGAGAAACTTAATTTATAAGTCAAAAATCAGTTTATATTCATAGTTATAAGTTATAAGCTGTTAATGTATAAATTATAATCACTTTCCTACAGCTCTACCAAACGGGGCCTATGCCTTTTTGTGGAAGGTCGTTTAGAGTGTATTTTTTTTTATCATCTGTTTATATATATTGCACGATTCATTAAAAATTTTATTTATGTAAAAAGTTAAATTAATTGGATATTTGTAATCTTATAATTATATCTTAATTGTTTTTAAAATTTTATAAAAGTTATATTAGTCGTTAGTTTTTATAAAAGTAAATGTGCTTTTGTTATAGGCGTACAGATATTCAATCAACATAATTTTTTATATGAATGATCTATTCGACGAACTCTACAATATGAACGATTCAGATTAAAAAGAGGTTCAGGATAACACACTACAAAAAAAGCACAACAATCTGCTACGCCTTTAAACATAGCCGAATCCCCAAATCTTGAATCCCACAAGTATGATATAATGATATAATGATTATATTAGTAAAAACAATATTAATATAATTATATCAAATTTATAAATTATATCACTTAAAAAAAATTTTTGAAGTGGTAAGTGTAATTTAACCCCTCTCTCCTTTTTATTTTTTATTTTTGACAACCAACCTAAATGGTCATGGTCTAAATGGGTCCAAAATCTTCTAAAATGATATTTTTTTGGAGTATTCGAATCTCTAAAGTGATGTTTTTTTTTAAAAAATTTATTCTAGAGTGATTTTAAAATATTTTTTTATATGACTGTAGTTCTCTTAATTTTTAATTATTGTAATTATAGTTTTTATAAAATTAAAGTTTTGACTATCCAAAAAAATCATTATCGATCTAAATGGTGGGACAAGAAAATTAATGCATATACGTGTAGTACAGACGATGCATTATGCATAATAACAGCGACATCACCACCACCATTCACCACAACTCCTTCAAGCAGATGAAGCCAAGGCACAACTAACTGCCATCTTGCCGACAACTTCCTTTAAAACGTTGCTTCAATTCCCTCTTTCCTTTGAATCAATCCAATGTTGTGTGTCGTGAAAGAAAAATGCATAAGACCCTCCAGTGGGTGACCCCACCATCCCTACTGATTTTTGATTGATCTATAATTATTTATTTGTTTGTTTGTTTATTTATTTATTTATTTTTTTTTTGTTTTCCCTCCATTGGCAGCCCCATGTGGGGGGATTGGCTGGGGGTCACCCCCACTGGGGCCCCCAGCATCACCGGTCATAAAAACAACAAAGGGTAATGATACATCCCACTAAAAGTGGTGCTCTAAAACACCACTAATGAGTTGGCAAGCATTTAAAAAAACAAAAAAACAAAAAACAAGACACAAGCAGTGGGTCCCATCCATTGCCACATCACTAGTGGTGCTTTTAGAGCACCACTTTTAGTGGTCTCAAGCATTATTGAACAACAAATTCAATCCAATCCATTACTACATTCTGATCAACCCTTCTTTTCCTGCTTTTATCATCCATGCTGTCATGACAGTTCATTATACATGAATTGGAATCTTCTAGAGTGATTTTTTCTTAAAGTTTCTTAGAGTGCTACATTGTATGGTTGAGATTTACTGGCAAGTCACATCAATTTTTCTGATGTGACTTACCAATAAATTTCAACCACACAATGTAATACTCTAGGAAACTTTAGGGAAATTTCACTCTAGAGGATCCTTGCTCATTATACATATATATATATATATATATAGCAATAACATCTGTCATTTTGGCAAATTGAAGTAAGTATTTTATTAGTGTGATATTGCAGTGATCATTGGTAATTATACCCGAATACTGTGATATTATTTGTTCTTAATGGCATTACGAAAAAAAAAAAAATTATAGGTAAAATAATATTGACCCTTATTGTTGGCTCGTTAGAAGATGAGAAATAATTCATTTAATATATGTTGTGATTTTTATTTGATTGAAACCTCACGTAATAAGTAATATCATTTATAAAACATAGCCATTTAATTTTAAACAAAAATATCCAACGATCAAATTATCTCGGATTGTGTTTGGATCACAATTTTTATTTTTATTTTTTAATATTTTTTTGAAGATTTGTGCGTGAAAAGAAAAATGATAGAAAAAAGTGAAAAACCACCTTTTTCCTTCTAGGTTTTTATTTTTAGAGTTTTTTATTTTCTGTGACCAAATCTTTTAAAGTAATGAATATAGTCACTACCGAAATTGAAAAATCTCTAATCAAACCGTTAAGACCAAATCATTTAAAAGTAATGAATATAATTACCACCGAAATTAAACCAGTATTATAATGTTCACATTCATATATCATATTTTATTTATTTATCATATCATTAATTAAATAGATTTCATGGCTTACCTCTTCTATCAATACAATTATTCAACAATAACATATCACATAATACAACAATATAATCATAACATTATTGAAACTCAACCAATTATATCCAACACCAACCAACAATAGACTAGAATGCTTAAATCACCATTGTCACATTATTACAAAAAAAGAAAAAAAAGAAAAAAAAACATAGTCAAGAGAATTCAAATTCACCAATCATCAACGGTTAACACACACTATTTATCTACAACAATACTAAGTATCATGATGATCATGAATTTCATGATCGGTAACTTTTCTCATCTACCTATATATCTTCCCTACGCACTCACTCTAACTCGTCAAATTTAAAAACACACACTCTTCTTCCTCTGTCTCTCTCTCTCTATATCTGTCTCAACCCGATCATGTATCATCATCATGCCAAAAAAAGAACTAAAATCTTTCTTGCTTTATTATTCATTTCTGCACTAGCCTTACTCACACTCACCACACTGATTACTGTCACAAAAAACCCAAAAAACAGAGAAGAATCCCATCACATTCACATCCACAAAAACATTCAAATCGCTCACTCAGCATGCGATGGAACACTCTACCGAGACCTCTGCGTCTCCACCCTCTCCACATTCCCAGATCTCGCCTCAAAATCACTTCCTCAAATCATCGCCGCGGCAGTGAATCACACTATGTCGGAGGTCCGAGTTTCCGAATCCAACTGCACTCGTCTCCGCTATAAGCTCCCGAAGCTAACCCAACTCGACAAACGAGCCCTCGATGATTGTCTCGAGCTCTTAGACGATTCAATTTCAGAACTCAAATCCACAATCTCCGATCTCTCCTCATCCAATAAATCAGTAAAACACTTCCACGATTTACAAACCTTGCTGAGTGGTGCAATGACGAATCAATTCACTTGTATGACGAATCAATTCACTTGTCTAGACGGGTTCGCGTACAGTAAATCAAACACTCGTCCATTCATCGAGGCCCGATTGGAGAACATCTCTCATCACGTTAGCAACGCTCTCGCGATGGTCGGGAAGATTAAAACGGCGTCGTCGAGAGCGGAGGTATTCCCGGAGTATGGGATCGTGAAGGGTGGGTTTCCGACGTGGTTGTCGAAGAAAGATAGGAGGTTGTTGCAGACGGCGGTGAATGAGACAAAGTACGATGTGGTGGTGGCGAAGGATGGGAGTGGGAATTTTACGACGATTGGCGAGGCGGTGGCGGTGGCGCCGAACTCGAGTGCGACGAGGTTTGTGATATATATAAAGGCTGGAGCGTATTTTGAGTATGTGGAGGTGCCGAAGAAGACGACGATGCTCATGTTTTTAGGAGATGGGATTGGGAAGACATGGGTGAAGGGCAATCGGAGTGTCGGTGATGGCTGGACCACTTTCCGTTCTTCCACGGTCGGTGAGTATATCCGTAAAAAAATATATTATGAAATGCATCATGAAATTTTTTTACCATTTGATTAGTGTGTGATATTTCATGAAAATAATCATGAAAATTTTGTGACATTTGGATTACACTTAAAATAAAACACCACACACTAATCAAGGTAATCCAAAGCTCATAAATCTTTCATAATCATTTTCATGAAAAAAATTTCATGATTCCCTAACTTTTCTCTTTTATTATATGTGTAATGTTAAGGTGAAATTTTTTTTATGATTATCTTCATAACATTTTTTTCATGATTCCAACCATTACTTTATAAGTCATATATATATTTAATAATCAAACGTTAGAATGTTAGCCTCCGTTTGGGAAGTGGGTTGGCTTTTTAGTTTTTTGGCTATATGAGCTTGGGCTCAAAAGCTTGGTTTGGAAAGTGCTTTTGGCTTTTTGACTTTTTTAACTTTTTTGTGAGAGAAGAATGTAATGATTATGAGATTAGATGAGATGTTTTATCTGTTGTAACTCATAAATCTATTCTGTCTTTTGTGGCTCATTGAGCCAAAAAAGCCCAATGAGCCCTTGCCAAACCAACTTAGGGATCTCTTGACAATTTCGGGAGCTTGAAGTCTTTCATATATATATTTTTTTCATAAAAACAAATTAGATGGATATGATAATCTTAACTTTTTTTTATTTTATAATATGTATCTCAATATATATATATAGATATATATATTTATCATTTATTTTTTTAAAGACAAACATAATAAAATAAAATATTCACAATTATTGAATCAAATTTTTTTTTTTTATTTTGTAAAATGAACAATTTGTGAATTGATAGAAAACTAATCCTACACTAATTAAATTTCTTACTTCATTTTTTTATTCACAAAGTAATAAAATGTTCATTAATAATACAAGTATTTACGGGTAAAAAAAATATAAAAAATGTGATTGCATGGAATATTTTATTTTAAAAAAAATTCAGACATTCAGAAAAAAAAATTTAAAGAAATTATCCACATAGATTTGATAATTAATAATATTAGTAATAATTAAATAATAAAGTTCCTTCATCCTATACAATGTAGTATTATGAAAACACAACATCAAATAATAACCTTACTCTAATTTTTCTTCAATTTTTAGTATTGCTTTCAAGAATTTTCCTATCTATAAAAATAAAAAAAAATAAAGAAAATCAATCATGATGATAACAGGGTTAAAAGTTAATTTTTTAACTTTTTAAAGTCATATTATTTCTTTATTTTTTTTTCAAAAATTAAAAATATTAACTTTTAACCTCTTTCTAGAATTGGCAAATCACAAAATTATTGAAAAAAAGTACAGAACTGTAGTGGTATATTTTGATCTAATTTGTCTCTATCGTAAAGGGGTTGGGAACCAATGGACCAAGCACTAACCTACTCCAGCTTAAATTATGCTTAAGAAAGGAATAGACGCCCCCTTTTGTCTCCCAAATCGCAACTCAAGTAAAAAATCCAAATCTTTGTAAGAATTAGGAAAAGGTCTTAATAATCATTATAATATCTCTTTCAAATTCTATTCAACACCCTATCTCACTCACTTTTTACCTTTCATGCTCAAGTAATAATAATTTAAATTATAATTTTGTCTTATTGCGATCTCTCTCCTCTTCTTATTAGTTAGTATGAGAAAATAAATAGTAATGTAAAAATAAATTTATGTGAATTAAATGAATTAATGACATAAATTATTTAATATTTATTAAAAAATAAAAGGTAACTCCATGTCCCCCCCCCCCCCCCCCCTCTTTCTAATTTTGGCAATATTATTGCAGCATGTATTTTCATTTAGATATTGTTTTGTTCTTCACCCTTGCCTACTTATTTATTTAGATTTTAATTTGAATAACTATATAAAAGATACAAATAATTCAAAACGGCTTCGTTTGGGAAGCTAAAAGTCAGGTTTTTTTGATTATTTTAACCACAAAAAATAAAATAGGTTTTTTAGTCGAATAAGACAAAATATCACATTCAACCCATAATCATTACATTCTTTCTCTTAAAAAAAAGTCAAAAAAATCAAAAATCCTTCCCAAACAATACTTTTTAGCCGGAAAATGATTTGTCCCCCTAAAAATCCCCCCCTAATCCCCCTAAAGCCCAAAACGACGTCGTTTTGGGCAAATTTATTTATTTATTTTTTCCTTAGTTTGAAATTTAGGGGGATTAGGGGGCCAAAAATTAGGGGATGTAGCAAGGCCCCTTTTTAGTCCCAAGTTAAAATAGTTAAAAAATTCAAAAAGTCAAAAAACTAATCCACTTTCCAAACGAACTCAACCTAAGTTCAAATGACAAATAAGCCCACACTCATCAATTAATTTTATTTTCTCTATAATTTAGGTTACTTTGCATGAATAGATTCCAAATCAATCGGATTGAACTTAATTAGTTATGATTTTTTAGACAAAATCAAACACAAAGTCAAATTAGGTGACTCACAATTGTGATCATATTTGTTTGACACCTAAAGTTACTGGAGCTAAAAAGTTGTGATTACGATGCTTATTTTTTAGATTAAAAAACATACAGTGGTGGTGAGGTTATTGGACCCGGCTTCTTAATGAGTCATGAGTCATCACCATGTCATTGGCTGGCAAAGATGGTTTTGTCGAAAATAAATTTGTCTTTTTTTTCTCCATTTTTTCAGTTCTGACGCCCTGTGGACCCACCATCTTAATGAGCCAGGACACAATGCCACGTTTTGATAGAGCTTGATAAGTGCCATTGAATTAAGGATGATTTAAAGATTTGTACCTCGAATTTTTCTGTTTCGAATTGTCCGAATGTCCAAAACGGTATCATTTTAGGCATTTTGTGTGTTTTTTTTTTCTTTTTTTCCGCCATTTTCGACCTCTGCAACTGGGGGAGAGGGAGGGAAAGAGAGAGAGATAGCGTCGCCTGCGCCGATCGCCGCCGATCGCGTCTGCCTCGCCTCCGCCCCCTCCTCCTCCATTTTTTAGGCCCTCTCCAGTCCTTCCTCCCCCTCCCCTCCCCCTCCCCCTCCCCCTCCCCCTCCTTCCCTTCTTCGTCTTCCTCCTTTCTTCTGCTAAAAAGGGGAAAAAAAAAAAAAAAAATTAGGGCCATTCGGGGCGTCCCATTTTCGGGCCCCAATCACAACTCATTTTGTCAAATTTGGTTTCATTTTTTTAAATTCTTTTTTTTCGTTTTCTGATTTTTTTTATTTTTGCTGATTTTTTAATATTTTAAATAATTTTTTTAATTTTTAAACAAAATTTAACATAAATATACTTAAAAAATATAATATTTGTAAAAAAAAAAATCTTAAATTTTTTTTACTAAATACCAAAAATATAAATAAAAAAATATAAAAATTCAGTATATTTTCGTGCATTTATTAATTTTTTAAATTTTTTTACAAATATTATACTATTTGAATATATCTAAGTAAAGTGTATCTCCTATCTAAAAAAAAAAAGAAAGTAAAGTGTATCTAAAAAATTTTAAAAATTACCTAAAATTTTAAAAATATTCACTAAAAATTATTAAAAAAAAAACACGAATAACAAAAATGTCAATTTTCAGAAAACTAAACTTAGAAACTAAAACTAAATGCACACACTATTTTTCCCTATTTTCAAATTTTAATTTGTGTGTTTCACTTGGATCATGTTTTGTTTTTGACACGTATTTACTTCTTCTATGTTTCCATTCAACTGCACATATAAAATATACAAATAATTTAGAATCCAATTTCAATTGGTAGATAGGTCGATTTTACTTTTGTACAATCTAAGCTGCTTGTGAAAATATATTCTATACGAGTCTGATAGGACCTAATTAATTATGATATTTTCGACAAAATCAAATGCAATGAGACAACTTTAGTGCCTCACAATTACTTTTATTTGGATCAGATTAACACCACTTTTAAAATCATTTATTAAGCTAAAAAAAAAACTATCATAAAAAAGCTAAAAAATAAAATGTCTTTTTAAATTACTTCGATATATTTTTAAAAAATATATTTTTTTATTAAACAAATATTTAATTATAAAAATGCCAATACCACAACATTTTGATAAAAAAAATTTACATAAAAATTTTATAAAACTATTGTGTGTTTGGTTTCAGTTTTCTGGAAATTGAAAATTTTATTTATTTATTTATTTTTTTGTTTTTAGTGAATATTTTTAAAATTTTAAGAATTTTATTTTATTTTTTTAGATGTACCTTACTTAGATGTATCTAAATAGTAAAATATTTGTGAAAAATATTTTAAAAAATTAATAAATACACAAAAATATGAAAAATGTACTGAATTTTCATATTTTTCTTATATTTTTGGTATTTAGTGAATTTTTTAAAGATTTTTTCACAAATATTATACTTTTTAAGTGTATTTATGTTAAGTGTGTCTAAAAATTAAAAAAATTTACTTAAAATATTAAAAAAAATGGATAAATTACAAATACACCTCCTGAAGTTTGCTTAAAATACGAATTGCCCCTTGTGGTTTGGAAAATTACAAATACATCCCTGTCAGAATTTTTTATTTAACAGAATTAATTGAAAAAGTGAAATTTCTAACTGTTCACCTATACAATAATAAAATTATCTGAATTATTAATTAAAATAAAATTTTAACATTATTAAAAACTGTTAATTAACTTGATTTATTAATAAAATGATCTATTTGTTATGAAATTAGAAGCCTTAGGGGGTATAATATAATTTCTAGAATCACAGGGGATAATTTGTAATTTAAGTAATCTTCATAGGATGTGTTTGTAATTTATCCTAAAAAAATTCATTGAATATAAAAAAATACGAAAAATAAAAAAATAAAATTTTTCGAAAAAGTATTTTTTAAAAACCAAAACCTAAAATGTATTAATTAACTAAAATTATTTTTGTAAGTCGGTAGTGTCATATGTTAAATTATTTTTATAGGTAGGTAGGTAGGTATAGTGTCTTCTCTTATTTTAAATTATTTCTTTTATTTTGGTTTTAGAAACAACACCACCCTAAGAGCATCTCTAATGATGAATCATACATTTCATTAAATTTGAGTAAAAATTTAAGAAATTTCTCTATTTGATATCCAGCGTTCCAACGGTGTTTCAGCAAAATGCCGGTCGATTGAGGGGATGACCTTCCGAACGTCTGGCCGGTCGATCGGCAAGGCAATCTGAAAAAAAAAAAATCCTCTAATCAAAGTTGTTGAACTGAAAAATTGTAGTGTTGTTTATTGAGATTGTGATTGAACCTAAACAAACCCCTACCCCCAACTCTTTCTCTCTCTACATCCCCCACACTCTCTCTCTCTCCCTCTCTGCATATTCTTTTCTTGAGTGGCAGAGAGATTTGGTTCTGGATTTTCTTTGTAATATTTGTATTAATGGGTAAAATGGGTCTTGGTTGAGCAAGTTATAAACATCAACACTAGAAAGAAGAATCACAAGAAATCCACTTTGGTGATTGATTGTAGAGAGCTTTTGAGGGATGTAATAATGGTGATGGAAGGTCTCCAAGAAAACATGGACGATGGATCTGTGCTTTTTGCCTCCAAGAAAAACTTGGAAAACTAGTCTCTTCCTCTTTCCCTAGAGTCGTCTTTCTTTGTTCTTCCTCATTTTCATCTCCTTCCTCCTTATCTTTATCTCCTTCCTTCAGATCTGGTATGTGGGAATTATTAAAGTAACCGAATGACCGAGGGGACAACCGGCCGGACGTCCGGTAGGTCGTCTGATGTTTCCAAAGGTCCTACACAGTAAATTAGTGAAAGGTATCCAAATCTTCAATTTGGTGAAAAGTTTGCTATTTTCTCAATTTGATATCGTTTTGGTGAAACTATTAAGCACAAAAGTCCCTCTTTTTCATCAAATTTGAATTTGGTGATACATCTGATGAACCATTGGAGATGGTCTAATCAAATCTTGTATACTTGTATATGTATATATATTTGTGTGCGGTATACATAATATGTGTGTAATTTAGATAAATAAAAATAAATAATAAGAAAATAATATTATAATATGTGAGTTACTTAAATGGTGAGTTTATTATATTTCATAAAAAGTCAAAAAGTACATTTATTTAGATTATTCCAAATCACCCCTTAATAAAATTTAAGATGTTTTCTTCAAATCTTACTTGTGCTATAATATAAATTTTTTTTTTTATTTTAACATATAAAAATTTATCACGTGACATGTAAGAAGGTTTGGACATCAACTTCAATATTCACATATATAATAGTATAAATAGGTACACAAAAATACTAAATATTTTAAAAAATTTACAAATTTTTTTACCAAAAATCTCATATTTTAATAGAATTTTTAAAAGAGAAAAGTTAGGGATCATGAAAATTTTTTCATGAAAATAATCATGAAAGAGTTATGATACTTGGATTACCTTAATTAGTGTATGGTGCTTTATTCTAAGTGTAATCTAAGAGTCACAAAATTTTCATAATTATTTTCATGAAAAGTTTTTCATAGAAAGTACGGCTCTTTTTAAAATCTCTGTATTCAACTAGTTTAGCCTCCGTTTGGGAAGCCAAAAAGCCAGGCTTTTTGGTTATTTTAGCCACAAAAGACAAAATAGGCTTTTTTAGCCACAAAAAACAAAACATCACATCCAACCCATAATCATTACACTCCTCTCTCACAAAAAAAGTCAAAAAAGTCAAAAAGCCAAAAAGCTCTTCCCAAACCAAACTTTTAAGCCCATACTAAAATAGTCAAAAAAGTCAAAAAGCTAAAAAGTCAACCCACTTCCCAAACGGAGGCTTAATAACATACATTTGGGCTTTTCATGTGGTTCGTCAACGCCCAGTGTAAGCTTAAATTCTGCTTTGACATCTTCCATAAACTGGCAGCTGTAGTAGGAGACGGTTTCATAGCCAAAGGCATATCATTCGAAAACTACGCCGGCCCAAGCAAACACCAAGCAGTGGCTCTACGTAGCGGAGCAGACCTCTCCGCCTTCTACCTCTGCAGCTTCGTCGGCTACCAAGACACCCTCTACGTCCACTCCCTCCGCCAATTCTACCGCGAATGCGACATCTACGGAACCATCGACTTCATATTTGGCAACGCAGCGGTAGTTTTCCAAGACTGCAACTTATACGCTCGCAAACCAATGGACAACCAAAGAAACGTCTTCACCGCTCAGGGAAGAGAGGAACCGAACCAAAACACCGGCATTTCAATCCTAAACTGTAAAGTTACCGCTGGATCGGACTTAATTCCTGTCCAGTCCTCCTTCCGAAACTACCTTGGCAGGCCATGGAAAGAGTATTCGAGGACGGTGTATCTTCTTTCGAATATCGGCGATTTGGTAGACCCTGCTGGCTGGTTGGAATGGAATGGTACTTTTGCGTTGTCGACCCTTTATTATGGGGAGTATGAGAACAGGGGTCCGGGTTCGAACACGAGTGCCAGAGTGACCTGGCCTGGTTACAGAGTCATCACGAATGTCACCGAAGCGACTCAGTTTACCGTTGGGAATTTTATTCAAGGGGGTGAGTGGTTACCTTCTAATAATATTTCATACTATCTCGGTTTGACTGGTTGAGTAGAACCCAAAATGTTGGTTGTGTTTGTATTTTGAATAAATTATGTTGGTAGTTTTTATATTTTGATTTTTGTGTTACTTTGATTCTAACCATTTTAATTTAGGGAGATTTATTAGAATTTTTTTTTTTTAAGGGTTTGTATTCTAATTAGTCCATAAGATATTATTGTATTCTAATAAGTTCTATTATTTGAACATTTGATCTACCAAGTCCTAATTCTTATATTTAAAGTATTTTATGGACATTTCTACCCTTACAAATATTTTGAACGGTCAGTAATTTGGTGATGTGAACAGTCATATTTTACAATGTGAATATTCACATTGGTGTGTTGTGAACATTCACATTGACGGTGCGATTATTCACATCACGGAATATTCACACTGTAAATGTAAATATTATTAGGGGTATTTTGGTAAATATGTCACTCATAGGACTTATTGGAATATAAGAAAATAATGTAGACTAAATGGAACATAAGTAGGTGAAAAATGATTTATGAAAAAGTATCCCTTCAATTTACTCAATTTTAATCTTAAATTTATGATTTTTTCTCAATTTGATTCAATTGTTATAATTGTTAGTGTTTTTAAATTGAAAATACGCACATGAGTAGTATATATTATATTTTTTTAAACAAAATTATAAACTTGTTCAACTCAATAAGTTAATCTCAACCAATTTAGTAATCATTTTCTTTTAAAAACCTTAATCAACATTATCAATTAGACTAAATTGATACAAAATTTAAAGTTAATGATCAAAATTAAACTAATTAAAATTACAGAGACCAAATTTACACAAAAGTCAAAATGCAGGCACTATTAATATAATTTGTCCTTGTATTTATGAGTGATTTCAGTGTATCTTCTTTTCCTCATTGTATGTTCTTCTACCTATTACCCTCCTGGGCTCTGAGATTTCTTTTTGTCCTTTTTTTCGTGGTGGTAAAGAAGGTTTTGTGTGGTTTGTCAATGGAGAGCTTGTGACCTTGGCATTGTGTTTTGAGCCTTGTTGTTATACCAGCCTTTTTTCTTTTTTTTTGTAATAATAATATTCACTTATCAAAAAATATATTTCACTACTTGTTTAGAATAATATATTACAACATTTTCAGTCATTTTGGACCGATCTTAACATTTCGAATGGTTTATTTTGCATGACTTAGTAAGCATTTTATTTATAACGAAAATTATTTTGATCAAATTTCAGTAGATACTTGATTGAATCACATTTGTCTGAAAAAAATTTGACGGATTATATGATTTTAAAGATATTTGGTTCATTGTTCTTTTAGACAAATGTGGTCCGATCAAGTAGTTCTTAATATCTAATCAGCCTGATTTTTTATATAAAGAATGTGCTCGAGTGGCTCCACAAGATGAACAGTTTGGGTCGTTAAGATGGGCCTGAAGTTAGCTCACAATGGGCCGGAATGAACCTTTTCAATCCGATCATGGACTGTGGATGAGTTGCTCTCATAAATACAACTCATCATTATGAGTGTTTTCTTTGAAAGTAAAAGGATTTGTAATAATTGTTTCTCAATTAAAAATAATGATAAATTTTCATGACAATTTCACAACTCTTCATGTAATAGAGATTTTCTATGACAATCATGTAATAGAAAAGATCTCAATCATTTTTTCCAATATATGAACAAATAATTTCTTGGTTTGTTAAGCTTAGAATTTAGGCTAATGATTGATATGAGTAGAAATAAGAAATAAAATAAATAAATTCTGAATGAATTATATATTAGACCCAAACATGGTTAACGTTTTATTCTGCTTCTGCTACCTTCCGGCAAGAATTTGAATCAGATTTTATTTTCATTTGTATTAGTTTCCTGTTTGTTTGTTCGTTTGTTTTTTTGGTCTTCCTTTTCATAAAACTGAACCCAATTTCCTATTTCACGTATTGAGCAGAGAACAAGGAAAGAAAGAAAGAAAGAAAGAAGAAAAAGAGAATACTGTAGAAAAGTAGATTAGGCGGCGGTGCTCCAGTATATATATATATATGTAATAATTTCAGCTCTTGCTTGTTTTTATTGTATATTGTGGGGCTATTTGCGAGCATGGATTAAAAGTTAAAAGTTAATTTTTAATTCATTTCAAATCAAATCATCTCTCACAAAAAAAAAGTTAAAAAAATAAAAAAAATTAAAAAATCAACTTTTAATCACCTTTCTAAAACATCATGTGTGTTTTGTAGTAGAGGTTCGTTGGGTTTGCATTTTTGTTTTTCAGTTGTGATTGGGGGCCCGAAAACGGGACGTTCCGAATGCCCCTAATTATTTTTTTTTTTTTTTTTTTTTTCCCTTTTTAGCAGAAGAAAGGAGGAAGACGAAGAAGGGAAGGAGGGGGAGGGGAGGGGGAGGAAGGGGAGAAAGGACTGGAGGGGGCCTAAAAAATGGAGGAGGAGGGGGCGGAGGCGAGGCAGACGCGATCGGCCGAGGCGACGCGATCGGCGGCAATCGGCGCAGGCGACGCGACCTCTCTCTCTTTCTCTCCCTCTCCCTCTCCCTCTCTTTCTCTCCCTCTTCCTCTGCAAGTTGCAGAGGTCGAAAATGGCGGGAAAAAAAAAAACGGAATGCCCAAAATAACATCATTTTGGGCATTCGGGGAAAGCAGTTTCGGGCCTCAAATAATTTTCCTTTGTTTTTCCTCTGTGATGATTATTTTACAACTTTTTAAATAAGGTCCTCTTTGACAATCATGAAATGGCGAGGCTATCAATGGTGTTATCAAATATATGAACACATAATTTTGGTTTGATTTTTTAAAAATCGTTTTTTTTTTTTTTTTAAAAAAAAAATCATTTGTTTTTAGTGATTTATATATATATTTCATTTTATTTTTTATACTTGAAAGATGAGTTTTCATTCATATTTAGTGTTATATATATATATTAAAATAAGTTTTTAAACAATGAAATAAATAAATAAAACAAAATATACTCTACAAAGAAGAATAGGCGGCGGTGCTCGAATAAAGTATATTATTTGGGTCATATCACTTCTTTACTTTTTTATATATCCTTGCATAAAAAGTCAAAAAGTATATTTGTTTAACTCATGTCAAACAACATAATTTCACTTCTTTTTTCATTGTATATTGCGTTTTGTGGAGATTAGTTCGGTTTTTCTATAATAATGTTCCCTTTATTTCTGTTCATTTTAAATTTATTTTTGAAAAATTTTGAAAAAAAAAATATTCCTCATTTTCATATGATTTTACATTAAACTGACATGTATGGTTTATTGGAGGCAAAGCGAAATTTCAAGATGAGTTAAGCTTGTTAGGGAATGCAGAAACTGTAAGTTTTAAAAAAATAGTTTTCAATTACTACTATCGATATATTCCGTTTGTTCACTCCGTTAATTCATTCTTGTTAAATAGATATAAATCGGATAGATTCACATTTCATTCATTCATTCTCTATAAATAGTTTTTGAAATCTGAATTAAAATTATTGGCAGCGGTGATTGTATCAATGTACGCAACCACAGTTATAGATGGAATTTGTAGTATCCCGTCAGGTACAAAATGGTATGTGCGCTTTATTTTTAAATAATATTATTTGCATACAGAAAATTTATACACAAAAGTTATTACATGAAGATGTTTACAAGTTCTCTTGCTTTGATCCATGCGCATGTACTCATCAATCTCACCACTTATGGATGATAGATTGACTGTGGTCAGTTTAACCATCGATAAGTCCCACTTTTCACTTCTTGCTCAGTTTCTTTACAGTTTTCTTGGAGTATTTGATTTTACTACCTCATGCCCATTGTTCTAATTTGATGGTTGTCCCCTAGTCTTAATGGCCACATCTATATATTGGTAAGTACAATAACCAGATATGTCTTTTGATAACAACCATCCTTGAATACGATTATCTAATTCGTTTTTAGTGAGTATAAGAGGAGCTAATTTTGAGCCCACTAAATTAATTAGGCTCAATAATCCAAGGTTGGTGGGCCGAATTTATCGCAAGTCCAAGATTGGTGGGCCTGAATTTATCGCCATCAAACGGGCCAAATCGCTCTAAGCCTTGAAAGGGTTTGGATCCACGAACTTAGAGACTTACTCGGGTCCGGACACGAAAGGGTATTTAGCAAGCCTAGAGATCCGAGGCACTTGGACTCGAAAAAGGATTCGGTCGGATCTACGAATCTAGAAATCTGAAGCACTTGGCTTCGAATGGATTCAAATGCAATCTAGAAGTCGCTCTGTTAATGAGTCCCAGAACACTTGCGGGCTCGGAGCTTTTCGGGATCTGCGTACCAGAACCATGGGCGTAATGGAGTCCGAACAAAAGACCCGATCCCGAGGATGGTGAGTGGAGATAAATTCACTCTTCGGTTAAACTAGCCTATACCCGGGTCGAGGTGGCACGATCTAGGGGGTCCCTAAGACTCGGCAATGTTTGCGGCAGGGCGTTCTCTTGAACTACCCCTGACCCTTATGCGGCAGGACGTCCTCTGGGACTACCCCTGACCCTTTGGGATGATTGGGGATCATTGGTTAGGTGTGGCTAAGAAGAAGGGTTCGCCGAGAGGTTGATCTCCTCTTCGGGGTTTTCCTCATCCTCGGAGAGGTCACCTCCTCGAACAAGGTGGTTAGAGAGAATATTCCCCATGTGCCTTGCATATGGGCTCCATCCTACATCATGATGTGCCTATAAATAGCACCCACCCATAGTTTTACAAGGGATGGATTTTGGAGAGACAACTCTTAGGAAAGAACTAATTTCCCTTCTCCATTATCAATCTTGAGAGTGAAAGTGGGGGATCCATGAGAGAGCCTTGTCATTATTCTCTCTCTAGCTCCGTTGCCTTCTTCTTCACCCAATCTCTCATCTCCATCATCTCATTTCTTTTGTGTTCTTAGTTGAGACTATTAAAGAATCTAAGCCTTTCATCATTTTTAAAAGAATTCGAGTCCTCTTCAAAGTTCTTCGAATTTTCCAACAACGTTCTTGAACCCTCTCATACAATGAGCACAAAAAATTAGGAACTAAATGTCAATCTCAATGAAACCACTCTGTAAAAATTTCATACCCGTCCTTGTAACTACCTTTCATGGTTGATCTCCTCGGCTTGAAGCCAAAAACGAAACCGAAAAGAATTTTTTGTATGTTTGGTTTCAAATCTTGGTCTTCAGTTAGTCTCTCCCAAGAATAATAGTGATATACATCAATCTCAAAAGAAAAAACAAATGCCATTGAATAGATTTTTTTTTAATAGCCGGGACCGTGTCGTAGTGTCACACACCGGCAATGCGGAAGCCTTGTCAAGATATGCAAGCGTGTGTGGCACTAGTTAACTCTCTTCACTAGCCCGCCAATGATGCTCGAAAGGTCATAAACAAGGTTGGGGTACATTAAAGGCACAAGTGGTCTGGTTCAACACTTGGGTACCCCCTCCTTATATATAGGTTGTTAAGCCATTTTCTATCTGGCAAGAGGAAACATCCACTATGTTTAAGGAGTCATAGTGGATTTTTAATAATTCTACAAAAATAGAAAAATTATAACTTTTGGACTCAAAACACCTTTAATACATTTGAGTCCAAAAGGTATTTACATAAAAATTTACATAAAAAGTTGGCCTAAAGTTGTCACTTGGTGGCTAACTTGCTTCATGGCATGTCTTGGATTGTCTTGCACTTTGCCTTGGGCCATTGCTTGCACTTGCACCAACAACTTCTTAGGCATGTCTTTGGCTCTCCCAAAGGGCACAAATGTGTGTGGCATCAAGGTGTTGACCCTTGGATGGGCGCACCTTGACAGTCTCCCCCACTTGAACGGTCGACGCCCTCGACGACTTGGCCCAATAAGCATCAATCTCGTCTTGAAAAGCTGACAAGTCTGCCTCCCGTTCCCAACTAAGTTCTTCATCTCCAAGGCCTTTCCATTTCACCAAGTATTGCCTTTGTTTCTTCTTGGAAACCATTTTTACCCGATCGGCCAAGATGGATTCAATAGACCTTTTCCCTGCTTTGGCTGTGATGGTTTGGCGTTTCTGCTCATTTCAGGTTGGATCTTCCTTGTCTGGATAGTAAGGCTTCAAATAACTCACATGGAAAACCGGATGCACTTTCAACCAAGATGGAGCATCTATCTTGTAAGCACACTTGCCAATTCTCTTCAGAATGGTTACCGGTCCCTCATACTTGCGCACTAGCCTTCTGTCTCTTCCCCTCATGAACTTGCGTTGCTTAGGGTTGAGTTTGACAAGAACTTGATCTCCAGCTTTGAACTCAAGTGGCCTCCTCTTTTCATCAGCCCATTTCTTCATTTTGCTTGCTGCTTTTTCAAGATAGGCACGAGTAATGTCATGGTTTCTCTTCCATTCCTTAACAAATTGGTAAGCCTTGGGAGACTTTCCTTCATAAGGTTCATCCACTGTGTGGGGCAACAGTGGCTGCTGTCCATTCACTATCCCAAAAGCACTCTTGCCCGTAGAGTTACTCTTTTGAGAGTTGAAGCATAACTGTGTTACATCAAGAAGTTGCATCCAATTCCGTTGATTAGCATTGACAAAGTGGCGCAAATACTCCTCGAGCATATAGTTGAAGCGTTCAATTTGCCCATCCGTCTCCGGATGGTAGCTTGATGAAGTATTAAGTTGTGACCCAAGAAGCTTGAATAACTCCGTCCAGAAGTTGCCAACAAAACGCGTGTCTCGGTCACTAACAATACTTTTAGGCACACCCCAATAGTTGACAATGTGCTTGAAGAAGAGTTGGGCAGTCTCCTCCGTTGAAACATACTTTGGGGCAGCAATAAAGGTAGCATATTTGGAGAATCGGTCCACAATAGTTAAGATAGTCCCGATATCTCCCACTTTAGGCAATCCAGTGATGAAGTCAAGTGATACACTTTCCTACGGACGTTTAGGCACAGGCAAAGGTTCAAGCAAGCCTACTTTCTTCTTATGCTCAACCTTGTCTTGCTGGCAAGTAAGACAAGTGCGGACATATTCTTCCACATCATCACGCATTTGGGGCCAATAATATCCTTGTTTCACCAAGGCCAAAGTTCGCTCCCACCCCGGATGTCTTGCCCAAAGTGTATCATGGCACTCCCTAAGAAGTGTCTTCCTTAAGTCACCAGCCCTGGGTACAAATATGCGGTTGCTTGTTGTCATAAGAAGTCCATCTTGCACCCAAAATTGGCGAGTCTTGCCCATTTTGACAAGGTTCATAAGATTCTCTGCCATAGCATCTTTGTCTAGATGAGCCTTGATTTTTTCCTTGAGGCTGGTTGAAATAGAAGTAAGTGAACACACATGATGGCACACGGCAAGCTCCGCCTTCCTGCTTAGTGCATCAGCAACATGGTTGGTGGCACCGGCCTTGTATTCTAAGGCAAAATCAAACTCTGCCAACTTCTCTTGCCACTGTGCTTGTCGTGCGCTTAGCTTGGGCTGTGTTAAGAAATGGCTAACCTCCGTGTTGTCAGTCTTCACAACAAACCGTGAGCCCAAGATGTAATGCCTCCAAGTCCTCAGACAATGCACTACTGCAAGCAACTCTTTCTCATGAGCTAGATATCTCCGCTCAGCATCATTGAGCTTCCTACTTTCATAAGCAATTGGGTGACCATCCTGCAAAAGAACACCACCCAAAGCGAAATCAGATGCATCAGTTTGTATCTCAAAAGCTTTACCTAAGTCTGGTAGAGCAAGAACTGGATCTCTTGACATAGCTTCTTTCAAGGCTTGAAAGGCTTGTTGGCACTCCTCTGCCCAAACATATGGCTTACCCTTCTTTAACAACTCTGTTAATGGGGAAGCTAGTCTTGAGTAGCCTTCAACAAACTTGCGATAATAATTAGCCAATCCAAGGAATGACCGCAACTCTGAGACATTTGCAGGTGGCTGCCACTCTTGAATAGCCTTGACCTTCTCTTGGTCCATTCTAATGCATCCATGCTCAACAATGTGCCCTAGGAACTTAATCCTCTCTTGGGCAAAAGAACACTTCTCTAGCTTGACATAAAGCTTGTGCTCACTCAGCTTGGTAAGGGCCTTCTGAAGATGCTCCACGTGCTCTTCTAAAGTGGAGCTATAGATTACAATGTCATCCAAATATACCACCACGAATTGATCCAAATACTCTTGAAAAACTTCATTCATCATGGTGCAGAATGTTGCTAGGGCATTAGTCAAGCCGAATGGCATGACAAGAAACTCATAAGAGCCATAACGAGTGACACAAGTAGTTTTAGGCTCGTCTCTCTCGGCAATTCTTACTTGATAGTACCCCGATCGAAGATCTAGCTTTGTGAAATACCTCGCTTTGCTCAGTTGATCAAATGAATCTGCAATGAGAGGAAGGGGATACTTGTTCTTGATGGTCAGCTTGTTGAGTGCTCGATAATCCACACATAAGCGAAGACTACCATCATGCTTCTTTTGAAATAAGACAGGTACACCGAATGGGGCCTTAGATGGCTTGATAAAGCCTGCTTCCAATAACTCTGTAAGATGCTTCCTTAACTCAGTCAACTCAGGAATAGCCATTCTATATGGTGCACGAGCTGGTGGTTTTGCCTCTGGCACTAACTCGATAGCATGATCCACACCTCGGCGTTGAGGCAACTCCTTAGGCAACTGTTCAGGCATAACATCTGCAAATTGCCTTAAGACCTTCTTGACTACGGCTGGGATAGGAGTAGAATCAAGAGCTTCATTCAACTTCAATGCTGCAACCCAAGTTTGCTCACCATGCCTAACACCCCTCTTGAGTTGCATAGTTGAGACAAACCGGTTGCTGTTGTTAGTGGCCATAGCAGGAATGAGACATGGCTTATCCCCCATGACACACATACTATTAGAATAAGGCATGACTGCCGTCTTTGTGCTTCTCAAGAAATCCAACCCAAGGATGGCTTAGAAGTCATCCATGGGCACTGCAGTGAAATCTACTCTTCCTTCCCAAGTGCTGACCTTCAAATGAACAGATTTGGCAACCCCATAGATAGGCTGCGTTGCCGAGCTAACCGCCTTGATGCGGCTGCCATCCTTCTCTAAAGATAGCCCAAGTCTTTCAACTTCAGTCCCCGCAGCAAAGTTATGGGTGGCCCCGGTGTCAATCAACGCACGAAGGGGTTTCCCATTGAGTTTTACGTCCATAAACATCAAACCGTTGTTGGATGACTTCCCTTGTTCAACTTGCCTGATGATTTCCCATCATACATGGGTTTCTTCCCTTTGCCTTCATCTTTAGACTTCACAAGTTGTTTGGGATCTGAATGCTTGCCCACTTTGCCACTCTTGGCATTCTTCTTAGGCCTTCCTATTGAAGCCTTCTTCTCTATGGCATTCATCATATGAAAGGCTCTCACTCTAGAGCCAGCTGCCTTAGAACCCTGCCACGTCGCTTAGACCGCACGTCTTCTTCCTCGCTATCATCATCGCTGGGTTGAGAGACATGGTCAGACACAATTGCTAGAGCATTCAAGGCACGATTTTGTGGACATTCAGATAACCGGTGTGGCCCATTGCATAAGAAACAAGAGATAGGGCCTTTTGTTTTGCTTGTAGAGAATTGTTGAGGGGCTTTTACCTTGTCACCATAGCTCTTCTGTTGCCATTGTCCTCCACCCGAATAGGTTTTGGACGTAAAAGTGTTGGCTCTCCCACTCTTAGGTTTGCCATAGCCTTGGGACTTTCCACCTCCCCTACTCTTGCGCGGGGAACTACTATCTCGTTGCTTAGGTTCGGCGTAGTCTGTAAGGCATTCAGCTGCTGCTTGTGCATGGGCTAAATCTTGCACTCTTTGCCTTTGAAGTTCAACTCTGGCCCATGGCTTCAATCCATCAAGAAAAAAGAAGAGCTTGTCTTTCTCTGACATATCTTTGATGTCCAGCATAAGCCCAGAGAATTCTTTCACATAATCTCTTATAGTGCCGGTGTGCTTGAGATCCCGCAAAGTACGCCGGGCATTATACTTAACATTTTTGGGGAAGAATTGGAGCTTAAGTTCATGCTTCAGTTGCTCCCAAGTCTTAATTGTTCATAAGCCGCGTTGCATCTCATCATGTTTAGTCTGCCACCACAACTTGGCATCACCGGACAAATACATTGTGGCCATAGAAATCCTTGTCTCCTTAGCATCGGCTTTCACAGCTTTGAAATATTGCTGCATATCAAAAAGAAAGTTGTCTAACTCCTTGGCATCTCGGGCGCCACCGTAGGCACGAGGCTCGGGCACACACGCCCTAGTGAATTCCATGTCGCCACTAGGTGCATTGCCAAAGGCACGGGTAAGAACACCAACCTAGCCACTTAGGTCTTCAATCTCCAGCCTGAGTTCAGTGACAACATCCTCAAAATCATGCCCTTGAGTAGGGCCATGAGTTTGCTCAATATCATAAACTCGTTGCTCAAGAGCGGCTAATGAAGCTGCCATGGCCTCCATGTTGTCCATACGCTGCTCTAAGAGCTCAATTCTCTCTCTCTTTGCGTGGGTTGACGGTTGCCAGTACCCTCCATTTAGAAAGCCAATAATAGAGAAAGCCAAATAGACTGGGCTCTGATACCAACTGTCACACACTCGCAATGCGGAAGCCTTGTCAAGATATGCAAGTGTGTGTGGCGCTAGTTAACTCTCTTCACTAGCCCGCCAATGATGCTGGAAAGGTCATAAACAAGGTTGGGGTACATTAAAGGCACAAGTGGTCTGGTTCAACACTTAGGTACCCCCTCCTTATATATAGGTTGTTAAGCCATTTTCTATCTGGCAAGAGGAAACATCCACTATGTTTGAGGAGTCATAATGGATTTTTAATAATTCTACAAAAATAGAAAAATTATAACTCTTGGACTCAAAACACCTTTAATACTAAGGTATTTACATAAAAATTTACAAGGTAAAAAGATTACATTTGACCCTCTAAAAGTTGGCCTAAAGTTGTCACTTGGTGGCTAGCTTGCTTCATGGCATGTCTTGGATTGTCTTGCACTTTGCCTTGGGCTATTGCTTGCACTTGCACCAACAACTTCTTAGGCATGTCTTTGGCTCTCCCAAAGGGCACAAATGTGTGTGGCATCAAGATGTTGACCCTTGGATGGGCGCACCTTGACACGTAGGCAGGGTTCTTTGGGTTTATCCTAAAGAGTGTAAACTCGAGGATCAAGCCACGCTCCCTAATTGGATGATTTGGACAAACAGGACTGAATGGAGCTTTTTAGATGATTTTATTTGTGCAAACTTGTTTTCTTCTTTCTTTTGTTGACAATGTGTTCTGTAGGAAATTAAAATCTGATAGCCAATCAGAATGGAGTTGTGTACTTGTAGCATGTGTGTTAGTTTCCCATCATTTTACAATAAACCAAACCAAGCCTTATGTTCCAATCAAGTGTGGTTGGCTATGTGATTCTTTTTCGCCATTCTGCTATGTCAAGGACCATTATCGAAGTTTAGTTGTAGTGATTCTATTTCTCTTATTTATTTTTATTTTTTTTGGCTTTCAAAACCAGTAGCACATTTTTTTGAAGTTGTATTTTATATATATATATATATATATTTCATTTACTAATAACTTATTTGATTATCTCAGGATTATAAATTTGATTATTTTAAAATAAACTTCTTCATTAATTAACTAAATGTGTATCTAGTTGTGTTATTGAACCAAAAATAAAAATAAAACTAAATGTGTATTTGGTTATGAAAAAAAGAAAAGAAAAATGCATTAGCTCTGGTCAGGTAAAAACCAAATCCGTTAGGGGATGGGGAAAATTTATAATTGGGTATTGGGGATGGGGAATTAAAATCCGTCCGTTTCCTCCATTGCCATTCCTACAAAGGAGCCATTTAGTATCTTAACAATCACATCTTTCTTCATATTTTGAAATGACATTTCTTTTTCTGTAATAAGTCCTCTTTTCTATAATTTTTCTTCTTATAGCTAGAGATTGAAACCCAGAGAATGAATTGAGGCTTCCTTAAGCAGAGAGATGGGAAGTTTCTAAGGGTGGTTCCCCCTCTCTGTATATGCTGGAAAAAAAAGTCCATGATTTCATCTCCATCTCCAAAATTCAACCACCCTTTGGGTGTGTGTGTTTGTATGTACTTTTTGCATAATATATAATTTTTTCAAACTTCTAACCATAACAAAATCCTTTTTTATATTATGCATATTACGAATTGTAACATTTTACCTTATATGTGTCATCATTTAAAAATATTAAACAAACACAATCTTCAGAATGTATATTAAAACAAAGATGCATGGTACAAAATTGATCGAGATTATTTAGTTTGCTTGCGTATTAGCAATGTTACTAGCCCCCATATTATTTTTTAAATTTATTATTATGTTTTTAATAAGTCATACTAGTTTATTGAGAAGAGCCTTAAGTTTAAAAAGTTAATTAAAGTAAAATAAATTTAAATAATTAATAAAATTTTATATTAAAACATTATAAGTTTGACTTGATTATATAATGAATGTTTGTTTTGTTTTTTGTTTTTTTGTTTTTTTTTTGTTCGTGCACAATCCTAGCATAGGAATGGCAACGGGATGGAGCGGGGCGGGGCCGGGGATTACACTCTGTGTCCTCGATCCCCGAAGCTAAAAAAATCTCCGTCCCCACCCCCGATCCCCGGCGAGAATCCCATCACCCCCCGTCCCCGCCCCTGCCCCTGCCCCTGCCCCCTAACGGGGATCGGGTTTCCCTGACCCCGAAAAATCCCTGGCCTTTTTTTTTTTTTTTTAATTTTGTATATCCCATTTTATTTATTTATTTATTTATTTGAGGCAAATAAAAATAATATATATAAAAGCATAATGCAGCAATGTCCAAATATAAACATCCAAACAACAACATAACAAACAAGATACAAAACAACATCCACACCACAACTAAAAAAAAAAATCCAAACAACACCTGTTTTTTGCTTTTTTTTTTTAAAAAAAAAAGGCCACTTGTGAATTTTACAAAGTAGCATGCACAACTAACATTATTAGCTAAGTTAACTTCTAAAATCAATAGTTATCTCTCAAAGATATTTCATGGTCTATCCCCTCAAAATAATCCATGCAACATAATATATCAAATGTCCAACCAAAAAAATAAATAAATAATACCATTAGTCTATTACAACATAGAACAATAGTCGTTCAAATAAAACATACAAAATCAATATCACAACAATAAAATAACATTGTTTCCCCAAAAATCTGATATAACCACAACTGTCATCGTTTCCTTCAACTTGAATTCCTGTTAAATAACAAAAGGAAAAAAAAAAAAATCAATCCTAATAATAAGATGTAAAAAAATATTAACAATTAAAACAAAAAAATATGGCAACTAACACAAAAATGCCACACGACTCATCCAAGTCGATCGCATCATCATCATATATAGTCGCATAGCCTACCGATTCCAATGTTGAATTTCCTAAAAAATAAAGAATATAAATTAAGTATTGAAATTATTCCATGATAATATAAAATTGAAATAATAATATGTAAATTTATTTAAGTACCTTTCATCTCTACAGCCCACAACTAACTTTGAGCACACATTAATGCTTGTAATGTGTTTGGATGAAGTCTACTGTGATGTGGACTCACCAACCTTCCACTAGTGCTAAATGCTAAGTTAGAAGCAACGGTGGATACAGGAATAGCTAAAATATCCATAGCGATTGCCTGTAAGGTCGGATACTTTGGTCCATTATCTTTCCACCAATTCAAAACATTAAAACCTGAAGTTCTTGGCAAAATATCATCTTCTAGATAATGGTCCAACTCTGATCTTACATTCTTCATTTTTTTACTTCTCTTTCTACTAATAAACAAATCATACTCTGAAGGAGTCTCTGAAACAATTTCTGGATGGATAGACAATTCACTAGCAACATCGGTCTCCATATCAGCTCGGTTCTGATACTTTTGCAACAAATCATAACAAATCTGGTGAACCCTATCAATTTCCTCTTTAGCTTTGTCTCCATAAAGTTTTTCAAAATAAAACTCCAATACACTCATCTTGTACCTAGGATCAAGTACAACAGTAACTCCAATAACACCATGTATCACTAACCAATATTTATCAAATTTTTCTACCATTTTTTATGCCATTGTTTCAACCACTTCAATTTCACAAGAGAGCCATTGAGACAGTGTCATCCTAATCTCACATAAAGTTGGTAAACAAACATTGGCTATGGGATACTTAGTACCAAAAAATAACTCTGTGATAGAAAAAAAATATCTTAAATCTCCCACTGATCTTTCTAGCAAACTCCCATCCTTTTTCACTTGGCACGGTCTTATATTGGGGCTCTCTATTTTTCAACCGAGAAAAGGCATCCTTATATAATAAGGTAGTTTGAAGCATCAAGTACGTTGAATTCCATTTAGTTGCACAATCAAGTCCTAATTTCTTAATATATGGATTGCGCAATTGATTGACTGTTTTTTCAAATTTTTCTTGTCTTTTAGATGTTACTGTCCAATAAGCTACACTCTCCCTAATTTTCTCTATACCCAGTTGTATGACATCTAGTCCATCTTTGACAATCAAATTCAAAATATGCGCACAACAACAAAGTACCACCCAACAAAAGCGATGTATTACTCAACTTATCCATTAATGTGGTAATCATGGCATTATTTGTGGAGCAATTATCAACAGTAACAGAAGAGATTTTTCTGTCAATATTCCAGTCCATCATACACTCAAGCAAAGTATCACAAAGAATTTCTTTTGTGTGTGGACATGGAACATAAATAAACCTAAAATACAATATTCATGAACAATTATTAATAACATGCAAATTGAACTGAATCAGATAAAACTTTAAAATGATTTGCAAATTTACAAATATATACCTCAAAATGTGACTTTGCAATGTCCATGAATCATCAATAAAGTGTATTATGATAGCCATGAATCCTTTCTTTTGTATTAGTAGTCCATATATCAGTAGTGATTGCCACCCTACTTTTATTATTCTCCACCAAACTCAATGTCTTCACCCTCCCAGCATCATAAATATTTAAAATATCACTATTTATCGTATTTCAATAAGGTACTTTAAACAATGGTTGGAGTGCCGCTGAATATCGTTTAAAACCAATATGATCTACGATAGAGAGGGAATATTCATGCAATATTATGGCATGTGACAACTCTTTCCTAGCAAAATCTTGATAAAAAATATAAGAATTCATTTTTAGACTCTCTCTATTAAAGTTGTTAGTTAAAACTTTAATAGAGATTCATGTATTTTAATTTCTTTTGTTTTAGTTAAGTTCTTCTTAACATTGTCTTTAAAAAAAAAATCGAGAGGCTTAGGGGTTGGTTGTATGAATGCAAGTAGCAGTAGTAGGGATATTTTTATACTTCCGAATCTCTCTCGATGCATTTCATCTTCTGTACTTTTAATTTCTTGCTGTTAAATGAAATTTTTCTTTGTCGATCAAAAAAAATATATATAAGAATTCATTTTTGGACTCTCTCTATTAAAGTTGTTAGTTAAAACTTTTTTGCCTCATGTCCATCACTTTTTTCCTAGTACAACTCTTATAGTGATTATGCAAATGCCTAGTTGCATTTTTCGAATCACTTTCAAGATACTTATTACAATAATTACATATTGCCTTCCACACCCCATTGATTTGTTGTTTCTTGAAGTGTTCCCACACAACACTAGGTTTTCTTTTAGTTCCTCCACAAGTATTAGACTTCTTCTAAATCAATAACATTTTGATTAGAGAGGGGAGATGGTGAGTTGGTAGGTGAATTGGTAGCTGACGATGATTGTTGTGAGGCCTCACTCTCAATTTGTACTTGAGAATTAACTGGTACTTGAGAGTTAACATATGACATTTTTAACCTTATAAAAATAACATGAATGAATAAATAGAGGCAACAATATTGCTCAAACATACAAAACACAAATTGCACAAATTAATGGAATGGGGCATAAATGCTTTTGTTGGCTTTTGTTTAGTTTCCTTTTCCATTATGTTCCAAGTTCATCTATTTTCCAACACCATATAGATTCTTTCTTTACAAACAATAATCAATTTAAGATATGTAAAAATAAAATAAAAAATACAGGAGGAGATACTACCATATCAAATTAAAGAAAGTGATATGTTGATTATGTTGGAAATGGTTGGAAAATTTTGGGTAAAACCAGAATTTTTTTCCTAACTTTGGTCTATTTTTTAGGTGGGCCCCATGCGTCAATTTTCGCGGGTCAAAGTGGTAACGCGTTCTATGCCGCGTTGTGATTCACGTGGTATATTTGGTTGCTCAAAACCATTACCGAGTGAATGGGAAATTGAAGCCAAAGTATGCTTCATGAAAATGGAGTTTTGGTGGAAAATCCTTAAAGGTTTGAATAAGGCTTGTCCCATATTGATTTGGTGGAAAGTTTTGAATGGGTTTATAAGGCATGGGATTGGAACTTGGGGTGTGCCCCAAGGGGTACCCAAGTGTTTTAGAGAGGGAGGTTATGGGAAAAATGGGCTAGACCCATTGAACCCAAAAATCACTACGCGCGCGCGCTACCGCCGCCGCCGTTCGTCTGATCGGGCGGCACGGGTGCTTTTTTTTTTGGAAAATAAAATCCAGAATTCAAATTAATTCCGGAAATAAACTGGTCCGATTTTTCTGTACACCCAAATAGGTCCCTTCCCGTTTTTATCTGTTTGAATTTTGAACCCAACAGATTTAAATCTGTTTAATTCAAAACCAAACAGGTTTGCACCTGTTTAATTTAAAAACCTGCAGCTACCAATCCATCTGTAAATAGGACAGCCCTTATTTGATGTTTTACACATTGAGAATTTTCGTACTTCATCTCTGCAAATTTATTCTTTATTTTACTGCATTTAATTTTTGTGAGAAAAAGTATAAACACTTAGTGTGTTCGTTAGGAAAACAATTTGTAGTGCTGCTATTGTTTGTAGTTGATCATTTGATCCTAGGAGATAGACGTCCACATTCTGAAAGCACCGAGGAGAGGACAAATCTGTCTTAAGGACACAGTGTCAAATACTAGACTTGATTAGAATAATATTCAAGATATTAATCAAGTAAGTTATTTATTTATTTTTCTATTTTTATTATTTATTTAAATCATATTTTAATTTTGTTTTTGTAACAAAATAAAATCTGTTTTTATTTATTTAATTCTTTTTCTAGTTTGATTTTTGTAATCAAACGTTCATTCTCCTTTCCTATATTTCTTTTATATTCTGTTTGTCGTTTAGTACCCAAACAGAATTAATTAATATTAATCAATGAAGATTGTCCAATAATCTTAAGACATAACCATTTTTGGTATCTTCATTGTATTTAATTTTCTGTGATTTCATAAAGACATATTCTGGTTGGAAAAACAAATAGTGGTTTATACTATTTGACAGATAGTAGTAATATACTGTCTCTTTTCTTTGACAACAAGTAGTAATATACTGTTGTCATTAACAATTGCAGAATATTAATTTGTGTTACAGAAAATTATTGTGGTATTTTATTTTTCTAGTTTTAATAACAAGGAAAATAAAATTATTTTGTGTAATAATTTATTTTCTGGTTTTAGTAACTAGAAAATTAATTTGTATTTTAATTTTTTCTGATTTTTGTAATCAGAGATTATGGCTACTGCAACTGAAACTGCAACTGGAAGTGGTACTCCGATTGTTACACCAACACCGGTCCCTATCCAGAACCATGTTCATGTACCAATAAATCATGGAGAAAAACTGAAAAAATTTAACGGTACTAAGTTTAAGAGATGGCAGCAGAAGATGCTGTTTTATCTTACAACTCTAAATTTGGCCCGGTTTCTCCATGAAGAGGCTCCAGCACTTAAAGAGGGTGAAATTGATTGGCAAGTTGTTGCCGCTGTAGATGCTTGGAAACATTTAGATTTCTTGTGCAGAAACTACATCCTCAATGGCCTTGACAACATGTTGTATAATGTTTACAGTCCTTTGAAGTCAGCAAAAGAATTGTGGGATTCTTTGGAAAAGAAATACAAGACAGAGGATGCCGACACGAAGAAATTTATTATCGGTAAATTTCTAAACTTTGTTATGGTAGACTCCCAAACGGTAATTTCTCAAGTTCAAAGTTTTCAATTAATTTTACATGATATTCATTCTGAAGGTATGTCTCTGAGCGAGTCTTTCCAAGTCGTTGCTTTAGTGGAAAAGTTACCACCAGCTTGGAAAGATTTCAAAATTTTTTTAAAGCATAAACGCAAAGAGATGACCATGGATGAATTAATTGTAAGATTAAGAATTGAGGAAGCTAACCGAAAGGCTGAAAGGAGGAATGGAAAAAATCCCATTGAGTTCAAGGCTAATGTGGTTGAACAAGTTCATAAACCACATAACAAAAAAAGGAAGTTTACTGGAGATGGTCCTAAACAAGGTGATAGCAATAAGAAGTTCAAAGCAAAATGCTATAACTGTGGCAAGACTGGACATCGAGCTTCTGACTGCCGCCGCCCTAAGAAGGATCATGGAAGTACAAGCAAGAAGACTACCAATCAGGCCAATTGTAGACACCCCATTTTGACTGGCCTTAAGACTTTGGCACTTTCTTTTGACCACCCGTTGATAAAAATTGGAATATGTCATTTTATGAATTTTTCAGCAGAAAATATCAAAAAACTTTAATCCCAAACCTCACCTATTTTGGTCAACTTATTTTATATCACTAATATTTTATCAATTTGTAGTATTTTATCATTTTTATCTAATTTTATGTGTGTGTACACATTTTTAGGTGTTTTATATAAAATAATAAAAAAACAAACAAAAAAATAAAAAAAATGAAAAAGAAAATAAAGAAAAGAAAAAGAGAGGGTCAGATGAGGATAATGGGTTTTGGGGATGGAAAATGATTTTGTTTTTGTTGGATTCAAAGGGGAACAAAGTGGACATTGTGATGATAAGTTTTGGGTGAAAAATAATTTGGTGGAGTGGGGCTCAATTCGGTGAAGTGGGTTTGAAAAGTGGTGGAGGAAATTAAAAAAATAGGAGGGAAGGTGAGAGTGGGTGGAGAAGACACACACAACAAACACCACACTCTCTTCAATGATGGACAGAGACACTGATGAATGGACTATTTTCTCTCTCTCGGGGTTAGAGAAATAAGAGAGAGTTGAGGCTGAAAATGGAGAGGAGAGAGGCTCTCTCTGGGTGTTCCAATGGAGGAGAGTGGTGTTCATAAAAAAGGGGGAGAGTGATATTTTCTGAAAGAGAATTTTCTAGAGAGAGATTGAGAGGGAGGGAAGTTTCATCTGCAAACACACAGCACACACACACACGCTGAGCTTCACCATACACACACATACCTTCACACACAACACTGATACACAAGCTCACCTCTCTCTTTGGGGGCTGCTATCACACTACACACACCCATGGAGATCACACGGCACACAGGATAGACACACAGACACACGATTTTGAGAGGGGAAGATCCATACACATGCGGTCTCTCATCATTTTTCAGCTCACTCTCTCTCTGAACTTGATCTCTCTCAGGCTGGTTCTTCACCCACACATAACACACACGAGGCACACACATACACAGTCAATACACTTTCACACACAGCACACGTGACTGATACACTCATCACACACATGCATGACATAACACACACACGACACACAGATTCACACATGCACCCACGACACACAGATACACTGAAGACAGACACACAGTGGAGACGACTCACATGGATCTCTCTCTTGGATGATCTAGGTACTCTCTCTCTCTCTCTCTAGCCGAGACCAATATATATATATATATATCTATATCAGCAGTAGTGGTATTAAGGAACGGTGGAGTAGCAACATGGGCACCAGCTTGGCTCTCTCTCTGAAGCTGCCTGAAACCAGCTCTCTCTCTCTCTCTATGACTCTCTCTCTGGGTCTCGATGGGAGGAAGAAACAGCAGCAGCGGCGGAGTGGCGTTTGTGAAGGTGTGCATGGATGGGGCTCCTTACCTTCGTAAGGTGGACTTGAAGATATACAAGAGCTACAATCAACTCTCCGATGCCTTTGAAGAAGATGGTCTATTGTCCACGCGCAGGTCCTTCATGGTGGTGCATGGTGTTGTGTTGCGTTACATTGCGTTGAAGTATTTCCCACTGAACAGCTTTTGGTTAATAAGTGTGAGATGATGATGGAGATTATATATATGTTATATCTATAATATCTGAGTCAGTCATGGGTGGAAAATATCTGTCATGTTTGAGTGGTGGGTGGATAACATTTGTTATAGAGAAAAGTTAGGGATCATGAAAATTTTTTCATGAAAATGATCATGAAAGATTTATGATCTTTGGATTACCTTGATTAGTGTGTGGTGCTTTATTCTAAGTGTAATCCAAGGGTCACAAAGCTTTCATGATTATTTTCATGAAAGATTTTTCAGGATACCTACCATTGCTATTTGTTATATGTATGATGTTTGAGTGGATATATTCTCACGTGAAGTCCCTAAAAATGTTTGAGAGACTCAGGTGGGCTTTTCATTGAAGATGAGTTTACATGGGCTGAGACCGGTTGGATTAAAATAAAAATGGTTATTTATGAGTGGCCGGGGGTTTAAAACGTTGGTCTTCATAATTTTGGGCTTATTTGTTGGGCTCAATTTCCAGTGGAGAAAATGAGCGGAACATGCCAGTGGGGTACTGAGTTGGGTTATTACTTGTGGGCACGCTGTTCCCCAAAGTACATGAAGTTTTTATTTTATTTTATTTTATTTTATTTTGATTTTGAGTGTTTTGTGAGATTTTATTTTATTTCATTGTTATTCTCTCCCCTCTCCCTCATTTGGATTTGTAATATTAAAGTGTTGTAATAATTCCCCACACCGCTTCTTTCTATCCCATTCTTTAATCGCTTTTCCTAACTGTGCATATATATATCTGACATGCCATGCATATCCCTACTTTACATCCATGTTCCATGCATTAAGATTCGGCTAAATTTGCATCTTTATGCTTTAATTGATTATCCCATGACTTTATGCGTTATCACATGTTTTGCAATGTTTTACATGTCATATTTTAGAAGCCGAATCTTTAGTGCATCTCATGCATTAGGATTCTGTATATAAGATTATGCATATTTTACTAACTTTGTTTTGTAGCTGTTCGAGGGACGTTGGTCAATCTTTGAGTTTTTATGCTTTAACATCCCATCTGTGTGTGTTTTTCTTACTATGTGTTAGCATTTTACTATGAGGCTACTTGTTTACTTGATATAACTGTATGAATGCCTGTGGATGAAGGCTTGTTGATTGAATTGGAATGATTCAACGAATGTACGTTTTAAGCCCACTTTGTAGTGGCAAATTCACAAACTTTAAACCCACTTTGTCAAGTGGCAAATTCAAACTCTTTTCAACAAACAAACATGAAATTGAATTGTTCCAATTTGAGCAAACTAGTCTATACCTTGTATGTTTCACATAGTAAATTTTAGGATTTACTAAAATAATCAGAACATAAACATATAAAGAAAATAAAATTCATATCATGGTTTAGTAGAGGCCGATCTTTTGATCGGGTGAGCAGGGGTGCTCATTATTGACCTTCCCCTCTCATACCTAAGGTTCCGAGCAAAGCATCATTGGTTACGACGAACAATGGCCTTGGCACTGAGTCATGGGTTTCCTAATTTTCCAAAATATTAGGTGGCGACTCTGAGATCTGATGACGTAATCCATTTTTGACAAAATTGCAATAAAATGGATTTTTAATAAAAGTTGCCAAATCTGGACTCTCATCTATGTTTCACATTGCACTCATGAGGCTAGATCAAAGAGATCTCGGGAGTCCGAACTGTTTAATGCACGCGGGTACCCCCTGGGCATGTTACACCAATGTAACTGAACTATATTACATCTCTGACGAAGTGAATGACATCAACCTCTCTGCTGTGGTGTCTGAGGCTAATTTGGTTGGAAATCCCAAGGAGTGGTGGGTTAACACTGGAGCAACTCGTCACATTTGTGGAGACAAGAAGATGTTCACTACCTACAATGAGGCTGCAAATGGTAAACAATTTTTCATGGGAAATTCTTCTACTTCTACTGTAGTTGGACAAGGGAAAGTGATCTTGAAGATGGCATCAGGGAAAGAACTGACCCTCAACAACGTACTGCATGTACCTGACATTCGGAAGAATTTAGTTTCTAGTTCTTTGTTAAGTAAAAATGGTTTTAGGCTTGTTTTTTAGTCTAATAAATTTGTATTAACAAAAAGTGGTATGTATGTTGGTAAGGGATACATGAGTGATGGTCTCTTTAAATTGAATGTAATGACAGTTGTACCGAAAGTTGCTATGAATAGGAATAACATATCTTTTGCTTATATTCTTGAGGCGAATTTATGGCATGGTAGATTAGGCCATGTGAATTTTGATGTTTTGCGTAGATTAATTGGTTTGGATTATATACCAAAGTTTGAAATTAATCCTAATCATAAATGTGAAATTTGTATAGAAATGAAACTAACTAAGGCTCCATTTAACTCGGTTGAAAGGAAAACCGAACCTCTAGAATTAATTCATACTGATGTATGTGATCTAAAATTTGTTCAAACTAGAGGAGGCAAAAAGTATTTCATAACATTTATCGATGATTGCACAAGATATTGTTATGTTTATTTGCTTAGAAGTAAAGATGAAGCCTTAGAAATGTTTAAACTCTACAAAATAGAAGTTGAAAATCACCTTGGTAAAACCATTAAAATGGTTAGAAGTGATAGGAGTGGTGAATATGATGCACCATTAAATGAATTTTGTGCACAACATGGCATTATTCACCAAACTACAGCACCTTATTCTCCACAGCAAAATGGAATTGCTAAAAGGAAAAATAGAACCCTAAAAGAAATGATGAATGCCATGTTACTAAGTTCAGGCTTACCACAGAACTTGTGGGGGAAAGCAATATTGTCTGCTAATTATGTTCATAACAAAATACCCCACAAGAAAACCAACAGCACTCCTTATGAATTGTGGAAAGGTCGACCGCCTTCCTACAAATACTTAAAAGTGTAGGGGTGTTTGGCAAAAGTTGAAGTTCCTGTTCCTAAAAAGACTAAGATTGGACCAAAAATAGTAGATTGTGTGTTTATTGGTTAAGCTCAGAATAGTAGTGCATATCGGTTTCTGACTTATAAATCAGAAATACCTGATATAGATGTGAACACTATTATAGAGTCAAGAAATGCTGTGTTTTTTGAACATGTCTTTCCTTACAAGAAAGGACAGGAATTAAGTTCACAGAAAAGAACTTATGATTGTACACAAAGTCAAGAGACTAATGACAATCAAACACAAGAGACTAATAATGGTCTCGACCAATAGGATTTAACTGATGATGAACCAAGACGAAGTAAGAGAGCGAGAACATCAAAATCCTTTGGTCCAGATTTTCTGACATACCTGTTAGAAAATGAACCTCAAAACTTTAAGGTAGCAATGACAGGTCCTGAAGCACCTTTGTGAAAAGAGGCTGTTAATAATGAAATTGAATCCATTATGCAAAATCATACTTGGGAATTGGTGGATCTTCCACCAGGTTCTAAACCTCTTGGATATAAGTGGATATTCAAGAGAAAAATGAAAGCAGATGGTTCAATAGACAAGTGTAAAGCAAGACTTGTAGTAAAAGGTTACAGACAAAAGGAAGGTCTGGACTATTTTGACACATATTCCCCTGTGACAAGAATAACATCTATTCGCATGCTTATTTCTATAGCAGCGTTGTTTAATTTAGAAATACATCAAATGGATGTTAAGACAGCTTTCTTAAATGGTGATCTAAATGAAGAGATCTATATGGAGCAACCCGAAGGGTTTGTAGTGTCAGGGCAAGAAAAGAAAGTTTATCGGCTTGTAAAATCTCTTTATGGATTAAAACAAGCACCTAAGCAATGGCATGAAAAATTTGATCATGCAATGCTTACTAATGGGTTTAAGATAAACGAATGTGACAAATGCGTCTGTGTTAAAAACACTAACCAACGATATGTCATAGTTTGTCTTTATGTGGATGACATGTTTATCATTGGAAGCAGTCAAAACATGATCAAATCAACTAAGCAAATGCTTAATAAAAGATTTGATATGAAAGATATGGGGGTCGCAGATGTTATATTATGAATGAAAATTACTAAAACATCTGACGGATATGTATTGTCTCAATCTCATTATATTGAGAAAATTCTTAATAAATTTATCAAGAATGATATGAATTTAGCTAGAACACCTGTAGACATCAGTCTTTATTTATCGAAAAATAAAAGTGATGCAGTGTCTCAATTAAAATACTCTCAAATCATTGGAAGTCTAATGTACCTAATGAATTGTACTCGTCCTGATATAGCTTATGCTGATATAGCTTATGCTATCAGTAAATTGAGTAGATACACTAGTAATCCCGGAGAAGACCATTGGAAAGCGATCATTCGGGTTCTTAGATATCTAAGATTCACCCGTGATCATGGTTTGAACTTTACTCGATATCCAGCAGTACTTGAAGGTTATTGTGATGCAAATTGGATATCGGATACTAAAGATTCAAAATTCACTAGTAGATATGTTTTTACTCTCGGAGGCGCTGCTGTTTCTTGGAAGTCCACAAAACAAACATGCATCACACGATCCACAATGGAATCTGAATTCATTGTTTTAGACAAAGTAGCTGAAGAAGCAGAATGGCTTCGTCATTTCTTAGAAGACATTCCAATGTGGCCAAAACCTGTGCCAGCTATTTACATTCATTGTGATAGTCAATCTGCAATAGGCAGAGCACAGAATCATATGTATAACGGTAAGTCACGACATATTCGTCGTCGACATAATACCGTAAGATAATTGTTGTCAAATGGAATAATCTTAATAGATTATATAAAATCTAAAGAGAATATTGCGGATCCGTTAACAAAAGGTTTGATAAAAGAGCTAGTGTATAGTTCATCGAAGAGGATGGGATTAAAGCCTATTACATAAAAGTCGTCATAATGGTAACCCTACTTACATGACTAGAGATCCCAAGAACTAAGTTCAAAGGGACAACTAAGTTATGTGTGGCTCGCCAGAAATCACCAAGGGATTAAAATTCCCTATCCATTCCTATGGTGAGAGTGATATCTGCAACATATGTTGTATACAGGGGTATAAGGATAAGCTTTGCTTTTAATGATTTCTTATATCTTGATTGAGGCATAAGATCAAGATGAGTATAAGGAGATACTCACAATAAGAATCACCTATATGAGTGTCGAACTGGGGCTGGTTCTATGAGAATGAAAAAAGCTAAATTCTCTAGAAACACTCATGAAAACCAGGAGCGTTCAAGGCCAAAATGAACACAACAGTGAGAACCACGATGTGTTAGAAGATATTTTGTGTGAAATCTATTGTCTTGGCTTACACAAACGACTGAACAATTCAAGGCATCGCGTCCATTGGTAAGCTAGTAAGTCCGATAGGTTATCACTAGGGAAGGTTCAAGGCCGAAAGCTACCTATCCTGATGCAAGATATTTTTGACTTATACTCTTTCGATAAAGTCTGCATATTGTTGCATTTCCATTGTCATCAAATTCCATTCATGTGGGGGATTGTTGGAAATGGTTGGAAAATTCTGGATAAAACTAGAATTTTTTCCTCACTTTGTTCTATTTTTTAGGTGGGCCCCGTGCGTCGATTTTCGCAGGTCAAAGTGGTAACGCGTTCTATGCCGCGTTGTGATTCACGTGGTATATTTGGTTACTTAAAACCATTACCGAGTGAATGGGAAATTGAAGCCAAAGTATGCTCCATGGAAATGGAGTTTTGGTGGAAAATCCTTAAAGGTTTGAATAAGGCTTGTCCCACATTGATTTGGTGGGAAGTTTTGAATGGGTTTATAAGGCATAGGATTGGAACTTGGGGTGTGCCGCAAGGGGTACCCAAGTGTTTTAGAGAGGGAGGTTATGGGCAAAATGGGCTAGACCCATTGGACCCAAAAATCACCACACGCGCGCGCGCGCGCGCCGCTGCCGTCGTTCATCCGGTCGGGCGGGCTGGGCTGGGCCTGGGCTTGGGTACGGGTGCATGGTGTGAGGTTGGGTTGGGCTTGTTCGGCCCAATACCTATCTTTTTGGGTCAAAAACATTTGAATTTAATTTTATTTTTTTGGAAAATAAAATCCAGAATTCAAATTAATTCCGAAAATAAACTGGTCCGATTTTTCTGTACACCCAAACAAGTCCCTTCCCGTTTTTATCTGTTTGAATTTTGAACCCAACAGATTTAAATCTGTTTCATTCAAAACCAAACAGGTTTCATACCTGTTCAAACAGGTTTGCACCTGTTTAATTCAAAACCTGCAGCCACCAATCTATCTATAAATAGGATAGCCCTCATTTGATATTTTACACATTCAGAAATTTCGTACTTCACCTCTGCAAATTTATTCTTCATTTTTCATTTTGCTACATTTAATTTTTGTGAAAAAAAGTATAAACACTTAGTGTGTTCGTTAGGCAAACAATTTGTAGTGCTGCTATTATTTGTAATTGATCATTTCATCCTAGGAGATAGATGTCCACATTCTGAAAGCACCGAGGAGAGGACGAATCTGTCTTAAGGACACAGTGTCAAATACTAGACTTGATTAGAATAATATTCAAGATATTAATCAAGTAAGTTATTTATTTATTTATTTATTTAAATCAGATTTTAATTTTATTTTTGTAACAAAATAAAATCTGTTTTTATTTATTTAATTCTTTTTCTAGTTTGATTTTTGTAATCAAACGTTCATTCTCCTTTCCTATATTTCTTTTATATTCTGTTTGTCGTTTAGTACCCAAACATAATTAATTAATATTAATCAATGAAGATTGTCCAACATATTGTATTATAACCAAAATGATAGATGTGTATATGGTGTATGCACAAAACAAACTAATCTACATGAAATGCCTCTAAGATTTATTGATGTCCCTTAACTTGCATTACAACTCACATGATCAGCCTCTCTCACCTTGTGCTTGCTTTCACACATGAGGTAATTACTAGTGATAATTGAAAGAGTATCACTTAAAAGGCAACCAGGCAGTAATTTGCATATAATAAAAAAAAATTGCATCTATATATACAGACACGCATACAGAAATAGGACAAGTTGCATTTTTTTATCTAGGGTTAGAACTGAGGGCATCAAGCGCCCCAACCAATCAATGGAACTCAGCTCCTAGACACACACATTCATATTATATATATATAGTACCAGATCCCACTAAAATGGCAACAAATTAGGTAGTGAATTGAAACAGATTTGAAGGAAAATTGAGTACCAAATCACTTAAAATTATATATATATAGTACCAGATCACTTAATTTTATTTTATTTTTTAAAATCCAAGTAGAAAAACTACTATTTGAAGGAAAATTGAACTAGGTTTTTATCTAAAACAAACTCCGAATCTAAAGACGACCGTCCAACCGATTGCAATCTCCATTGTTATCTTCAATGTCCAACCAAACCCCTCCCCCCCCCCTCCCCCTCCACCTCCAAAAAAAAAAGAGAGGATTTTGAACTGAAAATGTACCAGAAAACATTGAATCAACCAAGGAGGCTTCATTAAAGGGACATTTACAGAGATAAATCGAGGTATAAAGCGAGATCTTCGAATAAAAAGCCAAGATTAAAATACAAACCCTAACTCTCGATGAGGGAGAATGGAGAGAGGCGATCCGTTTAAGAGAGAGAGAGAGAGACGGTGGGGGAGAAGGGTGATGCCGGCGGTGAGGGAGGAGCAAGCGACACCAACGATAAGGGAGGAACAGAGCAGAGAAAATGCAATTATGCAATGTGTGAACCTAACCTAACCCTAAATGAGTCAAAAAAATAAAGAGACACATATATAGAGAAGAGTATAATAATAATTTCAATTCGGGAAAAACGAGGCCAAGGACGTGGACGGGCCGAGTCCGGGGTTGGGAAACGTATCACTGTCCTCGATCCGAAAATTGTCGAGGATTCATTTTCGAATACCATCCCCCGGCTTGTCAGGGATATTTTTTGAAAAAAAAAAACATTCTAATCTGGATCAGGGGGCGGGTCTCCATTGGGTCGAGTTCAAATTGTCATCCCTACTAGCATGCACAGGCCTATTAGTACTGATGAGTAAAGAAAAAGTCTGGAGACCAAACTTAAAACCCCTAGATTTTTTTGGGATAAAAAATTATGTGATAGAGATTAAATTTGTATAGTATAAAATCTATGTATAAAATAAATCTAAACTACACTATAATAATTCTGAGTAATTTTTGAATAGTTAAATTTAAATTCATAGTATTGCTGAATGAGTAAAATAATCAGCCGCAAAATATAAAATATATATTTTTTTTCTTGAAAAATATAGGGCTTGTTTGGTTTGTGTTTGAGAAAAAAATTTCTAAAATATGCTCTACAAACACATTTCTGGGAGTAATCAAACCAAACAGATTTTCCCCAAAAAATTCTCAGAAATGTGTTTGGTTGTCTTTTTTCAGGATCACTTTTCAAAAAAAATTCTTAGAAATGTGTTTGGTTGTCTTTTTCTAAGATCACTTTTCAAAAAAAATTCTCAGAAATCCGTTTGGTTGGTTTTTTTGAGAAAAAAAAAAATACAAACACTCCCAATTAAAAAAAAAAAAGTATGTAAAAGAAAATTTGGGAATCTCATTTAAAATTTCATTTAAATGATGATAAGTTCCACTATATTACAGTTCGTAGTTTTTGAAAAGCCTATTCACTTGTGAAAATTTTGCTGATAATGCCTGCATTTTCAGATTCATAAAAAGGACTATCTCCCATCAGTATTGAAACACATGACCCATTTTCAGGAAAGAAGGAAGTTGGTGTTGTGGGACAGACAGGGAGAGGAAAAAAGTTGGTGCACTACACATTTTTATGTTCTCATTAACTACTGCATTAGTCTACCTACTCAAGGAAAAAAGAATTTCTACAAGAACAATTAATACATTGGTCTGGCTACTAAAGAAGGTCAGTTTAATGGCATGGCTCAATGACAATGATTAAATGATCAGCTAAAGTTTTGGCATGAAACACCCGTTATTGCAAATGCAAGCAAAGAGACTATCCCATGGTTTCAAAAACAACTACCCCATGGTTTAAAAAAAAAAAAGTACCCCATGGTTTAAAAAAACCATACATAAACAAACGAACATTAAAAAAACATGCAACTATAGTACCGATACATGAACCATACATGCAAAACAAACATTAAAAAAACCATACATCAACTAACAAACATAAAAAAACTACCACAATCTTTTTGAAAATAATAAAAAACAAAATAGAACAACATAATTACTACCGATGGTTGAGCTACCATAAAAAAACAACAAGTTCAAGCATTGTTTCAACCACGATTACTAACATCCTACTTAAGTACAATGACAAACAAAAGTACCAACAAAAAGATCATAATAGTAAAACAAAGAAAAGCGTTGCATCCACAACAAACCCAAAACAACCACTTCCCGCCAGTACGAGGCACTTGTGTAGGTGTAAGATGTTGTATCCCACCATCATAGTCATTTACCCAGAGGAAGGAGCCCCTATGATTATCCAATTAAGACAATGGAAAAAATAACGACCATTGTTTGCTTCGGTGTGAGCCATAATCACCAACATTGGACCAGCGCCACATGAACAATTTGGTGTCACCTTCATCTGCATATGGTGTGAAATCAGCAATCCCATTTGACAATATATAAAATAAAACAATTTATAATGTGAATTTTAGATATATAAAAAGTGTTTACTGTACAACCACATTGATTAACCTACTTTGATTATGTGCTCCATTTTTTTCAATTACCAAAAACCATCTACCTAGTTGTAATGTACATATTGTTCTATGCTTCCCACATAGATGTTGCAACCTCATCTCGCCATTGTCCCATCTGCAATAGTTGTTCACGTGACATGTTCACATAGTTGTGTTGTTACATAGCTAGTACTCCATCTTCATTTCCGTGGACATTTTCAACTCCAACTTCACCCTGAACTTCACTTGCACCTTCACCTCCACCTTCACCTTCATCTTCATCTTCATTTTCGTCTTCATCGTCATCTTCATCTTCGTCACTTGATTCTTCTGCATCAAAAAATTCATCCTGCTCTTGCACCGTCCGGATCCAATTGTGAAGAACACAACATGCCATAACAATTGGCCCTTGCCGTACCATATCATACCGTGGCATATGTTTCAATAATGAAAACCGTTGCTTCAACACTCCAAAGGTTCTTTCTATAACATTCCTCAAAGAAGAATGTCTATGGTTGAACAACTCCTTTGGACCATGATAGCGACGCCGCGTATTGAACTCCTGCAAATGGTATTTTGAGCCACGATATGGGGCTATGTACCCAAGTATGTGTGTATACCCGTCGTCAACGAAATAATACTTGTTTACAGTAAAACACTTTCAATAAGAACATTGCATGGCATATGTGGTGATCACAAAGAGAAAATCATAAATTAAAAAAAAAACTAAACTCACTAGGTGGTGGGTGTGGAAAATCAGCGGTATTTGTGGTAAGTGCTTCTAAAAAAATTCTCGAATCATGTGCACTACCTTCCCAACCAGTGTATACAAATGTAAATTTCATGTCGAATGAACATGCAGCCATGACATTTTGCGTAGTATTCACTTTTCTACCTCGATATGGCATTTGGTCACCTTCTGGTGCCACAACAGCAATATGTGTGCCATCTATGGCCCCTACACAGTCCTACATGACATAACTTTGAATTAATTTAGCAATTTCATCTTCAAGCCATATAAAATAATTCAAATCAACTGCCATTTATGTTACCTTAAACCATGGCCAGTACCGTATGTCATTCCGAATTTGAGGATGGGTTATAGTCATGTTCGGTGGTTGGTCTACAAATGGCGCAAGATTTCCCAACGCCCGCATCATAAGTACAAAATGTCGATGAATTGTCTCATTTGAGTGCTCAAATCGATCTCCAGCATTTCTTGTGCTTGAACTTTGACCACAGATAAATAAAAACATAGCCAACGACTCTTCCAATGACAATCTCATGTTCGACCAGTCTACAACATTTCTACGGACAATCTATTTAACCAATTCCATAAATGTGGGGACTTCCATACGCAATTGTTAACGGATTGATTTAGGATTTCCACTTCGTAAGAATTTTATGTACTTATCACCGGGGTATGGACAATTACGTTGCGGTTGTCTCGTAGGAATGTCACTTGTTAGTTAACAAACCATGTGTAAGTCCATCACATCATCGTCATCGTCACTATACGGGTCGTACATATTGTTTGGTTGCCCTCCATTGGGTCGTGATAACGACATCTAAATCAGAAAGTGTAAAACAATCAAGGTATTAACAGTAATGATATGAGTATAGCACTAAAAATTTAACAAACACAAGTAAAAGAGCATGGTCGGAATAGTACGAAATAAAAAAGATTGGCATGCACAATTAATGAGGACATTGCACCAAAGAAGAATGGCGGAAATAAATTACGACAATATAATGCTAAGTCTAAACCGAAACCACATAGAAAGCATGAAATAACAAATTAGCTGAACACCGAACATAGTCCAAACCAAAAGGGAAAAACAAAAAAAATTTAAAAAAAAATAAAAAAATTAACTTCAAGTTTAACAAAATAAATAAATAAATAAATAAACCCAAACAATTCTGCGAGCATCTTCATTTCCTTCACCTCAAACCGAACAGTGGAATGACCAAGCTTCTCATAAACTGAGGATCCAAAGGTACCTCATTTCCGGTTCCATGGTCATAAACATGGTTTGCCATTCTAGTGATGTGAACATGTTCATGGCTTTCAAAAACAAGCTCGGATCCAGGGCCATTGATTTTAGGATGTCCATACATGCTGCAACGGAGTACACATCAGCTGCCCCAGCGTTTGCCTCTGCTCGAAGGTAAAACCGTTCACATGCATCACATGAACGTTGCCATGATTACAGTACATCATCCATTTTTGGGTTCTTGCTGGATTGACCCTTGCCAGTAGACTTACGCTTACTTCCGGAAGTGCAAGATTCATCTACTACGCCTTTCCCTGACGTATATGCATGAAAGCGTTCATCCATTTCTCACTCATCATCAGATATGGGTGCACCCTGACGAGAAGAACGGGCAAAAGTGCCAGTGGCAAATGACTTAGCAAATATTTCTGACATGAGCTCATAATGTTCAAGGCCTTTGGTTTGGAATTGTTTTGCATTTGGGGGTGCCTACAAGTTGTAAACATTAATTAATCATTTCAAAAAATATTTGTCTATACACATGGTTCTGGTAAATGCATGCGCCAAAATAATTACCTGAACATAATTTTCCCAAACATCATCTGGGGTTGTCACTGTTTGAGTTATTGGATCCCAACCCAAACTCGTGTGGTTTTTTAGAGCAACAAACTCTTTGTAGTTCGCCTTCAAACACGCGAACTTACCCTTCAATTTTTTTAGCCCAAAATTTTTTCCAACCTTTTTAGTCATCCCGTCATCAATTGTTTGCCACTGCTTTGGGTAAAAACTCCTATCTTTCTTTGACATGTAAGGACCCTCTTTCTTAATTTCGTCCACCAATATTTTTAAAAATATATTCACATTTTCGGACCCCCACATCTTAAAGTCGTCATTATAGTTAGTCATTCTAGCCTAATACAAGTGCAACAAATGACCGTTTATAGTTATGTGAACAACTTAAGTTCCAAAAATAGTTTGGCAGTAAGTGAAATTAAGCATATGCTTAATTACGAATATTACGAATATTTAATATGAGATTCCGCGTGCAAAAGTTTACCGGATAAGGACAATTGTTTTCAACAGTGGAGGAATTGACTGATGGTTGAGGTGATCTCTTCCTCTTGGCCCTTGGTGTGTTGAACAATGACCGAGGAGCACATAGTTGGCCTGGTTTAAAATCAAAATGAAAAATTCACTTATGAACAATTTTGTGCACTATAATGCTCTTGCATAATACCTATATTTTACACATCTATTATAAATCCCAAGCACAAGAGCAACCAAACATCATTATTGTATTTTAACCTTCTCTACTCATAATCATATAAATCATGTGCATTACTTTTCGTATACCGATGTACATGTCTATGCAATCACTCGACTTCTTCCAACACAAGCTAGACCCACACTGGTAGATTAAAGTCAACAATTATAATAATAACAATTACCAAAAAATGGTTTAATTTAAGTGCTTAAAAGAGACAAGCTTTGCTATTTTACAAGAAATATACCCAGTGATTAAGATAGTGTAGGGAATCAAAGCAGAAGTTATGTTTTAAATTATTTGCCCAAAGCGGTAAAGTCAATGCATTAACATCAAAACAGGGGCTATTTTACTAGGTATATTTACACAATTAGGGCTTTTGGCAACAACTAGTTATTTTTTTGGTGGGCCTTGGGCAATCAGCTAATTGGCCTTTGGTATCATTTTGCTTTAGTATGTTAATTTCTCTTTTGCGTGTAGGCGGTTGTTGCACAAAGAAGGTCTAATTTCCAGGGAAACCAATTTCCTTTGGCAACTGAGGCTACACGAAAGGCTGCAGTTGCTCCTATCCACAATAGAGCCTTTAACCGAAGCAAGGGGTTTAATGTGAATAAACTGAGGTAATGATAGTGTCACTGATTTTTTTTTTTTTTAAATTTTTGTTGTGATGAAAACATGAATGGTAACATTGTTAAAATAATTATTTGATGTCTGTGATGAACTGATGATGATGATGATGACTATGATGATGTTTAGCATTGTTGTGGATATTTTGCAGGTAAATTGTGGCTCTACTCTATTGTTGATGACTTTGCAATGTGCTTATGGTTTAATAGTATAAAGTTCTATATTATTGGTGGAACTATTGTAATTGGTTGGGTGTGAGTGGAAAGCTTCCAATCTTCAAGTGCATTAGAGACCACACATCTCAAATGGTGTATGCAAATTTTGATTATGAGATAATTACAACTACTTGTTGAACAAAGACAACAGAAACAAATTGGGGATAATAAATTTAGGATGGTATACGGTGTTTGGATGCTATAGATAATGATATGTCAGATACAAATAAAAATACAAATGAAAACCAAAAAATGAACTTCTAATTATTCCAGAAATCGTTTTTCAACAAAATAAGAAGGTAACATAAGGATATGGTTCTTAGTTTGCAAACAAGAAAGTTTGTGAAGAGGAAAACTGTCTATTAACTCAAAAGATGCAGCTGAGCATTCACAAACATCATAGTAAACCTCTGTAAATCAAACTTAAGTGACTCTGGTGTGTTGGTCAATCACACATGCACATAGACAGTTTGTCTTGGTACATTGGGAATGTTACATAAAATCAAACATTGCTAACCTGGATTTTGTGGAGTTTTTAACCACATGATTAATCGGTGTTTAACCACAAAATGAATGAGACAGACAGAAAGAGAGGATTTCCACACACGCACACAAAAATAAAAAACTAAAAATAAAAAACTCTTTGCTAAAATTTTTTCAATCTGCTAAGCTATTTATCACTACAAAGATGTCCTTAAACACTAATGATGACAAGTGTGATGGGTAAAATAAGTTTACTCAGCACTGCTGAGTAACTTAAGTTGCACTCGCAGATGATCAGTAAGAACGATTTTGATAACAAATATATGGACTACAATACAATAAACAAGCATGCATTACTCAAAAGGTCAAGTTTGCAGCATTGTTTTGAGGTATTGCAAAAACTAGACAGCTTTAAATTACATGATCAGCTAAAATGGTTTTTTGATCTGTTCCAGTAGTTATGTTCTACACTTCTGCATATTTGTAGAATTTGTGTACAAATTTCGTTTGCATATAAGAACTCATATCAAAATTTCCTTTTTGCTACATTTTTTATCAGTAAATTGAAATTTTCATATATTTCCTCAAGGTAGACAGTGCTGCTACAAATTTTCGAAAATTTACCGATTGGGAAATTTCACCACAAATTGACAAACCCAAAGGCAGTAACGAAAATATAAGCCATGCGAACTTTGTAAACCAAAATCAATCAATACATTGTTCAAAACTCATGTACCAAATGAAATTTAAAAAAAATGTATTCGTTCATCATAAATACCTCTTGCTTGCCTGCTTTTGGTGGCCCTCAAATCCCACTGTCCACAGCGAAGTTTTGAGCACGGCCTCTCTGTTTTTTGCAACGAAAGATGAAGTTATGCTTCATCTTGGTGGGGTTCGAAAGTGGTTGGTTTTGCATTTATAGAGCCCAGAAGAAAAAAATGATGGACATTGATGGACATTGATGTTACAAGTCCTGATTGTGTAAAGATTTAATTCAGTTTGACTAAGACCAAAGTTAGGGCACGATTTGGGAAAATCTGTGAGGCAGACAAGTTGTGACTATTCAAAGAGGACCCGTACGAGCAGATGCCCCCTATTGCCTCAAGCCTGTGCGACACAAAGATAAAGGAGGTGATAGACAGTGTTGGTGCATCTATGGCGGAAGATTTCTCAAATCTTCAACAGTGTACTGATGGAGGAAAGACGAGTGGGCCTCTTCGAAGGCACTTAGGCGAGTGCAGATCTTGGCCTACAGGTGTGAATCGTCTTCCTTGACACAGCCGAGAGAGAGCCGTTGGACTTCCTCTGAAGGATTTTCTTTGTATCAGAGAGATGATGTCAGAAAGATTCTTTTGAGAGAGAGAAGTTAATGACAGAAGATGCGCATTGTGTTGGGAACCATTTCTTTGAGATGAGTCTTCAGAGAATATTTCAGAAATTTGTTTGCCACACGCATTTTGATACTTTTTTCTCTCAAAAATTATTTCTAAAACACAAACCAAACAAGCCCATATTTTTTTTTTATGATTTGACTTTTTATTTATTTTATTTTATTTGAGATAATATTAGAACTAATTTTACTTATCAAATAATATTACCTTTACTATATTACTAAAGTTAGACTTTATTTATTACACAATTTAATCAAGAATTAAAATCTACTTACCATTAAAATTGATCCTACCCACTGCACCATATTTTCAAATTATGAAATCTACTTGACACTGAAATTGATCTCACTCGCCACGTAATCCTAGGAACTAATTTTTTTGGGTACAAATTTCCTATTTTCCTCCAGAAGCCAAAGAGAAATTATTTACATCAAAGCGCTATTCACAGCAAGTTAATATATATTCCAAACATCCAGTGGTATGGTTCTTGACATATTGTCCAGATTAAAATTATAAAATCCCATAAACATATCCATGCAAACAACAGCTAAATAATATTTTTATACCACAATTCATTACACACAAACCAAACTTTATTTAAATTTTGACTGATTATATGTTGAAAGTCAGGTGGTTGGTTTGTGGACTACGTGTGTTCCTTAGTCATCAATTGCCAGAGGGACACTTTTTACCTGAAACATAGAACAGAACACAACAGTGAAATTTCACAAAGTGCCGTCAATTTTATGTTGTATCGAATCCCCGTTAAAACATTAATAATATCATTTTTATATATCCAGATCTATAGAATATGATCTGAGGTTAGTCATCTGATGCAAGAGGAGAGGGTTTGGGAGCTCACCAAATCACGGAACTTGAGAATGTAGAACATCTCTATATATCGCCTAGTTTCACGCCTCTCCAGTTTTGAAACATACTTCCAGAAAACCATAAACTCCAGCCAATGTCATTAACCTTTCCGAGTAAATCATCCATGTATACCTACATTATTATAAAAAACACCTCAATAAGATTCATTATCGGTTTATTTTTTTGTTTTTGGGTGCAACTTAGTAATTAAGCCTTATTCAGTGATGAACTAATTACGGATTACCTTTCGTAAATTCTTTGAAGGCCAGCTTGAGAGATTTTTTCCCAGTAGCTGGGATCCTCTTTGCAACGTTCAAAAAAATCTACTGAAAGTGCAGCAACCTTATCAGGGTGATAAGGATCAATATGGAACCCCGACACACCATCTTCAATAATCTCCGCAGGACCACCATGACATGTGGCAAATGTTGGTAGACCACAGGTCATCGCCTCAACAACGGTAAGCCCAAAGGCTTCATAAAATGCAGGCTGATATTACAAAAATGAAGAGTCAGCCAAATGGATGAGTCCTAAATTTGATAAAGAAATAGATGTGAGTTTATACCTGCACGAAAGCACCTCTCTTGTCAGCTATGTAGCGATAGAGTTCACCATTGCGTGCTCGATTTGTTTGGGCTGATATCCATCGGAACTGGCCATCCAAGTGGTGAGTCTTCATAAGTTCGTGCATCTTCTCAATTTCCGCAATTTCTTCTCTGTCATTGGATTTCTTCACATCATTGTAACCCGCTACCACAACCAGGTTTACCAGTTCCCTCAGTTTGGAATTTTTAGCATAGCACTCTACCAGCCCTGTGATGTTTTTCACCCGGTCAAGCCTTGCCATTGAGAAAATTATTGGTTTTGACGGATCATTCAATGTTCCACTGCATCAAGCAAGATAGAAATAAAAGTTAATGACATTTTACATCCCCGCTTAGAAGTCAATGATTCAATTACAAAAAGTAGAATCAAGAAGTAACTCACATGTGCTCGTCATTCTGCGTGGGATCATATAACAATTTTTCAATTGAACCATGCAGGGATGTGAGTCTTTTCTCCTTTTCAGAGTATGGAAAGTAAATGCACATATCTGCTCCGGGAGAGACAATATTGAACTTAGGATCAAAAACATCAATGCCATGGACAACTCGGTACAGGGATGGAAGGGTGAAAGCTGTATGGCTCTCGTACTGCCCGACGGTATTCTTTCTAGAAAGAAAAAATAATATAAGATAGTTAAGCTGCTAAGCATTAACTTCAGTTCATCACTATTGCTACCATTTAGAACACAAAAAAAAAAAGAAGGGTTAAATCATATATTCAGAGAAGTAGTTTGACAAATGCAACTCCCAATGATGGTTGTGGCAATGCATATGAACTTGCTATGGTAATTAGAAGACAGGCCAATCAAAGACACAAAAGACACAACATTTTGGAGAATTACATAAAACAATGAAACAAATAATCTTGTTCCTGAAAAACAAGGGAGCAATGTAAGAATAATCAGGATGCTACGATGCAAACTCACTTTCTGCTATGGATTCAAAGGTAAATGAAAGGCTACATGCAACTTACATCACTAGAAAACATCAAATCCAATCAACAAGCATTTGACTTTTATTTTGTGAAGAACCATTTAAACTGCCTATAGAGGTTCTGTAGAGGAATGCATTGCAATCCTCAATCTATGAAATGAGGTCATTTTTAGTAATGTAACATCCATATATTATTCTCTGTTGTACAGTGAAATTAGCATTTACAAGCAAACAAAATTGATGGTTCTCAATCACTAAGCAAGGCCTTAAAAACAACAACAAAACTATGTTTTATATTTAAGGATTTGTTACCGTAAAAATATACACCTCAGCTTGAGGATTTGTTACCATAGGGAAGCTCCTTACACAGGCTCAGGCTCAGGCTCAAGCTCAGGCTCATTAGAATCACAATTTCTTAACAAAACTACGTTTTTTTTTTCTACTAAGATGGGCAAGGTCACACCCGCCTCCTCCTGTATCCATGATTCTAGATCCTACCAGAGAAAGAGACATACGGCAATGGTGACTCTTCAGATTGATAAATAAATCCTGAAGGTGTCATTGGTCTGCTCGAAATTATGTTTCTTTTGCTTCAACATATATTAAAGGTACTACGACCCTCTTCACTTCTCTTCTGAATTTTTGTAGACTAGCATATCCTTTCAAGATCTAATTAAAATAAAATGGATTGCTAAATAAAAATCAAGCACAATTAGACTCCATGGCAACTCCAAACAATGAGTAGTTATGCAACTAATCCCACCTCTTATTTAAAATATTCCTATGCATCTAGTGGTTGCACAGTGACTGAAGAGACCCAGATTTAAATCACAGACTTCATGATAGATAGACAACAATCATGAAAATCTTAACAAGGCAGAAGAGACTTACGTTCCTGCAATCTCTTGGTATGTACTGGTTATGATAAAATCTGAATTGTTCATGGCAATTAGATCAGCAGTAAATTGACACGAGAAGTGGTATTTATCCTCAAAATTTTTCCAATATATGTCAGAATCTGGATATTTTGTTTTCTCCAAGGCATGCGCAATGGTGCACTGCAAAAACATTTTTTAAAAATCCACAGCAAATAATTGATGAACTTTGTATTCACAAAACAAGGAAAATTTAATATTACTGCTGACCTGTGTTACTCCCATCTTTTGAGCCAACAAAGATGCAACAAGATTCCCATCACTGTAGTTGCCAATAATCAGATCTGGAACACCCTGCAACTCAGCAGCAATTTCACTAGCAGCATCCTGAAAACAAAACACAGAACAGAATGAATGTTACTACCAAAAGTATATAATAGGGTATGATGGTGGCGAAGGTAGCAATACAGCAACACAGGAATAGCAGTGGTGATGGTAGAATAATACATCCAGCAACAAATATCTCTGATAATGTCAGGCCTTGATTCTCTCTCTCACACACAGAGACCACCCATAAGAAATATTTTATTCACTCAGAAATCAAATTCGGTTAGGCCTCACTAGAATCAAATTCCCATATCCTTAAATCAAGATGTATTATGGACTGGTGTGTCTTGTTATGTTACAATAATCAAAACCAACACGCAAGTAGACAACAATGATCATACCATCAGGTTTCAACACAAAAAAAAAATTTCATTTGGGAAAAATTGTGATTAAATAATCATGTAGGCAAAATTAAGTAATCATTTTTCAACTTTCTAATCTGTTGCATGACAGACGTATAGATGTTAGGTAGTCCATCAATGGCAATTTCCCTCAAAGAACCAATAAAAGATGTCATGTACCACAATTTCCAATATGTACATAAAAACTTTAATTGCTAATTCAATTTTACCTCTGTAAATTTCTCTAGATAAGGCCATACATCAAACCTTGAGATCCATTTACGAAGAATTCCCTTCTGTGTTTTAAAAGGAACTCGCAGAATATGTGAGTACTCAGTTCCGCTGATTCTTTCAAGCCGCTGGTTGCATGAAGTACCTTTTGCATCAGGGATTAATCGTGTCACCTTAAACAAGTGAACATTGTATTACATCTCCAATGAGAAATATGATGTATATTTATAGACCAAGTGGGCAAATTGGATGTAGGCAAAACCTAATTGTATTTATTGAAGAGATTGACTTAGACTTACAACAAGAATTCTAGGAGTTACATCCAGTCCCTGCTGCTTTATTCTCATAAGCATTTCATGCTCAAGGGCACGCACTTGATCCAGTATGTACACAACCTGCACGACAATCAAAATAAAAAATTAAATTTGTTTATCATTTTCATAATTTATGATTAACAAAAACATTCTTGATTGAAGAAGTGGCAATTATCATTATTTACTAACCATGAACAAGAAAATTAGTCAAAACAGCATGGCAAATGAAGACAAGAAAGCATGAAGTCCATTTTTCAAATATCGCAGGATTTATGCAGGTAAAAGAAAAATATATATAATAAACCATACCTGGCCACCAGTGTCAGGCAAACCTAAAACATTTGCTTGGCCAAAGTACCCATGTACAGACAAAATGACAACATTAAACACCATTGGTATTCTACCAAGAAACGTCTCCAAGGAAGAGGGATCTGGAGCTTGGAGGATGTCCAAGAGAAGATGCATCATCTCCAAAACCCGTTTCGCAGTATCACCCCAACCTCTCTCAAAACCCAATGCTTGCAAGCTGCAAGCCAGTGATAATTTCAAATGTCAAGCAATTAAAAACTCCTAATAAGAATCTAAGAACTTGGAATGGATGCATGTACAAATAGAATCTTACTTATGTTCGAACCCAGAATAAGGTGTATCTGGAGGTAGCTTAGAAATATAATCCTCTGCTTTAGCCAATGCAGACTGAAGTCTGGGTATGCTATACATACGATCATTCAACATCATTGCCTACACATTAGGAGATTAAAACATCAAACTTTGTGGAATCATCTCACCTAAAGTAAAGATAATACTTCAAAATTAACAGCAGGGATAGGTTTGTCAAACAGATGCCCTATTAGCTGAAAATCTTGCACAATTTAAAGAAATAAATATGCTGTTGATGATAATCAATTGCGGGATTTTGAAATTCAAAGGAAACACGTCTTATATTTCAACACATTAACATTACTTCCAATTGAAATTTGCTAACGAGAAGACCGCATTTAGACCAACTTACATGCCCTTTATGATTGTGTGCTCGGAGGAAATCAAGTAATGGCTCCAAAGAATCTCTATTGCGGAACATGATTGAGGAGAGGTGTCGGTTAAGAAATTGAACACCATTGCCAATGGATGAAGACCGGGTTGGGCGGGGAAATGTCGCATTGAAGGGCTCAAAATCAAGCTCAAGCACATAATTGTCATTGGCCCTGGCCCATTTTAAAATCCCCACACAAAAAACAAATAACATACAATCAAAAAATAAATTAATAATCAAGGAGTACTCAGCTGCCAGAAGCTAACATGTAAATAATTACGATTAAATTTTCTACAAATATAACTCAGAAAAAGAATAGAAGTCACTCACAGCCCATCTACAAGATCTTCTTTGAAATGAAGATATTCTGAAACACTTAACTGCTCCACACTTAGTTCATAAACATTAAAGCGTACATATTCCCAAACACCTGGCCTGGGACGAACTGCGATAGCCACAAAGGGAGGTAGAACTATGGCTTCCTACAACCAAAAATAAAGCAAGAATCTAAGGAAAAAAAACTAAAAAAACAAAAGGGAAAAAACTGAAGAAAAAGAAGCAGAAGCACATAGCATGCAGTATTCCCAACACCCACTTGTTATCACTGTCTATTGAGGAGAAAAAGAAATGATATTTTAGTGGCCTCATACAATTACAAAAAATCTTGGGGTAACTTGGCAACTAGTCTAATATGCAACAAGTCAACAGTTAATGACTGTGATCGCAGTCTAGAGAAGCAACTTTGATGGTTGTAAAACCATACAAAACAGAGAGGATCACCATAATTCACCAATTTTTTTCACCATTTTACATCACCGGGTGGCAAGATATTATTTACTTTTATTATTTTTAATGATTATTTCAAAAAAATAAAAAATTAATCATGGATATCTCCGGAGTGATACAAAACAGTGGCCAAAAAAAAAAAAAAAAAAAAAAAAAACACATTTCTCTATCACATAGTCATGACAAATTCATATAGAACAAGCTTAGAAGTCATCCTATATAAACCTAAAACCATTGATTTAACCCAAAACATGATATTGTGAACTTGAAACTTAAATTCCCAATCATGAAACTATTTCAGATCAAAGGAAAGAAGCCTAATGCTTTATTTGGATGAGAAAAAGGTGAAGGAAAGAAAATAGAACTTATGTAAATTTCATTCCTAGTCAAGTTTGAGTAATTGCAAAAATAAAATAACAGAAAACAAAAAATAATCGTAATACAACAAAATACTCCAACATAATTGCAGTTTACATTTCCTTATTAAAAAGTTTAGTTTGAATTACGGAGTGAGAAAAGAAATAAATAATTGTAGTGAGCCGCATCGAAGTGACAAAAGAAAATATATATTTAATACTAAACTGTAAAAGATAAAAAATATTTGATAGAGAGATATGAAATGAATTTAATTTTAATAAAAAAATATTGATATTATAAAAACTACACATTTAATAAATTTATTTGTCATTAAACAAAACTTACGAAATAAGTCTTTTCTTTCACGTTCCGTTTGTTTTGACTGTATTGAAGTAAAATGTTAAAACTATTTTACTCATTTTCATTTTGTTTGGTTGGACAAAAGGAAAAAAATATTTTACATCAATTTTTTCAAAAAATAACTGATCTTTAAAAATTCCCTAATGCTACATTTGGTTAGGGCTTTAAAAAACAGAAAGAGAAAATATAAACGGCATAAGTCAATTTTCGTATCCTTACCTTTTTTAATATATGGATAAATTACATTGCCACCCTTGAGGTTTGGTCCAATTACTATCCACTCGTTGACGTTTTAAAAATTACATTCTTACCCGGTAATTAATAGTTTCATTTCGCAAACCTGCTTATATAAAACGTAACACCGCCTAATAAAAAAATAGAAGAAATTACATTAAAAAAAAAAAAAGAAAATAGAAAAAAAGAGAAAGTAAAGCACAGTAAAAAAAAAAAAGTTTCTGTCTAAATAATTAGGTCCCGTTTGGGAACAGACTAATTTAGTAACTTTTTGGCTATTTGGCTAAAATATAAGCTAAAAAAAACTAGTATGTTTAGGATGATTTTTTGGCTTTTTACAAAAAGATGTGCAAAAAGTAGAAAAAAAAGAAAATTTTGACTTTTTGATATGGGTTGTTGACTTTTTGACTAATTTAATAACTTTTTGACTTTTTGACTAAAAATGAAGGTTTCCAAACGAGGCCTACGGATGATAGGGGTTAGTGTAATTTCCCACGCGTCAGGATCACCTCACGTATTAAACAAACCTCAGGAGGAGGAAGTATAATTTACCCATAATATATTTAACATTTTCAAATAAAGATATCTCATCTCACTAAAAAAAATACTCTTTATTGAATCAAATTTCTCTTTTAAGCACCGAAAAATAAAATATATATATATTTTTTATTTTTCTGTGTAAAATCAATTTAAAAAAAGAAAAACATTTTTTTGTATAAATTATGTCGAAACAAACGAGCCTCAATTTCTCAGTATTTTCCAGTTTTATAACTTTACAAATCAGAAATACTTATCATTCTGATAAGAAAAATGATTGGGACCTCTAATTTAGAGGTACCACTAGTGATGTGGCAGTGGGTCCCCCACTGCCACAGCCAATCAGGTGCCTTGAATTTTTTTTTTTTTTTTTTTTTTTTTTTTTTTTTTTTTGCTTTTCCACCTCATTAGAGGTGGTTTAATGATGCTATTTTAGAGGTCTCTAGCATAGTTGTTCTGATAATTTCTTATCAAAATCACACGATCCAAACAGAGTGCAAGTGAAACCCAAAGCCAAATTAGACATAGTAATATTTGATTACGATGATCTCTGTGTTTCAATTTTGTAAAACTTTACAGAGAAAGTTTGGAAAGAAGGGACGAAGATTCACCTGAGCGGACTTGAGGACTTCGCTGAAGGGGCCATCGATGAGCGCTTTGTCATCGCCGATGATGTTTTCAAGCTCGTCGATCAGATGATGAGGTTGCAATATTCCCTTTCCCTGAGCCACATACCTTTTACACACAACATCCCGAGAAAGTCGGTCCGATTGGTTACCAGGAAAATTAAAAATCAAAAAAGAAAATAAATCTTACGATCTTATAGAAAAAAGAAAAGAAAACCTGGAGAGAAGAGAGACGAGTTCGTTGCGGTGAGCAGAGAGGGTGTCTTCGACCCTCTCTCTCAAGCTGGGCATTCGCGCTAATTTTGGAGTCGTCATTGATTTTGATTTTGATTTTTGGCGAGTCTGAGAGTTGTGCGAATGAAATCGAAGTGATGATGCGAGAGAAAGAGAAAGAGAGAGTGGAAAATTTATAGAGTGAGGAGATAGAGAGAGAGAGAGAGAGAGAAGACGGTGGGTTTACACGGTTTAGTGCATCTTTATCTTCATCGTCGTCATCTTCTCCAGAGATAAAAGGTTGTTTAAGAAATTGTTATTTTGTAAATTGTTTGGAATGATCTAAATAAGTGTATTTTTTAATTTTTTATAAAAATATCTATAAAAAAAATAAAGAAGTGATATAATGAAAAAAATATAAAAAGATAAATTATTTTTGAATTATAATTATTTTAATTTTTGATTATTTTTGTATAAAATTTTTATATTTGTATACTTAAATTTTTGTATTTAAAATAATGATTAAATTTTTTTATAATTAAATATAATATTTATATTTAAAAAAATAAAATAATTATAAATTTAACAATTGTGCTGGAGACCCCAGTCTCCAAACTCCACCCCACGTGGAGGGTTGGCCATTGAATAAAAAATATATATATAAACCAATCACACCCATGGGCGCGTGGGCGCGTGGGGGTCACCCAGCGGGGTCTGGGCCAATTTTTTAAATTTAATATAATATTTTATTTTATTAATTATTTTAATTTATATTATATTTTTATGAATTTTAATATAAAGTTGCCAAGCACCGCAATAGAGACGCTGAGAAAGTGAGAGGTCCTCTCTAGGATGACAGATGGCTCGCTGTTTTGCCCATTGTATTGTCGGGTCTAATCTTCATTTTCGTTTTTTTAACAAAAATATTCATCCACCGAATCAAACTTAGGCCTGATTTGAAATGTGTCAAAAAAAAATTAAAAAGTTATAAAAAAAATTTAAAAAATATTATTATTTATAAATTAAAAATATTAAAAAATTAAAATACATAATATTTTAATTAAACAAAATTTACACAATTTACACAGATGAAATGACCATGTACTATCGTGAGAGGGAAAAAAAAAGAATTCCATATATAAAATCACTAAGTTTGACGGAAATGTTGGGCCCGTGGGGGCTCATCACGGGTTCCGTTTTGATAATCCAAACCATTTAATATGTAGAACTCGTTTAAAACTATATGCCTGTAAAAAATCACGTTGATCGGAAATCGGTAACTACATGATCAAATTAGTTTTGTATAAAAAATGGATGGTGTTATAGTTAACAATTGACTAGAAAAACTAACATGATCAGATAGCTATTGATATTCAATCAACGTGATTTTTTACAAACATATAGTACTCGATGAGTTCTATACATTGAACGGTTCCAATTAGTAAAATAGGACCCGTGGTGGGCCCCCATGGGCCAAACAGCACAGTCCAATTTATGTCCGAAAAAGAGAGAATCAATCTCCTACACTTACCCCCTGCCGCGCTGCCCCTTATGCTTCTGACCGTACAGGTTATTCCATCTATAACTTCCCCTATACATTTATTTATACAATTTTTTAATATATATTTTTTTTATAAAAAATCAAAAAGTTAACCCAAATATCTATATTTTTTTCCTTAACTTTTTAGGCCAAGTTTGGCATCTACTAAATAATACAAAAAGTCAAAAAGTCACTATCCTATTTAAGTCACATCATCTTATTTAAATTACATCACCTCTCTAACACTTCACATCAAACCCAATCCAAACACAACCCATATAAGCTAATAAGTTAAAAAGTGCACTTTTTTAGAAAGACAAAAAGTGCATTTATTTAGGACACCCCAAACAACCCCTTAGGTTTCCGTTTGAAGCAGATTTTTTTAGTAATTTTTTAACTTTTTAGTTAAAATATAATGAAAAAAAATTAATATGTTTGAAATGACTTTTTGATTTTTTAAGAAAAAATATACAAAAAGTAGAGAAAATTTTTTTTTTTTGACTTTTTATATTAATTGTTGACTTTTTAATTTTTTAATGACTTTTTAACTTTTTAATTAAAAAATTCACTTGCCAAACGAGATCTGACGTGGAATCGAGTAAATTTGTATATGTTAGTTTACTGTTTATGTAACTCTTATCAATTATGATGGTTGTTCTTGTCCATGTCACTATCACTTTTATTGTTATATATACAAATTTAAATAATTTAAATATATTAAAATTTGATAAATATAAGATAACAAATTTAAATAATTTAAATATATTAAAATTTGATAAATATAAGATAATGTTAATTTTGTTATAACGAGACCAAAAAAACAACCTTGTTCCTAAGCTGGAGTATTTTTTTATGTCTCGTCTGACAAGTAATTATTTTAGTTAAAAAGTTAAAAAGTTATTAAAAAGAATTAAAAAGTCAACAATTCATATCAAAAAATTAAAGATTCTATTTTTTCTCTATTTTTTACACATCTTTTCGTAAAAAGTTAAAAAGCCATCACAAACATATTAATTTTTTTTACATCATATTTTAACTAAAAAATTAAAAAATTACTAAAAAAATATGTTCCCAAATGAGATTTAATTTATAGAAACGGAATGTTAAACGATCATAAACTTTATACAAAAACATTATTATTTTAAATGATTACTAGTGAGTTACATCATCATTTATCTATTTACTTTATACAAAAACATTATTATTTTAAATGATTACTAGTGAGTTACATCATCATTTATCTATTTACTTTATACAAAAACATTATTATTTTAAATGATTACTAGTGAGTTACATCATCTTTTATCTATTTTACACAATTAACAATTAATATTTATTGACGTTTATTGACAGCTGTTGAATCGTGTTTGTTTAGAAGGTTAGAGAGTAGAGATTAAATTGAAAATTATGGATCGTTTGGAATGACCTAAATAAGTATATTTTTTATCTTTTATAAAAAGATGTGCAAAAAAATATAGAAATAATGTGATGAAAAAAAGATAAAAAAATAAATTATTTTTAGATTGCCAAACTTGACCTTACTCTAAACCTCCATATTACTATTTGTTATGTTACTTCCTATTTTATTTTGTGAGTTCAATTCTAGGCCTGATAATCCCAACTATTCATTTAGAGCTTCTTTATCAAAATAATTAAATTTTAACTAAAAATCTATTTTTCTATTTTACCTACCTATCTTTTTAAATATATTTTCTAACAAACTCTCTGTTATTTATTTCATTTATTGAGTCATCTCTCTCTAAATATATGTAGCTAGTGGTTTTGCTATTCAATTAAAGTAGTTAATCAATAATTGAGTTTGATGGAGTGTGTTTCTATGATTTATGTGCTACAAAATAGTCAGGAAAAAAACTCTAATGAGCTTCATAATGATGATCTTAACAGAATGAACAATAAAGATGAGTTGTGAAAAAAATCAATTTTATTAAATATTACTAGACACATAAAAAATTTATATTTTATTCCTCAAAATGAATGGTACTTATGAATTTTAAATTTAAATCATTCATTTTATAAAATAAAATACAATTTATTTATCTATATTTGACAGAGTTGATTTTTTTGCATAAACGGTTTTCACCGTGAGATTTGCAATATTAACCAGTTAGATCATTGTTGTGGCCCTAAAATAGAGTCCGCAAAATAAAATATAAAAAAATATGAACAATAGTAATATGGAGATGATTTATTCCAAATTAAATCAGTAATTTGTGAGTTTTACAATATTCATGTTTGTTTAAAAAATATGTCATGAAATTGTTTGACTAATAGTAGAAAGATCTATCTCAACAAATTTTAAGAAGAATTTTTAAAATTATAATAAAATGACAAATATAGATCATTAATTTTAAATTTTGACAATATATTGCATTTTATGAAATTGAAATAACATGAAAATCTTCATTCTATTTGTAAAATGAAGATAATAAGAATTTCCCTACTTGAGGTCCCTATTAACTTAAAGAATAATTCTATACATATTAACAATCTTACTAAAAATACAAATGATCAAATGTGATTGTGTCATGACCCGAACCCGCCCCTATAGATTAAGGTCATAACCGGTCAGTAATCATGAGATTACCTACGGCCTCAAACCTTATATCAATTAAAAATTAATAATATGGGGCCAGATGCAGAAGCAAACTTAAAAATTTTGTCCAATGAGCTATGCTTACATGGCATATCAAAACATTTCACATATACTTAATAATAACTCACATCACATATCAGTAGTTAACATCTTGTATATCCAGGATCATTCAAACACATAGTTAGATATACTAAAAGCTTATATACATAAATGGTCAACCATGACCAATAAAAATAGCAACAGATTATAAACAAAGCCTCTTGCGTGAGGCACCTGGGCTGACTTCACAAAACTCGAGTTCCTTTCTTAAATTCCACTAAGGCTGGGGTTGAACGTCCCTTTGCTCATCTACATACATATAAATAAAAGTGAGCTAATGCGCCAGTGAATAATATCAAAATAAAGAGGTTTATGAATGAGATTCGTTCATAAATGAGTCATACTTATAATGTAAACATTTGAACCACTATTCTCATTCACATCAGATTTACAAATCTTAACAAAGCAAAACGACCTCAGGTCCAATTCTTATATAAAACAAGACGACCTTGGGTCCATCTATACAAAACAACCTTTGGTCCAATTCAAACATATCATACGGCCTCGGGCCCAATTCAAACATATCAGGCGTATCAAACGGCCTCGGGCCTATTCTCTTTATATTTATATCTACGCGTATTTCATATTCATGATCATGATCCATTTTCATTCAAACGACCTTTGGCCCATTACGCTCATGTTCTAACGCCCTTTGGCCCATTCTCTTTATATTCATATCTATGCGTATTTCATATTCATGATCATAATCCATTTTCATTCGATCATGATCCCTTTTCATTCAAATGGCCTTTGGCCCATTACGCTCATGTTTTAACGGCCTTTGGCCCATCACGGTATTCAAACGGCCTTTGGCCTATTATCATTATATTCAAACAGCCTTTGGCCCATCTTTATATTCAAACATATCAAATGGCAAACGGCCTTAGGCCCACCTTTATATTCAAACGTCTCAAATGGCAAACGGCCTTAGGCCCCATTCGAACATATCAAACATATCAAACGGCCTTAGGCCCAATTCGGACATATCAAACGTATCAAACGGCCTTGTACAAAATTAGGCATGTAGAATACTCATTCATATTTTAAATCAATAAATCCATAAAGCTTATACAGAAGTAACATTTGGAAAGAAACATACTTGAAAATATCTTTATTAAGATATTACTCACAGTGATCTACCGGTTGGTTTGCCCTTGTGTTTGACCCTACACATTTCATGAACATAATGGGTCACAAACGATTCAATCTGTTTTTAATTCATATATCCCTCTTAGGCTTCTTTCTTATTCTTTTAACTCATTTACAATGTTTAGTATATACGTAAGAGTGTTTAGAAATGAAAGAAAACGGAAAATGAAACACAAAACATCTTTACAAAGTTTCTGAAACAGGGCTCCCCGCTCGAGCGTGGCTTTTGCTGCTCGAGCGGACCCATTTGGTCTGCAAAAGTACTGGTTGCCCCACTTTTACGCTCAAGCGTGACTTCGGACGCTCGAGCTGAAATTCAAACTACATGGCTTGGCGCTCGAGCATGAATCTCCCCGCTCGAGCGGACATCAAAGTCTACAAAAATTCTGAGAACTAACATTTCACGCTCGAGCGGCCATTACCCCGCTCGAGCGGACATGCCGAATTTTGGGTTTTCCAACAACCATTTTGAGCTTCAAACTTGCATTCAAACTAATGTAACTTGCATATTATGACTCATACTTCACATGCACATCTTCAAGCATGATACAAATGCTAAATTATAACATTATGAAGCTCAAATCTCATGAATTAATTACATGCATGCCCCAAATTACACCAAACTTATTTCCAACATGACAAATTCATGTATTCAAAACTCCTACCTCTATTAATTGTGTTTGCATGTGGGATACAACTCCTATTCTCAACTTAAATGATGTAGATGATGATTAAAGGCATGAATTGACATCAAATTCTTCATGGATCATATGTATCATGTTCAATTATACAAATTTATGGCAATTATGCACATGCATGTACATACAAGCTCCATATTCATCAATTACATCTCAATTTATGTTCTTGGTTACCCAACTAGCTTGAATACACAAATTTACGAACTTATACTCATTAATTTATGCTCAAATGCTTACCTAGTAGCTCTAATTACCCAAATTATGGTTAATTCTTGAGTTCATCTTCAAGCTCCTTGCTCAATCTCCAACTTGAGCTCCCTCTCTCTCTACAACCGGCCCTCTCTCTCTCTCTCTAGAGTGTGTTTCAGATTTTGAGCTCAAACATATGGTGAGTTTAAGTGTATAAAGGCCTATTTATAGACTCATCTAATTAGACTTGATTAAGGCTAATCAATTGTACCCAATTCAATCAGTTTAATCCAACTATTTCGCTCAGAATCAATTTTCAATTAAATTTCACCGTAGGTTCTAAAAATTACACTAATCACAATGGCGTAGTCAATTTCAATTTCTGTGGCCAATAAGGCCTTCAATTTTCAGTTCAACGCACAGATTTTAACAGATTTTCCTACGGTGAACAGATACAAAGCCAAAATCACGTATAATCATGCAATTAACACCCAAAATTTATATTAAGCACATAATTACAAATATAATCATGAGTAATTAACATAGTACAGGATATGGTTATTACAGATTGTTTATCAAAAAAATAAGTATCTAAACCTCCAATGATATTTAGATATGAGTAGGGCTGCAAAATGGACAGAGCCATTCGTGAACAGGCTCGAGTTCGGTTCGGTAGAAGCTCGTTCGAACTCGGTTCGTTAATTTTTTTTTTTTGCATTCGAGCTCAAGCTCGTTAAATTTTTAATAAACAAGCCCAAACATTCTAAAGCTCGGCTCATTAGCTGACTCGTTTAATATTTATTATTTATATATTAAATAATATAAAAATATGTATAAAAAATAAGAGAAATATGCTATTTATAAATTTAAAAAATATAAATGTAAATAATAGTTAATTATAGATAGTATATTTATATAATAGTGGTAGTAGATATTATTATTTTAGTAAAATATGGACTTTTTTTTAGTATATTTATATATATTGCATATATAATTGTATAATCAAAATTTTAATTGTAACTTTAGTTTCACATGCAAGTATGAATTTATAAATTTTTTGGCTCGTTAAGGCTCGTGTACAAGCTTGAGCTCGAGTCGAGTCTAAGCCAACTCGGCTCGAGCTTGGTTCGTTAAATTTTTATTCAACTCAAGCTTGAGCTCGAGCTTGTTAAAATTTTAATAAATAAGTCCAAACATACTAAAGCTCGGCTCGGCTTAACTCCTTTGCAGCTCTAGATATGAGTATTTTTAATATGATTGTTAGTAAGATTTTAAATAGATGTAACATTACTTTAACTTAAAATAATTAACCACCATTGAATCATTATTTAGTTCTTCAAAACAAACAATTATTAAACATAGTGAGATAAAATTAACTTTTGTGAAATTTATATCTAAACAACTATGAAAAGATGTTAATTTATTAATGATCCTACGACCATTTTGTAAGAATCAAATAATGTTAAAAACATTTATAATTTCTATAAACATTTGCAGTTTATGAATAATTCCAAAAGATAAACGCAAAAAGTGGATCTATTTTGAATATTCCTTATCCTCCATTTTGTTCAAAGTTATACATCATTAAACTTTAGAAAATGATATAAAAATTTACTTTTTAATTTAAACTATTTTTTTAAACATATAATTGATATTATTGTTTGATAATTAAAAAAACATATTATATTAAATATCTTAATTGATTGTTATATCATTAAATTTAAAAGATAAATATAATTTTTAGACTTGAATAGATAACAGATCGTTTTGAAAGATCTGTTAAAAATTACTTTTTTTTACTTTTTTTTTTATTTTTTAAAAAATATATAAAAAATTAGACAGATAATATAATTCAAGAGAGGTTAAAAGCTCGTCTAAACAGTACATAAGGTGATCCAAAGGCTGTATCTCTCGAAAAATTATTTTTTGCTCCCGGAGCAAGATGAGGTAGTGCTTCAACTTGACTGTGATTGGTTGAATCAGTAGGTTCATCACATTTTTATCTCTTTTTAACTCTTTTTAAGAAATAATAAAACATTTATCTCTTAATAAATGATGTGAAACAACACCCAGACCAATAATAACTTCCCGTATCTCTCTTTGTCATGATATTGGGGAAGGCATTGGCAGCAGAGCCAATATTAAAGTGATCTCCTACCCCACATATAAAGAGCTTAGTGCCTCCAATGGATAAAGACGAGAGATGTAGACCCAAACTTTTTGCCTTATCTGGTTGGAATTTCAAATTTTGTTTTTTGATTTTTTTTTAAAATTTTGATAGAAATAATTATTAAAAAAATAATTTTAAAATTTTTTAAATTATTTTTATTCTCTAAAAAGAAAAAATTAGATGAAATTGGTGAATGTTTTTTTATTTTTAAATATTTATCATTAATTTTTATTTTATTTTTTAGAAAAAAAAAACTTCAAAACAAGTTGTCTAAAAATCAAACTGATTGTAAACATCCCAAATTAATTAAATAGAAGTAAAATGTTTGGGAGTATTAATTTGACACTCTCAATTCACTCCTAATAATATGAAATGAACAATGTGAAGGGGTGAATCCACACTCTCTCTATCTCTCTCTCTCCTCCATCTCTTTCATTTTGTTAAGAGACTCAATGGAGATAGGGATGTAAACACCTCTCTAAATATAATTAATTAAGTTGCAACCATAAGTGTAGATGTGATTACGTTTATATATATATATAAGTATAGCTCAAAGCATGAACCATAATTTAATTGCACAGAATTAAATCACATAAAAAAAAAAATTGATTTTCTCCAATTGGACATCTAAGGTGGAGATGGAGAGGTGATATTGGGCTTACGGCCCACCTTGAGATTTTATATATTGTATTCTTTTCCTTTAGTTAAGTTTTTTTTTTTTCCTACTAGGTTTTTCTTAGTAAAGTTTTAATGAGATATATAAGAATATTGTACTCTTTTTTCTTTACCAAATGTTTTTTCCCACTGGATTTTCCTTGGTAAAATTATGAAGCATATTCTTAGTATATGGTTATCCAAGTGGGAGTGTTGTGAAATATTTGGATAACCATCAAAAGAGATGCAATTGAAATTAGAATGAGCTTTGGGCCAAATTAGAAATATGATAAAAGTTGTACCATATGGGAAGTGTGATATGCCATGTGGTAAACCACACGATGTGATGAATGGTGGTGTATAATGAAGGTTTTATCACTTATAAATAGGTGAGTTTGCATAATAATAAAGATATAGAAAAAAAACTCTTTATTTCCTCTTATGACTCTTTCTTTTTTATTTTTTATAGTTTTATAACATCAACCACAATTTAATTGAATAGAATTAAATCATATAAACAAATTGATTTTCTCCAATTGGACATCTAAGGTGGAGATGGAGAGGTGCTTGAGATTTTGCCATTGTTTTTCTAGTAGCTATTTTGTTTTGTTTTGTTTTGTTTTTTGTCTTTAATTTTTTCCTTTTTCAATTTTACAGAGTTTGACACTAAAAAAAGTTTAATTTTTTTTATTTGTACATTTTTGTTTTTGTGAATTTTTTTTTAATTCTAGATCATACAAACTTGAAAACTTAGAACATTTTACACAAAATTTTAAAAAATTAACTGAAAATAAAAAAATTAAAGAAAAAATGTAACCTTTTAAGCTTCTTTTAAATAGGTGTTTGACATGCACTAAAAAAGTGTATTTTTTTTGCACACATATACTTATTTAGATCACATCAATCAACATTTATTAACATCTCCTATTTACTTTTTTTACCCACTTTCTCTACTTTTCTACACATTTTTTTATAAAAATTTAAAAATACACTTATTTAAAACATCCCAAATCAACCATAAATATAGTGATTTGAATATCCTCTAAGAGATGATACAAATTAAAAAGCTCAAACATCTATGCAGCAATGAGAAGCATAATTGAAACAAAGATATTTACAAAAAAAAGAAAAAAAGAAAAAAAAAACAGAATATAGAAAGAGGCATGACAATAGATAACATGTCTAATTTGATTGGCAATTGATAAAGATGGAGGACAAAACAACAGTAAGCGAAGATCACCACTCTATCTTCTTTACTGAGTCAAACAGTAGTGTTCCTGTCAAAGTTTTGTACGTGCTTCTTTTAGTTAGTTGTTTTTGGACCATTCAGATCGAAGAAACCACAAACAGACAGAGGCAGAGACGTTGATCAAATCCAACAACTATTATTCATCAGCTAGCCTATTCCATTCAAAGGAATCAATACCACCATGGCCAAACTCAGCAGCTTCCTTGAACTAATAGAGCTCTGGTGAATCAAGCAAAGAATTTAACTATCCAAAAGAAGAGGCCACAATTTATGGGGAACCCTCCTCTCTTTTAAAGTAAATATATATATATTAAGGCCTCGTTTGGCAAGTAATTTTTTTAGTTAAAAAGTCAAAAAGTCATTAAAAAAATCAAAAAGCCAACAACTTATACCAAAAAGTCAAAAATTCTATTTTCTCTCTACTTTTTGCACATTTTTTCGTAAAAAGCTAAAAAGTCATCCCAAGCATATTAGTTTTTTTTACATCACATTTTAGCCAAAAAGTCAAAAAGTTACTAAAAAAGTCTGTTCCCAAACGAGGCCTAAGGTCTCGTTTGGCAAGTGTATTTTTTAGTCAAAAAGTTACTAAAAAAGTTAAAAAGTCAATAACTTATACTAAAAAGTCAAAGATTTAATTTTCTATCTATTTTTTGCACATTTTTTTCGTGAAAAGTCAAAAAGTCATCCCAAGCATACTAATTTTTTTACATAATATTTTAGCTAAAAAAGTAAAAAATTACTAAAAAAACCTGTTCCAAAACAAGGCTTAAGCCTCGTAAATTTAAAATAATTTATCACTACAACATATAATCCAACAACTATTATCAAATCCAACAACTATTATTTTACAGAAATTGGTCCTTAAAAAATAATTTTATCCCTAAATTTTGATCTCTAAAATCTTAATTTTTTGTAATATATACTACAATATAGTAATTTGTCATTTTTTCATTCTTCATTTCTTAGTTATATAGATAAAAAATCGATATTTTAATTTCCTTCCCACTTAAATATATATTTTACTCTTAATTATTCTAATTTACATCCCATCACTAGTGAATATGTCAAACTTACAAAACTCTTTATATATTTTTTTTAAACTTTGAAGGATTACTACAATAAAAAGATATTTTAGTGACACTACACTAGTGACATGTTTTTATAAAATATCACAAAAATAATATTTGGTGACACGTTTTAGAAAAATGTCACAGAATCACAAACATATAAGGCTCTAGTGACATTTTAATAAAGAAATATCACATCAATTTTATGACATTTTATAAAAAAATGACACAAGAAATTGTTTTAGCGACCTTTATCAACAGATGTCACTAAGCTTTAGTAGTAATGATATTTTTAAAAAAAATATCACTAAACTAGGGAGGTACAAGATACTTTTTAGGGCATTAGATGAAAAGTATTATAAACAAATATTTTATAGTATTTTGAGAAATGCTACTAAACCAAAAATTTTCCAAGCTATTTAATGGCATTTTTTGAAAAAACAAAAAATGTCAATATATTTTCAAAATTTTTAAAATGTACAAAATAAATAAATTAAACTCAATATAACATGTTTTTTTAACTGTACTTGCCACATGTACAAAATTGATCAACGGCTTTATATAACTTAACAGGAAAAATAAAATTTCAAATTGCTCTCTTGTACAATGATAAAGTTTTTTGAATTTTAGTCCTTGTAGTTTTAATTAACTCGATTTTGATTTTGAATTTATGGATTTATCTCAATTTATTTCAATTGCTTATAATTGTAGAGTAAATTACATCAATAATCCTTCCATTTTGTTATTTTATATAGTTTTTATTGACTCAATTTTGACATTTAATTTTAAATTTTACGTCAATTAAGTCAAATTGATAGTTAAGGTTAAGTCATTGAATTGACCAAGTATTTTGTTTTACACCTAAAACGATGGCAGGTTGCATTTGTCATAAAAAAAATGCTATCAATTGGACCAATTTGAGACAAATTAAAAAATTCAAGGTTCAAATCGAATCAAGTGAAATTACAAAGACTAAAATGAAATAATAGCCAAAATAGAGGGACTAATAGTGTAATTAGTCCTAATTATTAGCATTTTTTAATGACAAATATACATAAAAGTGACATATGCTATTTTTTTAGAGGTAAAATAATAAATTTGCTCAACTCGTCGAGTTAATGGCAACAAATTCAGTGATCATTTTTTATCAAAAATACTAGCAGTATTATTAATTGGACTAAATTGACACAAAATTAAAAATTATAGGTCATAATTGATTTAATTAAAAATATAAGGGCCAAAATTAACATTTATTTTTTTATTTAAAATATGAACAAATCTAATTCATATAATGCATCTGGTCTCATTCTCCACGATTTTTATTTTTATTTTTTATATTATATAACAAAGGAAATAAGGAAACTCAAAGGAAACAAACTGTAGCGATTCTAATTTTTTCATAAGTCATCATTTATTATTATTATTATTACTACTTTATTTTATTATTTTTTTGACCTTATTAATTGCGTGGATACATGAAGATTTACTATGATATTTAATTAATTTAATGTGAGATTTAATTATATATAATTAATCCAAATATTTACATGTTTTATATATATAAAAAAAATGTTTCATATATTGATAAAATATATATTATATTAATATTTTTTGTATTTATATTGTATTTATATAATATAATATAATAATTATCAGGTTATATAATTGTGAGTAGGATGTAATAGGGCTGTCATTAGGAAAATGGAAAGAAAAAAGAGTTTCGATATGGAGCTCGAAAATAGCTAGCTCGAAAGCCCCGAAAATGAAAACGGCGTTGTTTTATATATATGTATATTTTTTTTTTCTGCAGACGTAGACGAAGGAAGAAGACGAAGGAGGGGGAGGGGGAGGGGGAGGGGGAGGGGGAGGGGAGGAGGAGGGGGAGGGGGCCCTAAAAAATGGGGTTGAAGGCGAGGCAGAGGCATGCGATCGGCGGAGGCGCGGCGATCGCGGCCGAGGCGATGCGATCGGCGGCCGAGGCGACTCGATCGGCGGCCGAGGCGACGAGGCGATGCGATCGGCGGCCGAGGCGACGAGGCGACGCGATCGGCGGCGGACTCCCTCTCCCTCTCCCTCACCGTTTCAGAGTTGCAGACACGAGGAAGAAGAAGAAGAAAAAAAAAAATGTGAAACGACGTCGTTTCACGAATTCGGGGCTTTCGTGCTACAGCTTTTCGAGTCACAAAACATTTTCCAAGAAAAAAAATAGAACAAAACAAAATTACATGTGGTGTAGCAGCAGCCGGGGGAAAGAGAGACGGCGGGAGAAGGAGGAGGGAAAAAAAAAAAAGGTTAGGATTTTATTTTGGTGGTTTTATTAATTTTTTAAGTATTTTTTTTTATTTTTAAAAAATAATTGTGAGTGTAAAATTCATTTTTCTTAATTTATGTTTATTTCATTGTTTTTATGTATTTATTTATTTGATGTTGGTTTGATATTGTATTGGTATAAAGATAATGAATTGATTTCAATTATTTTAGTTGGTTGTGTATGAAAGGTTTAGGGTGTTTATATATATTTATTTTATGGTTGTAATCATACTCATGGATATATGAAATTAAAATAAACTAGGAATCCATAGATAAATTCTAAATACTCCACCATGACTCTAGGAATTGTTGTTTTATTTGAGTGTTGGTGAGAAAACATGTATAAAAAAAGTGAGGATTATGAGATTGATTTGAATACCTTAGGCTCGGCATTGTTATGTTTGTTCTCATGAGTACATGAGGGGTTATGTATATATATTGTTGCCTCATTCTTAGAAATAGATGAGTGCTTTGATTTACGCGCGTACGTATATGCTAACTGTTCGGGGAGTGCGGGTCAAACTCGGGACGATATCCTCATGCAAGTTTGGCTTCGGAGAGGTGTTAGGTATACTGGAGACACATGTGATATATGTGTAGGCCGGAAGTGAAAGGCCGAAGTGGTAGAGTTAAGGTACATCGAATTAAATATAAGTTTATTGGTATAATTTAATTGTATTGATTTGTACATCTCAAAAAATAGTAAACGACTTCGATAAATTATGAAATTTGGGCAGAGGCATGTATACGTAATTCTAGACAACTTTTTTATTTTAACTTTTTACTAAAAAAGATTAATTAGAACTTGTAATCAGATGATTTTGGTTACAATAGTTTTTATTCATTTTAGCAATGCAGACTTTAGATGCTGTTTTAATTCATGAAACACGTTCATTTTCATTGATTTCGTGTAAACTGAAGTAAAACATGATTCTGAACACTTTTCGTGTTTTGAACTTTTCCAAAAAAAAAATCATCTTAGGGCAGTTTTTTTTTCATTTTTAGCTTTAGATTTTTCGGTTGAATTCTGCCTAGGTTCTTCTATCAAGTTTTTCTCTCAACTTGTTTAGTTTCTACTAAATTCGTTCGTATTGTCTTTTAGAAAATTTGATTCTGTACAACTTTTATTATTTGAGTTTTGATCAATTTGAATGATTTAAGAATGAAACGGTGTATTTTTATACTTCTTTAGTAATTTACTTATAATTAAATTATATTAACTTTATTTTTTGCAAAATGGTGAGTTTTCCTAACTTTTTATGTAGGACTAATCCACCACATTAATTTTATTAATTTATTTATTTTTATATACTCAATTTATATTTAGTTGTGTGCGGGTAAGAATACCTCTATATTTAGTTGGAGTTCATTAAGTATTCGTTCTCTCTTTCTCACTTTCGTCAAACACACACAATACCTCTATTTTGGTCACTTATTTATGATCTTCTTATTTTAGGCATAAAACTTGATACAATCTAGAAAGTTTAATCTTTTTACTCATGAATTTATTAATTTTTATTTTTTAATATAAAAGGTTAGTTGTGATTTACTATTATTGTATTTATGTTGTGATTTTATATAATGCCTTGCAAGTGTTTATTTAAATGATTCAGTGGGATTTTTCATTATTTTGCTCTATTTTTATTTACCCTTTTTCTGTTTGTAAGGATAAATAAGATGACAAAATAATATTAATCTCTTTTCACACCATCACTTCAAGAAAGATTCTAAAGCCCCATCTATATTATTTTTTATTATTTTATTTATTTATTTATTTTTGCATTCGTAAACATTGTATTCCTAAAAGTTCCAATTAAATGATTAAATCATGTGGCTTACTTATCTACTAGAGAAATGCATATGACTTTCAGTTGTGATCACCATCACTCTGACATTTTGTACTAGTTTATTTTTTAAATATTATTTATTAATTGTAAATATATAATTACTTAAGTAGTTAAATCTTGATTTACAGGTGGGAGATATAGTTGTTCTGAAAAGTATCATTAAGCCAACAGAAACAGTTGAAATTGGAGTACTTAAAAGTACAGACCCATCTAAAGAAGTAGAAAGGGGAAAAACTAGAACCTGACTATTGAGAGGTACATGTTCAAGTGCCAGTCAAATCTAATAAGAGCTTGATTCAATCATATGGATTTGTCAAAATAATTGGACAAGCTATTGGAGCTTATGTTGCGTGACCTACTCCAATTGTGGTATATTTCTTTCGTAAATACTAATTTCATTAACAAATTTATATTAATTTAATATAGTTTTAATTATCTTTATATGCTTATCTTGTAGATGCAAATTTCACAAGTTATGGATGCTAGCCAAGAATATTTATACAAGTGAGGTTGAAAATTTAGAAACTAAATTTGTTTTGATAATTTGTCTCTTTGGAAGATGGATATCACTATGGCTTTTCAGAACTTATGGTTAGAATAATTTTCTTTTATTTTTTTTTTTGCTTTAACTTTGTTAGTGTGGTAGAATATTTTATAATTTTGATTATGATTTGTATTGCAATATTAATAAATTTGTATTTTTAGATAAAAAAAATGATTGTGGTTTGAATTTTTTTTGTTTTTGATGTGATGATTCTATGGTGGTAAAATATTTGTTTATTATTATGAAAATATTACAGGGTGAATGAATGTTAAATTAATATAAGATGTGGCAATTAATATTCAATTTTTTATAAAATCGATTCAATTTTTACAGATATTTACGCATGCTTAGTTGTGGTTTTTAAAAGTGTTGATGAAAAGAACATATAAGTGACATGTCATAGTAGTAGTAGTAGCTTTGTAAAGTGTCACTAGAATAAGCTCCAATGACACTTATATCCATTTAATGGCACAAATGAATTGAATTTAGTGGCATTTATGAAATTATTAAAAATATCAATTGTGGCATAACAAGCGCCATTAAAAATTCATATAGTGGCATTTTTTAAATTGTAAATTTTTTTTAATGGTACTTGATAGCGTCACGAATAGTGTTTACCATGACATTAAAGTGTCACTGAAAGTCTTTAGCCTTGATGGTGTAATGGCACTTACAAATGTCATTGAAGTGCCACTAAATCTTCTTTTAATGACGCTTGATACTGTCACAAATAGTGTCTATCATGACGTCAAAGTGTCATTGAAAGTCTTTAGCCATAATGGTGTAGTGGCACTTGCAAGTGTCACTGAGGTGCCACTAATATCTACCGTGGCACGTGTATAAATGACACTAGTTTAAATTCCATAAAACTAAAAAATATCATTAGAAAAATAGTTTTATGACACTTTCAAATGTTACTAAATTAAAAAAATGTTGTAGTGGATGATCAATGTATTTTACCTTAAATAAAAACTAGTATATCACCCGTGCTATGCATGGATTGTATTTACAATTATCTATATATGTGAATTGTGATTTTTAATTTTTTTTTTTAAATATCTTCTTTTTTTTCCTTTTTTATATTATATTAAAGTTTAATATTTTGATAATAATCATATGTGTTGGACTTTTCAAGGAATTAAATGTCTTTTTTTTATTATATTATATTAAAGTTTAATATTTTGATAATAATCATATGCATTAAAGTGTTATTATGAGGGATAATAATCATATGTGTTGGGATTTTTCAAGGAATTCATGTGTTGGGACTTTTCAAGGAATTCATGTGTTGGATTTCAAAGAATTTATTTTATATTTGTTCTTAATACATTAAAGTGTTATTATGAGGGTAAGACTTGGGAATTGGGAAAAATTAATAAATGCTAAGATTTTTTTTAAAAAAAAAAATTAAAAAATCAGGAAATTTAGATTGGGAAATTAGAACTCTCACAAGACTTGGGGTTAAAAACCCCGTTTTACTTAATATATAGTATAAATGAGCAATACTACTCTAATTTTTTTTTTTAAGACAACCACAAAATTATTATTGCATAATAATAGATTAATAGCCACTCGTGCTCAATAGTGGTCCAAGATTTTTTGAAATTTCATGTTAAATATTAAAACGAGACCTTTTTTTATTGGATCTTCAAAAAATTAAGAGCCTTCAACAATAATAATGTATTTGATTTTTTCTGACACGCTAAGTTATTTAATAATTGACCCAACCCTACAATTCTATTGAGTATCACGAAGCAATCAAAGACGAAAATCCTAAATGTAGAGAGAGAGAGAGAGAGAGAGAGAGATTATGGTGCTATACATAGATTGAACAGCGATAGAAGGAAGGATTTGTATTTGGCTTGGTTACTTGGTATATATAATCTATCATAATAAATAGAAAACGCCACTTCCCCAAACATGGGGAGCCAATCAAAGCAAAATAGATTTTGCATTGTTTTCGCCCTCCTGCGACTTCTCTACCAGAGGTGGATTGAGTGGCCATGAAAACCATAACACAAAACAATCCTTGTGTATAAATACCTTTGTGAAATGGTAAAATCATCATCACATCAAGTCTCTGGCATTTTTATTTTTGATTTTTAATTTAATCAAAAACAAAAACTGTAGTTTCAGGAGTTCCAAGGCCACAATGGCCCCCTTAAGAGGATTCGAAGCCAAGACCCTATTGTTCTTGGTGGGTCTAGCTTTGATATCTTGTGGGGCCCAAGCTGCCCGTCGTGGCCTTGTTGACAATGGTGCTACAGTTTTTGATGTTACAACGTATGGTGCCAAGCCAGATAATGGCCAGACTGATAATTCAATGGTTAGTTTTTTTGATTACCTCCATCTTCCATCTTCCATCCCTCATTTCTCTTCTCGCTTACCTGCTACTAACCCTCTAAATTTTTTTCAAGGAAGTTTTCAAAATGTAATGTTGCTCAATGCGGCATTTGTTCTCTGTGTCAAAACACCAACCGTGATTAGATTATGTTTTGAAATTTTTACATGATTAAATGTTTTGAAATTAGAAAGAGAATTTCAAGACAAAAGTTTCTTAACCAAATTGGACGGTTGCATGGCATGTACATTGGATGGAACTCACACTCCAGAATAAATGTAGTGTTATTACATTAATAAATAAATAAATAAATAAATAAAGTTGTAACATTATAAAGCCTTTTTTCATAACCTACTTCTTTGAACTAGAAGGTCCAATTGAGAGGGTGTATACCCACTCTAAACCCATCTCGATAATTTAAGTAGTTTTTTTTTTTCCCCTCCCATAAAGTAAACCATCCATGTAAAAATTAAATTGATTGAGTATCATTAGTTACAGGATTGATTTGCATTTGTCTTAAAAAAATAAAATAAACAATCTATACTCTAAATCTTACTTACCATTTATTTTTTCTTTTTTTCAAATAAATGTAATTCACCCAATTATATCGCTACTGATATCCAATTAAAACACTAGAAAATGAATTTGTTTGGTTGCAGGCGTTTATACAAGCATGGAATGCAGCGTGCAAATCAACCGGTGCAGCGAAACTAGTAATCCCGCCGGGGACATTCATGACCAGTGAAGTGTTCTTCTATGGACCGTGCACTTGCCAAACTCCCATAATTGTAGAAGTTGAGGGCACCGTATTGGCACAATCCGATCTCAGTGAGTTCCCAGACAATCAATGGTTCTCTGTTCGTCACGTGGACAGTTTAATTGTTCAAGGACAAGGAACTTTGCACGGCCAAGGCGAGGCCGTCTGGAAGTTTGATTCTTGCGGTGGCAAGACGAAATGCGACTCACGTCTCCCCGCAGTAAGTACCCATCAATTCTAGTCCGCTTCATGTCATATTATTTGCGTGATATTCTCAACAAATGAAAATAAAAATTCATTGTAGCCCAATATACGAGAGAAGTGAACAATTCTCACAATTTGTTGAGTTGTTTGGATGATGCAGACAATTGTATTCTCAAACGTGAGCAATTCTATTGTCCAAGGGATCAGTTTAGTGAATAGCAAAGGATTCAACTTGAAAATTTGTGACAGCAGCAATTTTACAGTTCAAAACATTACGATAACCGCACCTGGTGATAGCCCAAACACCGATGGGATTCATATAAGCCGATCTAATCAAGTCACTATATCGGGTTGTACTATTGGCACTGGTGATGACTGCATCTCTATTGGTGAAGGTGCTACTAATGTTTCTGTCTCTGGTATTACTTGTGGCCCCGGACATGGAATTAGGTAAATATTACTAACTAATCCTACATGCGCTTAATTTTCTAGAAAAAGTGCGCAATAAGAAAAAAATTATATAATTGGATTTAATTTTATTTATTTTCATTTTTAAAACTGTACAATTGAATATATATATTTTTTACACATTCTTGCATTAATTCAATGTGAGTTTATATATATATATATTTTTGTGTTGTGCCGGCAGCATTGGCAGCCTAGGCCTTCGCCCGGATGAACATGATGTGAGTGGAATTGTTGTAAAAAATTGTACCCTAACAAACACGACAAATGGTGCGAGGATCAAATCATGGCACGAATCGCCTCGCACTCAAGCCTCCAACATTGTTTTCGAAGATCTAGTCATGAACGAAGTTAGAAATCCCATCTTCATAGATCAACATTACGGTTCTAAGAAGAAGCCAGGGGTAAAAACATTATTAATTCTAAGTACACACTCTTAATCTTGACTCAACTCGGTTACTAAATAATTTTCTGAACTTTTTTTTGAGCAGTCATCACTTGTGAAGGTCAGCGATGTTCACTTCAAGAACATAAGGGGTACCACAATCTCAACTAATGCAGTCGCTCTTAGTTGCAGTGATGTTGTCCCTTGCGAAGGCATCGAATTTGTCGACATTGATTTAAGTTACACAGGCGGCAGCACTATCCAAAATTTTATTTTTTCATCTACATGCGAGCATGCTATAGCAACCTTCTCCGGTAAACAAAACCCACCGCCTTGCAAGTGAGTTAGAACGTTGCACAACCAAGTTGAAACATTTATGCCGATCAAAAAAGGTCTTCCATCGACAACGTCAGAGGAAAATGATCTACAAATAGAATTTTTTTTGCAGAAAATTCATCCATTGATAGCATGGACCCAAGTTTTGCGTGTTGTGAATTTTTATATTTCACGTCATCAATAGCACTTGTACAATCTGCTCTGGCATTGTATGTCGAGCCAAACTTTTATTTAATTATATAATAACATTTACTTTTGTCTCACATTACTTAAAGGGTAAATTACATTGATATTAGGTTTGGTCTAATTATTATCTACATACTGATGGTCTAGAAATTATATTTTCACTCCTGTAATTAATAGTCTCATTTTATAAACACCTTTGTTTATATAAAAGCTAACAACTTCTAGTAGAAAAACAGAGAAAATTATGTTAAAAAAAAAGTGAAAGACCAGGAAAAAAAAAAAGTAAAGCAAAGTAAAAAAAAAGAGAGTGCATGAGTTCAATATTTTCATTCCGTCTAAATAATTATAATGACAGGAGGGTTAGTGTAATTTCCCAAACATCAGGGATAATATGTATTAAATCCAAACTTTAAGGGGTGTAAGTGTAATTTACCCTTACTTATAATATATATATATTTCTTTTTCTTGTTTGTAATTTTTTCATTTTTTATATTTATAAAATCACTTGGGATTCCAAACTCTCAGGTAGCGTTTGGTAACGTTTATATTTATAAAAATTTTATAAATTGATTTTTGTTTATTTTTAGAAAAATATAAACTATAAACGCGTTTAATTTGAACAAAATGATTGAAAAATTTTAAAAACATAAATTAAAAATATATTTGTTCAGACCTAAAATATTTATTTTTATTTTTTACTATTTATGACAATGGGATCATACACATTATAATTGAAAAAAAAAATTAATTAAAAAAAATTATTTGAAAAAAAAAATTTAGTCAAAATTTTAAATTTCTATTTAAAAACTAACGTAAACTCATTTTTTGAGTTTACGTTTTTTCCTCTAATTTATAAATTGATACAATTATTTATAAACTAAAAAAAAATTATCAAACAAATTTTTATGACAACTTTTAAAAATTTATAAATAAAAATTAAAAACTAAAAATAAAATGATTATCGAACAAACTCAATGTTCTTTTTGTCTATGGGTGTAATCATGTGAAGAAAGAGTATGTGGGCGTGTGTAGGCATTGTAATGCGAAAATAAAATTTTATTAAAAGAAACACTTATTGAATTTTTTAAAAAATATTTTATTATAATACGTGTACATCCACTTTTTAAATAAATTTTATATTTATTTCACATAATTAAAGTGACAATATTAGGTAACTTTAGGCATTAAAGTAAAATTTTTAAGTTATTAGGCTCATGGTCTGTTATTATTAAATTTGTCTCAAATTTGCAATAAAATTTTTAAAAAAATAAAATAATTAAAGAAATGAAATTGCGAGCAAGTTGTGGTCATTGTTTTACAAGGTCCCGAGATTATGAATATAAGTATACAATCAAAAAAAAATCTTTGAAACTTACAAATATTATTCTAAAATTTTCTTATATTTTTATTCCGTTTGCAAAAATTAGGGCTGTACGAGGACGAAATAATCTTCTCGTATAATCTTGTTGATCAAGTTGCATTCCTCCAAACGTTGTCGCTTTACTTCTTGAAAATACAAACGTGAGCTACCTGACGGGTGTGTACCAGAAACCTCTCCTACGCCTAAGTTAGCAATAGACAATAGACAAAAACTCTGTGTATTTGAGAGTAAAAATTGTGATACCTGTACGTAGGTTCTGTCATGAGCTTTTATAGATTCCACCTAGCACAATCCTAGTAAGACTCCAACTCTCCTTACAAGAGTCCTCCTAGGAATCACACTCCCAAGAATGATGCATATCCTGATAACACCCTACTCACAACCAGGCAAGTGAGATGGCTCAAACCTCTTGTCTCGGCTCGGTAGTATACGTAACCAAGTTACACGACCCTACCTTACACTGTTCAGAACCAAGATGGCACTCGACCGAGCTAAATGTTGTAATTCGGCATACTGTACTAACTATACCCTGGTCCGATTCTTGATTACCTCTACTTCACCTATTTCAAACCCTCAATGTCCGCACGCTTCACGGACTGAGCTACTGAAGCTCTTAATACGACCAGAAGCATACCCCAAAGAGCTGAGGAGACTCTTCCTAGCTCGGGTCAAATCCCCAAACCATTGAACCTAGCTCGGCCCAATAAATTACCCTCTCAATTGCCCCTTAATTCCATCTGCAAAGCATGATTGTGATTATTAACTTCCAGCCGAGCTGCCCAGGTTAACCGTGTTGAAATAATGATTCCAGTCGAGATAAAATAATGATTCCTGCCGAACTTAAGTCTGTTCGGCTTCCTGAACTTGCGCCGGTCGCACGGCCTGTCGTTTCAAAAAAGTCTGACAACATGTCTCTATCAGGACACGTGGCACACATCGATTGCTTCCTTGTATTATGCCAGCCGTTTCATATTGCTCAAAAAAAAATTTGAAAAAGGCCCGCCGTTTTGCCTCCATCATAAATACAACCCCTTCATTTCGAACAGTCACCTTTTTACTGTTCATCTTCGTTCTGGAGAGAATCTCTGCATTCTGAGTTCCACATCTGTGCCTCCTAAGCTCAAGTCCCAAACCAAGTAACTATAGCATCCGTTTCGCTTGCCTTCTTGCTTGTTGGATTTTGTCCTCACGCTTTTATACTCGTAGGTTGCAAATGCCTCTCTCTCCCTTTTGCTGATGTTCCTTTTTATTTTTCTATATTTCCAGTGCTTAACCTCCATTTGTGTGTTATATTCACTAGAGCGTTTGAGTAATATACTAAACCCAAAACCTCACGTTCAATCCTAAACACACATATATGACCTTCAGAACACGATCTTTGATCCAAAATCGTGCTGTGACCGTACTAGGCACTTGTTTGTGACCTTTAGGCTTGTACTTGACTGAACTAGAAATGCATTGATCACCAATCGTGCTATAAACCTTGAGTCGGCCCTGCTTTATGGCCGAACTAGGAAATACTCTGTAAGCCCGTTATAACCGAACTAAATTTACTTAACTTTGCCTTTTTACTTAGCCCAATCTAATTATTTAGGCATAACACATTTTATTTCCACTTTGCAGACTTGACTAGGTTGACCAGGCACACCCTAGCATTTTTTCCTTGGGCCATTTTGCTTAATCGAGCCATCCAAAGTCACACCAGTGCCGAGCTAGGCTGCCGTGCTCATTTTTACACAACAATTTTTTAGTTTTAATGGGTAAATATCTATTTCTGGTGGACTCGCCTGGAGCCATGGCCGAATTTTGAAGAGACTACCATATTCCGGACGACGTCCACCTCTCCTTGGCCAAGCTAGACACCACATCCTAGGGCAAACCGGGCTTCGTCCCTTTTACACTTATATTGATCTTAGAAGCCAGGCTTCGATTCCCTGTGCAGTCTCTTATCTGCGAGTTCCTTAGGGAAACTAGATTGTGTCCTACCCAACTATCTATAAACACTTATAGAATAATGAATGGTATTGCTGAGCTAAACCGTCGGCTCGGCCTCAACCTTGGATTGGCCAAGCTATTCCATCAATATTCCCTCGGAAAAAATGATGACGGTTGGGTGTACTACCTCAGAGTAAAAATAGGCCGAGAAAAAATTATTAAAAACACACCGGACAAAGACTTAAACGATGATGATTTCTTCTGAGTTTTTGGCCATTTTAAAGATTAGGAAGCCCAGATACCAGGCTATAATATAAACTGGAATAAAGGAACTACTGGTAAGAACATTCCGGTTCAACTTTCTTTGCTGTTTCAATAACCACCGTGCTAACCCATTACGTTCCTTGTTTTTTTTTGCAGATTTAAACCAACTTAAATCACATTTTGCCTACGCCAATCAAGATGCCCTTCGTGCCGCACTTCGATACTGCCACCGAGATTGGACCGAGCTACTAAATTTCGAGCTGACCTATCGGTATAGCGGAAGGAGAAAAACTAGGGTTACCGACTTCCTTCTTGAACCATCACCCGAACCGGACCCTAACTTGCTCATCCCACTAACCGAAGAGCAAGAGATGGCCAAAAGGAGAGTTGTCCAGGCTTTGATCACCAAACAGGCATCTAACTCAAATGCTGAGGTTCAGACCGTGCAGACTACAACCGGTCAGACCATTGAAACCGTCGTTGCGTTGTCCTCCTCTCGGGCTACCTCATCTCGGCCCAGCAAGAGGTTGCGTACCTCGGCCTCTCAACGGTAGTGGCTAATAGATGAAGAGGTCGCCGAACCACATGAGACCGAGCTACCCGCAAGCCAACCGAGATAGGGGAGAGGCTCCCCCGGCCGTGCTAGCTCTTCTTTGGCGTGGGCTCCGGCTGTAACTTTCAAACATCGTGCCGTTACCACAGCCAACTCCGTCGCTACCGAGAAAGATCACTTACTAGCTTTTCGTTTATCCAAAAGTTTGTGCCTTCCTGCCGATATGGAAAGGCATGTGAACCTGACCGAGCTAAAGGTGATTCGGTCCACCACCAAGTCAATGGTCTTGGTAAGTTTTGGACTTCTCAGTAAATCTGTTGTTTTCCACAATCATTTTGTGCGGTTTAAAACTTATTTTTGTGAACACTGTGCAGGCCATCCAGAAAAATCACATTGCGCACCAGTGTGTGATTGAATTGGAAAGAATGGTTAAGGTGGCTGTTGCCGAGGTCAAAATAAAAGAGGCCGAGCTACAAGTCCTAAAGGCTTTCTGGCCGAGCTGAGCGCTACAAATGAAAAACTCACCGAGCAGGTTAGCGCGGTTGAGGCTGATATGCAGAAGGCCTTTGTCGAGAGAAAAGATCGGTATTTGCACGAACTCGCTAAGCTGGAGAAGAAGAAAGACGCCGAGATAGCGGAGCTGCAAAAGAAGATGGAGGATGCGGAGGACCATGGCTTCAAAGAAGGTGAAGAAACCTATGTCAAGCAGTGCGAAGCTGTGAAAGACATATTCTTCAGGCTGGAAGGCTGCAGCTAAAAAGCTCGGTCAGTCGCCCGACTCCGAGATGTTCCTCTATTCTCCTGCACATTTTATTTCGATCTACATAAAGGACTACGCAAATGCCGTCTAGAAAAAATTCCTTGAAGTGGAAGCTGAGGAGGAAGAGGTCCCAGATCCAGTTGACATTCTACCCGCCAACATTGACCTTGGTCACCAGTCTTCATTGCCAACCAAGTCAGAAGTACCCAACCAAGCCGTGCTGGACCTTAGCAAAGCGACTAAGACTGATCAAGCACGTGAAGGTGAAGTTGGAGGAGTCCGGGTCGATTTGGATGCCGAGCTGGATGACCTCTTTACTTGATTTACCAACACTTTTCTGTTTTTGCTTATTTAAAAATGTAACTAGGCTACAAGTCCCTCCTCTTGTACTAACTTTTCTAATGAATAGAAACATCTTGGCTTGCTTTTTTGCATCCTTTTTTGTTCGGTCCCAGTGCTTCTCTCCTTTAGTGCATTGTCTTATTTTCAAGCCTAGCTGGCCTAATTTAGCTCGGCCTTCCCATATCCTGCCCACTTTTTCTGGCCGAGATAAGTATCTCGGCTGGAAGACAATTTCGGGATCTAGATAAGTGTTGGTCAAACTTGCTAATCTTCTTCAGCCTAGATCCTTATCTCGGTTGAAGAAAGAAAAATGTTGGTCAAACCTGCCAACCTTCTTCAGCCTAGATCCTTATCTCGGCTGAAGAAAGAAAAGTGTTGGTCAAACCTGCCAACCTTCTTGGTGTACCCCGCTGACCAGGAAAAGACCACATTCACATGCCCTTTTGGCACTTTTGCTTATAGGTGCATGCCCTTTGAGCTATGTAATGCATCGGCGACTTTTCAACGGTGTATGATGGCCATTTTCTCCGATATGGTGGAGAAATTCTTAGAGGTTTTTACGGATGATTTTTCGGTGTTTGGATCGTCTTTTGAGGACTGCCTTAGGAACTTGACTAGAGTGTTGGAACGATGTACTGAGGCAAACCTAATCTTGAGTTGGGAAAAAAGCCATTTTATGGTTCGTGAGGGTATAGTGTTGGGACACATTGTGTCCCCTTGAGGTATAGAGGTAGACAAGGCTAAGGTTGACCTCATTGCAAGCCTTCCTCCACCTAATTCCATGCGTCAAATTAGGTCTTTTCTAGGGCATGCAGGTTTTTATCGTAGGTCCATCAAAGAAAAAAGGGTCCATCAAAAAAAAAAAAAAACAATCATAGTAAAGCTTGCCATCAAAGAAAAACGGGTCCATCAAAAAAAAAAAAACAAGAAATTAATCTGTCAATCATAGTAAAACAGGTCCATCAAAGCAATGGACTCAATCATTTCCCCATTCCCAATCCCCTCTATATATGGCTTCAGTCTTTGGCCATTCACTTTGAAAGTGTGGTCAGTCTTTGGATCTTGCACCTCAACGGCGCCATGAATAAATGCCTCAACAACCACAAAGGGGCCATCCCATATTGATCTTAGCTTACCTGGAAAGAGTCTCAATTTTGAATTAAAAAGCCACACTTTTTGGCCGGGTTCAAAGGATTTTTTATTAATGTACTTGTCATGGAATTCTTTAGTCCGAGTTTTAAAAACTCTCGAACTCTCATAAGCATAATTTCGGATTTCCTCAAACTCATGTTGCAATTTCCAGTTGAGCCCAGCCGCGGCCATATCGAAGTTAAACTTCTTTATGGCCCACAATGCTTGATGCTCAAGTTCAATCGGGAGATAGCAAGCTTTGCCAAACACCGCCCTATATGGTGACATCCCAATGGGTGTCTTATAAGCAGTGCGGCAGGCCCATAATGCATCAATCAACCGTTGTGACCAATCTTTCCTATCTGGCCTCACCGTTTTTTCTATTATGTGCTTTACCTCCCTATTTGAGACTTCTACTTGGCTACTAGTTTGAGGATGGTAAGGAGTGCCAACTTTATGAGTGATGGAGTATTTCTTGACTACCGACTCAAAGAATCGGTTACAAAAATGCATAACCTGATCACTTATAATGGCTCTAGGAAACCCAAAACGACTAAAGATGTTTTCATGCAAGAATTTGATTACAACTCTATGATCATTTGTTTGGGTAGTTATCGCCTCCACCCACTTAGACACATAATCGACTGCCACGAGAATATACTCAAACCCGAACGACGATGGGAAAGGTCCCATAAAATCAATCCCCCAAACATCAAATATCTCTACCATAAGAATATGGGACATTGGCATCATGTCACGCCAAGCTATCGAACCAATTTGCTGATAGCGCAAACAAGTTTTACAAAATTGATGGGCATCTTTAAAAATTGTGGACCAATAAAACCCGTTTTGTAGAATCTTGGCAGCCGTTTTATGCCCACTAAAATGACCGCCACATACAGAAGAATGACAAAATATAAGAATGCTATGCACCTCACTCTCCGGCACACACCGTCAGATCACTTGATCGGAGCAATATTTAAACAACTCTGGATCCTCCCAAAAGTAATACCTGACCTGCAAAAAGAATCGGTCTTTGTCTTGCTTAGACCAATTCTGCGGAATTTGCCCAATGGCCAGGTAATTCACAATATGTGCAAACCACGAGGGGCTCGCTTGTGACAGCTCAAAGAGTTGTTCATCCAGAAACAAATCATGCAAAATAAGAGGGTCACTAGTATACTCAACGAGGATTCGGGAGAGGTGATCCGCCACCACATTCTCAGACCCTTTCTTATCTCGGATCTCTAGGTCAAATTCCTGAAGCAACAAAATCCATCTAATCAACCTAGGTTTGGTCTCTTTCTTTGATAGTAAATACCGCAAAGCGGCATGATCAGTGAAGACTATGACCTTGGAACCTAGGAGATAGGACCGGAATTTATCTAAGGCAAAGACCACAGCTAGCAACTCTTTCTCGGTGGTAATGTAATTCAATTGTGCATCCGAGAGCGTGCGACTAGCATAGTATATAGCATATGGTGCCTTGTTGACCCTTTGGCCCAAAATAGCCCCGACAGCATAATCGGAGGCATCACACATAATTTCAAAGGGAAGCGACCAATCTGGTGATTTCATGTGGTCAAGGCCATTCTCAGTGTCTCAAACGTGTTTAAGCATGCCTCATTAAAGATAAAAGGCGTGTCCTTAACAATTAAACTACATAAATGACGTGATATTTTACTAAAGTCTTTGATGAACCTACGGTAAAAACCTGCATGTCCTAGAAAAGACCTAATTTGACGCATGGAATTGGGTGGAGGAAGGCCTGCAATGAGGTCACCGTTAGCCTTGTCTACCTCTATACCTCAAGGGGACACAATGTGTCCTAACACTATACCCTCACGAACCATAAAATGACTCTTTTCCCAACTCAAGATTAGGTTTGCCTCAGTACATTATTCCAACACTCTAGTCAAGTTCCTAAGGCAGTCCTCAAAAGACGGTCCAAACACCAAAAAATCATCCATAAAAACCTCTAAGAATTTCTCCACCATATCGGAGAAAATGGCCATCATACATCGTTGAAAAGTCGCCGGTGCATTACATAGCCTAAAGGGCATGCGCCTGTAAGCAAAAGTGCCAAAAGGGCATGTGAATATGGTCTTTTCTTGGTCAGCGGGATATACTGGGACTTGATTATACCTCGAATAGCCATTAAGAAAACAGTAGAAACCCTGCCCCGCTAACCGCTCTAGGATCTGGTCAATGAAAGGTAATGGAAAATGATCATTCCTAGTCGAGGAATTCAATCTCCTATAATCAATGCACACTCGCCACCCAGTAGTGGTTCGTGTGGGGACTAACTCTCCTCTCTCATTCTCAACAACAATGATGCCCGACTTCTTGGGCACCACTTGTGTGGGACTCACCCACTTGCTATCCAAGATAGGGTATATAATACCCGCATCCAACAATTTCAATACCTCCTTTTCACCACCTCTTTCATATTAGGATTAAGTCTCTGTTGTATTTCGCAAGAAGGTTTGGTGTCCTCCTCTAGGTGTATATACTGCATGTAGACGGAGGGATCTATCCCTTTCAAATCAGCCACTAACCACCCTATAGCACTCTGATGTGCCATGAGAACACTCATTAACTGACTCTCCTGCTCTGCAGTCAAGTCAGATACAATGATGACTGGTAAAGTATCCTGGGGCCCTAAAAATGCATACTTGAGTGTGGCTGGGAGTGGCTTCAACTCAAGTGTAGGTGGTGTGACCAAAGATGGTATGGCGAGCTCTCTTGACAAAGGAGGAAGTGACTCAAACCGGGCTTTCCACGGAGGAAAATCCAGTGTAGAAAAAGCATTTAGTAAGACATTCACCTCCTCAACCGACCCGTCAATATCAAAAATTTCAAACCCAAAATGAGCTAGACAAGCCTCTGGAGGGTCCTCTACTAGAATGGAGGGCAAAGCTTCCTCCACAATCCCATCCACAACATCCATAAATAAGCACTCCACTCTCTCATGGGGTTGTTGGGATGCTTGGAAAACATTAAGTTTCATTTGCATGTTACCAAATGAAACTTCCATCACCCCAGTACGATAATTAATGCATGCATTGGCTGTAGCCAAGAAAGGTTGACCTAAGATCACCGGGATTTGTTTCCTAGAACTGGCTACCGGTTCCATATCTAACACCAAAAAGTCAACAAGGAAGTAAAACCTATCAACCTTTACTAACACATCCTCAATCATGCCACGTGGCACTTTGAGGGACCGGTCAACCAACTAAAGAGTAACAGTAGTGGGCTTCAACTCGCCAAGCCCAAATTCCTTGTACACAAGTATGACAACAAATTGACACTAACTCTTAAATCTAATAAGGCCCTATAAATGAAATGGTCCCCTATAATGCATGCAATGGTTGGGGCACCCGGGTCCTTAAGCTTAGGTGGTGTGTCATTCAACAAGATGGAGCTTACTTGCTCCGTGAGTAGGACCTTTTGGGACACGTGTGTCCTAGATTTATGCTTTTACGTACAAAGGTCCTTCAGAAATTTGACATAGGAGGGTACTTGCTTAATTACCTCCAACAATGGAGGTTGATTTTTAATTGTTTAAAAACCTCCATCATTGCTTCCATGGATGCCGCCTTCTTATTAAAAGGGGACGGTGTATCAAGACATTGGGGAAAGGGTGCCTTAGGCACATATGGTGCCTTGGGCTCATGTAAAGTGCTAGGGACTAAGTCATCCCTCTTAAGTGTTTCCCCCTCACCCTTGCTCTCATTAGGTGAACCACTGTGGTCACCTTTCTTAGCTCTAGTTGCATCAGACGCAACTGGGTGAAACTCTAACTCCCTCCCACTTCTCAAGGCAACCACTGCTTGCACCTGCTCATGGTGCTTTCCATTCCCACCCGAACTCTCTGCCCCGTATTGTCCCTTAGGGTTGGCCACAGTTTGACTCGGTAATTTTCCCTCCTCTCGCCTATTCATGTTGTTAGCCATTTGAACCAATTGGGCCTCTAGCTTGGCAATAGAGTGAGTATGGGAGTGAACTACCGGTGCTAACCCCTTAAGTTCTGAGAGAACTTCCAACACTTGAGTCTTAAAGGCAGAGTTTCCCTGAGGAACAAGCGGGGGTTGTGGTTGCCGATACGGTTGTGGGGGTCGATAAGGTTGCGGTGGTCGATAGGATGATTGGTTGGCAAAATTATTAAAATTCTACCTTGGTGGTGGAGGATTGTAAGAAGTGCCTTGTGAAGGAGGTCTCCATGAAAAATTGGGGTGATTTCTCCATCCGGGGTTATAGGTATTGGAATATGGGTCATTACCCGGGTTGGAGAATCCTTGAGCCGCATTTACATGCTCTTGGACTAACTCCGGAAATTCTGATGCCGAAGGGCACTCACTCAAGTCATGAGCAGGGCTTGCACATATAGCACATGCCTCGTGAAATTAAGGCTGATCTTGCTGTGTAGGGGCATGTCCTGCAGTTAATAATTAGTCCATTTTGCGGGACAATGCCTCTACTTGTTGAGCTAACTCTAGGTTTTGCCCGACCTCATAAATGCCCCCTCTCTTCAGGGCTCCAACTACTGGTTACCGGACTTGTCGGGTTGCGGAGGCATGGTGAAGGGAATTATCACTTAGGTTCTCAAACAATTGCCATGCATCGGCATCATTTTTGGACATGAATGTCCCACCACAGGATGAATCCACCATTTGGCGATGCGGCTCAGTTAAGCCGTAATAAAATGTTTGAACAAGTTACCAATCAGGCACTTGGTGGTGGGGACACTGTTGGAGAAGGTCTCGAAGTCTTTCCCACGTCTCATGAAATTGCTCGCCATCAATTTAAGCAAAATTGGTGATTGCTCGCCTAAGTTGGTTGGTTTTACCTATGGGAAAGTACTTCTCCAAGAACCGTTGCTGTAATTGGTCCCAAGTTGTGATTGAATTAGCAGGTAAGGAATTCAGCCAGTGTTTGGCTTTATCCTTTAATAAGAATGGAAACAATCGCAACATTAAGGCCTCATTTGTGAAATTCTAGATCCTCACTGTCGAGCAAATTTCTAGAAATTCATTCAAATGTTTGTAAGGATCATCATGAGCTAGTCCATGGAATGATGGGAGCATTTGTATGGTGCTGGACTTAATCTCATAATGAGCAGCAGTGGTGTTGGGTAATTGGATGCATGATGGTAATGTATATGCAGTAGGTGTGAAATAATCCTTAAGGGTCCGGTTGGGCACATTCGGGACATTTGGATCTTCCATCCCTAATGGCTCAATGTAGGAATATGAATATTCAAGCCTAGAAACACGGCAGAGGCTCTAAGTCTCCTAAGAGTCCTTTCTAGTTCAAGGTCCAAACTCCACAATTCAGGGCGACAGGAATGGCGCTCGTGCATACACTACCCCCCCCCCCACACACACACAAAAAGTTCCAACTCTGTGCACTAAGTTACGTAAGCAAAATAGCAAAGGGAGAAATACTCGCAGCGGTTTAACGAAAACGCTTTACTCGTCTTGCGGGTGCTTGACGTGTAGACGTTGTCTCCAACCTCTAAATGAGCTTCGTCTTTCTTTTTAGCACTTTGGTACTTTGCTTGCGAGTGTTTGCTTCTGTTTAAGCACTCTAGTGCTGCGGTTTTTTTTTTTTTAAGCTCGGTTGCACTCCGCTTGCACTTTGGTGATTCAAACACTCTGCACACTTAGCAACACGAAAGCATAAAATCCTAAACTAAAAATTAAAATAAGAATGTAACTTTAAATTAATTAATTTCACCAGAAGTCTCCGGCAACGGCGCCAAAATTTTGATGCGTCGTTACACACACCAAAAATAAATCACTAAACTATACCAAATTCTATTAGAATAATGGCAAGTCCAGGTATTAATCCGCAGGGACAAATGTGAAATTAGATTAATTCAATAGCAAAATTCCTAAATTAATTTTGATTAAAAAGATAGGATTGATTTTATAACTAAACAGCAATTAAATGAAATTGAGGAATTATACTGACAATTAAATTTAGGGTTTGAGATATTAATTTTTCGGGAAAAATCCTAGAGCAGAGAATTCACCACTAACCACATGAATGAGACTTAACATTGGCCAACAATTGCGATTCGGTTTGAACTACCCAATATTTCACAACTACAAGTTTGAAATATTGATCAAGAGGGTTATCACATTCAACATATAGGCACAAATCATCCCGAGTAGTACGAGTCGTTTGCTCTAACTATGGTAGCAATACGACCCGTCTCTCATAGCATGACTCGTCTCGTACTTTGAATACAAACACAAAGAAAACTAATGTATGAAAAGCATTAAACAATCATAGAGAGTAAAATGCTTGAAGAGATGAAAGAAACAAATATTAAAAACTTCTAAATCATCCATACATCCATTCAAACCAATTAAGAATTAAAGCTAATAAAAAATCCTATTACATGGCTAGGGTTTCATCAAAACCCTAGAAAAGACGACTAGCCACTCATGGAGGAGTGGGAAAAAGATGAAGATGAGGAAGAAACCCCCATGGAAGTGTCCTTCAAGCTTTGGTAGAATAATCACCTCTTCAGAACCCTAGCCTCCCTTCTCTCTAAATTAATTTTTCGAACCCTAATTTTGGCTATTTTTCTGTCTTTTATTCTTAGCAAAACAAACCAAAAATTTCGTGCACACGTCCCTAGGTGGGCCGCTCGAGCGCCCATTTGGGTCGCTTGAGCGGTGGTGGGCCGCATGTGCGGTGAAGCTTGGCCATACGTGTGGTGGTCTGGTTGGCTCGAATTCTTCACTTTTCGCACGGAGAATCTGCTTTCGCGCCCTTTTTTATTGAAGTTTCATATTTCCTGCCAAATCTGTACAAGTGCACGAAACACATTATCTCCACCAAATAAATAAAATTGAAAGACTAAAAATGTAACTTAAGTGGCCTCAATGTGGTACCTTTCGGCCAACATCAGTTGAAGAAAGAAAAATGTTGGTCAAACCTGCCAACCTTCTTCAGCCTAGATTCTTATCTCGGCTGAAGAAAGAAAAGTGTTAGTCAAACCTGCCAACCTTCTTTAGCCTAGATCCTTATCTCGGCTGAAGAAAGAAAAATGTTGGTCAAACCTGTCAACCTTCTTTAACCTAGATCCTTATCTCAGCTGAAAAAAAAAAAGTGTTAGTCAATCCTGCCAACCTTCTTAGTTGCCTCCAGTCGGCAATAAGTACGATCCATTTTTACAAACAGAGGAAGGAATTTTGCTAGAAAGAAGTATACTTGTTTTATTGAAAAAGAAAAATTACAAGTGTTTTTAAGAAAAAGCTAAAAATAAAATAATTTGAGATTAGTCGTGTTCCATGGCCTGGGAATAGCTTTGTTGTTCATATCTTCCAAGTGATATGCCCATTTTCCTGCTAAACCAATCACTTTGTATGATCCTTCCCAGTTAGGGCCTAACTTGCCATCTCTAGGTACCAAAGTGTTGCTTATTACTTTGTGCAGTACCCAATCTCCGATCTTGAATTGCCTTAGGTGCACTGTTTTGTTGTATTTCCTGGATAACTCTTGTTGATATGAGGCAATGTGCACCAATGCCCTTTCTTTTCTTTCTTCTGCAAGGTCGAGTTCCAGGGCTATGGCCTCACCATTCAAGTGGGGAGGCCTACTTCCAGTGGGATTATCGCCTCCATGCCATAGGCCAAGGAAAAAGGTGTTTTGCCAATTGATCGTCGAGGTATAGTACAGTAAGCCTATAAAACATGGGGAAGTTCCTTAATCCACTTGTCTTTTGCTCTTTCTAACCTCTTCTTCAGACAGTTTAAGACTACTTTGTTGGAAGCCTCAGCCTGGCCATTAGCTTGGGGGTGTGCCAGTGTCGAGTTGTAGAATTCTATTTTGTATTTTTCGCAAAAACCCCTAAAGATTTTGCCATCAAACTGAGTGCCGTTATTGGATATTAAAGCCTTGGGTATGTTGAACCGAGTTATGATGTTCTGCCAGACGAACTTCTTGACGTCTTTTTCTTTTATGGATGCGAGTGCTTCTGCCTCTACCCACTTTGTGAAATAGTCCGTTGCTGTGAGAAAGAACTTTCTGTTGCCAGGCACAGTTGGGAGTGGTCCTACTATATCCAGGCCCCACATTACAAAGGGCCACGGGTTGGTTAGTGGTAGAAGCTCTCTAGCTGGTTGAAGTATTTGGTGTGCGAACTTCTGACATTTCTCACACTTCTTAACATATTTCTCTGAATCTACTTGCATGTATGGCCACCAATACCCTTGTGAAATTGCTCAGGAGGCCAGAGATCTTCCCCCTTGGTGGCTTCCGCAGATGTCTTCATGTATTTCAAACAAAAATGCCTCGACCTTAATGGGATGGACACATTTTAAGTAAGGTCCTGTGAATGATTTTTTGCACAGTGCTAGTGATGTGGAAAGCCAAAATCGCTGTGACTTTGCTCGAATTTTATTGGCTTGTTTCTTTTCTTCAGGTAAGGTGCCATCTTTTAAAAATACTATGATGGGATCCATCCAGGAAGGGTCTAACTCGGCACAACATGCTTCGGCTGCTTCGGGCTCTTCAATACTCAGTTTGGGTAGGAAGTCAATCAACAATGGTATGGGGTAGATCCATCTACCATTGAGGCAAAATCGGCCAGCTCATCCGCTTTACTATTTTCCTCTCGGCTGATTTGCTCTAATCAAACTACTTCGAACTTCATGATCTCCTTTCTGACCAACTCCTGGTACTTAGCCATCCTATCATCCTTTGCCTCGTACTCGCCTAAAATCTGGTTGACTACCAGTTGGGAGTCACTGTACACCATCAGCTCGGTGGCCTTCATGCGAAGTATTGATTTCAAACCTGCTAGCAATGCTTCATACTCTGCCTTATTGTTGGATGCTGGGAAGCCAAGGTTGACTGCCTGTTTAATTGTTAGGCCATCCGGTGAGATGAGGACTATGCCAAGTCCTGCACTGTGCATGTTGGATGCTCCATCCACGAAGAGTTTCCATATCTCTCTAACAAATAGCTTCCAGCAAATTGAGGGATCAGATGATGTCTTGGGATCAAGGGCATTGCTGATGCCTTTTTCCAAGTTAATGTCTGCCGTAGGGCTTTGATCCTCACTGTCTGACTGTCTCAAGACTTTACTTTTGGTGAGTCCTTGCTGGCAGTGTTGTGGTCTGTTCCTTCTTCTTTTTCTTCAAGCCTGAATGGCTTACTATGCAGTTAGGCGTCCTGTTTTGGGGGTTGTGCTATTCTTGCGGTACTTTTCCCCATTCTTTCGGTTGCTTCGGTCAAATTGATTAGATAAACCTGATAACTGCCTGGTGCGAACTCAGCCACGAAGTCCGCCAAAGCTTGGGCCTTTATTGCGGTTCTTGGTTGAAACTTTATGTCGATCTGCCCCAACTCCACTACCCATTTCAAAATTCGTCCAAAAAAATCCGCCCTCTCAAACAAGGCTTTTAAGGGGAAGGCTGTTAAGACAACCACAGTGTGGGCATGGAAGTAGTGTGACAATTTTCTTGATGCCATCATCAAAGCTAAGGCCAGTTTTTCTAATGGCAGGTACCTTGTTTCCACGCCCAACAATGTCTTGCTCATATAAAAGATAGGCAGGTGTTGAATTCCTTCTGCTCTAATTAACACTGTACTAGCTGCATGCTGGGAAACTGCCAAGTACAAAAAAAGTTGCTCTTCTGGTACTGGGGTTACTAACAACGGAGAAGAGGTTATGTAGTCTTTCAAACTTTCCAAGGCGCAGTCCTACTCATCATCCCACTCAAACTTGGCCTTCAGTGTCTGGAAGAACGGTCGACACTTGTTTGACGACCGACTTATGAACCGGTTTAGCGCGGTTGCTAGGCCAATGAGATGCTATACCTCATTGATCGTGTTGGGCCTCTCAAGATCTTGTATGGCTTTGATCTAAGAGGGGTCAGCTTCTATACCCCGGTTGGTCACTAGAAAACCCAGGAATTTGCCTAACCCCACGCCGAATGCGCACTTAGATGCGTTTAGTAGCAACTTGTAGGACTTCAAAATTTGAAACATTTCATCTAAGTCCCTGAGATGGTCCCTCTCATCTCTGCTTTTGACCACCATATCATCTATGTATGCCACGACCCAACCCCAGGGGCTTAGGGTTGGAATTGCAACTTACTAACTTATTCTTTTTCGTAGCAAATTAAGCTGCGCAAGCGGAAATAAAAATAAGTAAACAGAAATTTTACTTCATTTTACTATTCAAGAAGAGGAAGTACATTTCTAGGGCTTTCATTATTTTATTATTCAGTGACCAGCCCCGAATAGAAACAAAAGGGAGCAAAAATATAAAAAAAAAAAGAAAGATAAAATAGTGATTCAACATCAGTCCATGTGCAGGTTCCATTTTGTGGGGTTATGGTTTTCCCTTACATCTAGTCACCTGAAAGGGTAATAGCTATAAGCACACAGCAGAGTGAGAAATATTATGCCAAGAGTATAAAACAACCATGGATAATTAGTTAGGCTAAAATATTTGCATATTTTAATTTAAAATGACAATTTATTTAAAGTGGCAGAATACAGAAATCATGTAAATAAATAATCATAACCACGGTATAAAATAGAACAGAACAGAGGTTACAGAAGTGACAGTCAGAACAGAGGTCAATGGATCCATGACAAACAGAGGACCACAAAATGGTCAAACAGAGGCCAGTGGTTATTTAAGTCCCCCAAGGCGTGGGACTCTCGTCGTGATACTTACAAAACATAATTGTTTATAAGGTTATAGTCAAATATATACTAACATTTAAACAAACATATCAATGGGTTTCCTTTTAAGTAAATAGAGTTTAGAAAGTAACCCACGTAGCTGAAATATTTATAAACATAACTTTTTATTTATATAACTTAATAAATATAACTTGTATAAAATAAGCTATGGTAACTCAGAACATTCGTAAAACATATAATGGTAAATATAACTCACCTTAACTATAACCCTTAGCCTTATTTTACTATCAGAACTTCCCTACTATAAGTTTCTTCCTCTCTGTTTTTCACTCTTCCTTTCCTTTATTTTCTTTCGTTTGTTTTTTTTTTTTTTCCTTCTCTTATTCACAACACATTTGCCCCTATTTATATAGCAACCCAAGCCTTGATGTGAGTGCCATGTATCCTCTTTATACGGGGCCATCATTAAGCTAGTAGATTTGAGCCTTAATCGTAGATCAAATTCACAGATTTGGATAAGTTTAAATCTCCTCAATATATATCTATATATACTTGGGCCTTTGTTTTGCTTGGGCCAATATTTGCAAGGGTTTTGCTGGTGGGCCAACACTAGCTTAGACTTTTATTATTTATTTTGTTTTTCTTTTTTTGGGCCGAAGTTCACAACCTTGCTGGGCAACTAGTTTATAACATTTTTTTTTTCATTTTCTTTTCTTTTTTTATTCATTTATTTATTTGTTTTGGTGTTAAGTTATTATTTATTTACTATCTTTAGTTTGACCCAATTAATATTACAGTTCCACAAGTGTGTTAATTGCTCCCAAATACTAATTCCCAAATAATTTTTACTTAATTCTATATTTGATAACCTAATGTCAAATTAGATTTATATTTATTTATTTATTTAATAGTCTATCATCACATGCAACCATAATTATATATAACTCCAAATATTTATGTGGTACCTAATTAAACGTTTAGGGTGTCACATTTCTCCCATTCTAATTAGAAGTTTGTCTCCAAACTTGACGTACCTTAACTTTCAAAGAGGTGTGGGTATTTAGCTCGCATTTGTCCTTCGGTTTCCCACGTAGCTTCTTCGATGCGATGATTTCGCCATAAGACCTTTACCAGCGGTATGGTCTTGTTTCGGAGAATTTGATCACGACAATCGAGAATCTGCACTGGTTGTTCTTTGTAAGAGAGATCCTCTCGAACTTCCAAGTTCTCATAGTCGATGACATGTTCTGGATCTTGGAGATACCGTCGGAGCATTGAAACGTGAAACACGTTGTGGATATTAGATAGCTCAGGAGGTAGTGCAAGGCGATAGGCTACAGGACCAATTCTTTCCAGTATCTTGAATGGCCCGATGTAACGTGGGTTAGCTTCCCGCGCTTTCCGAATCGGATCACTCCTCTTGCTGGGGAGATTTTGAGAAACACATGATCCCCTACTTGAAATTTCAAGTCTCGTCTTCGAGTATCTGCATAACTTTTCTGGCGGCGTTGAGTAGTGCGAATCCGCTGTTGGATGAGTTGGATTTTCTCACTGGTGACTTGCACGATTTCGGGGCCTAACAATTTCCTGTCCCCGACCTCCGTCCAGCACAGAGGTGATCGACATCTCCTTCCATACAGAGCTTCGTACGACGTCATTCCAATGCTTGCTTGATAGTTGTTGTTATAGGTGAATTCCACCAAAGGTAGGTGCTCATCCCAGTTACCTTTGAGGTCCAACACGCATACATATAACATGTCTTCCAACGTCTGGATTGTTCTTTCAGATTGCCCATCAGTTTGTGGATGATAGAACGTGTTGAACTTCAGTGTAGTTCCCAAAGCTTCTTGTAATTTATTCCAGAAGTGAGACACGAAACGAGGGTCTCGGTCAGACACGATCGAAACTGGAATACCATGCTACCGAATAATCTCCTTGATATATAAAGTGGCAAACTTATTCAGAGTGTACATGATTTTGATTGGTAGAAAATGTGCTGACTTTGTCAATCGGTCCACTATAACCCATATTGCATCATTCTTTGAAAAAGACTGTGGTAGCCCGACCACGAAGTCCATAGTAAAGTGTTCCCATTTCCATTCAGGAATAGGGAGTGGTTGCAGTAGCCCTGCAGGTCTCTGATGTTCTGCTTTAACACGCTGACAATGCAGACATTTGGAAACATGGTTTGCTATATTTCTTTTCATTCCAGTCCACCAGTAATGTTCCTTCAGATCATGATACATCTTTGTGTTGCCAGGGTGGACTGCAAATCTCTAGTTATGAGCTTCCTCCAGTATCTTCTTCTTGAGTTTTGGAATGTCGAGTATGCAAATTCGATTCCGAAATTTCAGTATCCCATTGCTTATAACGAAATCAGGATCAGGCGTGTTTCCTTGTTCCTCGTACTTTTTCTTCAAAAGTTTATCTTCCCATTGGCTCGCTTTAATTTCTCCAATCAATGTAGGCTCCACGGTTACATTGGCGAGTAATCCATTGATCTTGCGGGAAACGAGAGTGCATGCCAAACTTCTCGTCGTCTTTCGGCTCAGTGCGTCTGCCACCACGTTAGCTTTGCCCGGATGGTGATGGATCTCTATATCATAGTTTTTCATAAATTCTAACCACCGCCGTTGCCTCATATTTAGTTCCTTCTGTGTGAATAGATATTTTAGGCTTTTGTGGTCAGTATAAATCTTGCAGGTTGTACCGTAGAGATAATGACGCCAAATTTTGAGAGTAAAGATCACCGCAGCCAATTCCATATCGTGAGTCGGGTAGTTCTCCTCGTGAGTCTTTAATTGTCGTGACGCATAAGCAATGACTTTTCCATCTTGCATGAGAACGCAACCCAACCCATTAGGGAGTGCTAGTATAGGGGCTGACACAAGTCGGCCTTTTAATTCTTGAAAGCAACACTCCTGTTTATTAGTCCATTCAAAGGGTGTGTTCTTCTGAGTTAGCTGGGTCAAGGGCGATGCTATTTTTGAGAAATCTTGCACGAAGCGTCGATAATAACCGGCTAGACCCAAGAAACTTCGGATTTCTGACACATTAGTAGGTCGCAGCCAGTCCACGATTGCTGCAACTTTTTAGGGGTCAACCACGATGCCATCTTTGTTAATGACGTGACCGAGAAAGTGTACACTAGTGATCCAGAATTCACATTTCTTCAACTTGGCGTAGAGTTTATGATCACGTAGTGTTTGTAGAACCATTCGCAAGTGCTGCTCATGAGCTTCTGGTGACTTGGAGTATATGAGGATGTCGTCAATGAAGACGATGACGAACTCATCAAGATAGGGTTTGAACACTCTGTTCATGAGGTCTATGAAGGCTGCTGGGGCATTTGTGACGCCAAAAGGCATGGCGAGAAATTCGTAGTGCCCGTAACAGGTTCTGAAGGCAGTCTTTTCAATGCTTTCCGTTTTAACTTTTAGCTGATGGTAGCCAGAACGTAAGTCAATTTTGGAAAATACTTGCGTGCCTTGAAGTTGACCGAACAAGTCATCGATTCGTGGCAGAGGGTATCGATTCTTGATGGTAACCTTATTCAGCTCCCGGTAATTGATACATAATCTCATTGTGCCATCCTTTTTCTTCACGAACAACACTGGAGCTCCCCAAGGTAAGGTAGTAGGCCAAATGAAACCTTTGTCCAAGAGTTCCTGGAGTTGAGTCTTCAGCTCTTTCAATTCTGTCATCGATATGCGGTAAGGAGCTTTTGATATAGGCTGCGTGCCAGGTTGGGTTTCAATGGTGAATTCGATCTCCCGATCAACTGGAATACCGGGTAGATTTTCAAGAAAGACATCTGGAAATTCTCGAACTACAGGAATTGCATTAACAGTGGGAGCCTCTTTTTGTGTATCAATCAGATAACAAATATAACTACCACAACCCTTTTCTTAGAAGTCGTTGGGCCGCTATGGAGGATATAATACAGGAAGGGTTAGAAACTTCAGCCCCATCAAAGACAAGTTCGGGTTGGTTTGGTAACTTGAGAGAGACCTTTTTGGCTTTACAATCGATAGGAGCGTGGTTGGCAGCCAGCCAATCCATACCTAAGATTACATCAAAGTTTCCAATGCGGAGGGGAATCAAGTCTACATATAAGGTTTTGCCTTTTAGGAATACAACACAAGATCTGTACACATCAGTACTACATGCAGACTTACCAGAAGGAAAAGACACAGACAATGTATATCCAAATGGTTCAGGTGTTGATGTCAATTTGGCAGCAAAGTGTGGTGCAACAAAAGAATGAGTTGACCCAGAGTCAATAAGGACATGAGCTAAAAGACCACAGACAGAAAGTGTACCTGACACAACATTCTCAGTAACTTTTGGTTTTCCAGGTATCAAGGCGAAAGCCCGACCTTGGCGGGTTTGGTCCTTCTTTTCTCCTCCAGGTCCCGCGGGTCTCCTGACTGGGCCAGAGGGGCTGGCTGTAGGATTAACCATCTTTGGACAATCCCTTAGCAAGTAGCCAAACTGTCCGCATCTAAAACATGCTCCCGTGTCTCGATGGCATTGTCCCCAATGAATCCTTCCACAAGTGGGGCAATTTGGAATAGTGCCACCTCAGGGGTTGGTAGGACCTTGGTGGCCTGAGCTGGTTGCGCCCATGTTCACCTTTTTATGAGGTGCAACACCGGGTCTTCTATTATCTCTTTCCCAGAATCGCTTCTTGTAGCTTGGTTCTCCGGAACGCGAGGTTTTAATTCCCTTTTCTGCTATGTATGCCCGGTCCACCATTTCTGCATAGGTTGGCAATTTTAAGACCTCAAGTCTGTCTTTTATTCCAGCATCCAATCCTGCTTCAAATTTTCTTGCTTTTCGAGTTTCAGTGGGAATGACGTATGTTGCAAACCGAGCGAGTTGTGTGAACTTGCTCTCATATTTAGCCACCGTCATGGTTCCTTGCTTAAGATATTCGGATGCTTTCTGTTGCCGCAATGAATCTGGAAAGTATTTTTCGTAGAATACTTCCAAGAATCTCGCCCAAGTCGTAATTTCTTCTTTGGCCAGAGTGAGAAGCCACCATTCCTGTGCATTGTCTTTAAAAGTGAAAGTGGCGAAAGTTACCTTTTGTCTCTCGGTGCAGGGTAGGGCACGAAAAATATTTTTCATGTCTTTAACCCAAGTGTCTGCTACCATTGGGTCTGGGCTGCCGGTAAATGTGGTGGGTTTCAGATCTTGGAACTATTTTATGGTAACCGGCCCTTCTCACCGTTCTGGCATCCCATTGTTGATGTTAGTTTGCAAGGCTTGCAAAAAGCTAGTAACCGCTCTTTCCATTACTCTTTCCATCGATTCAGTGCCACTAACTGATGACTCACTTCCATTACCATTATTAGCCATTCTACAAGTAATGAACAAGGCATTATATTCTCAACGCAACATATATATATATATGTATATATATAGCACAATTTATATTTATATAAACTGCCAACATTACACATTTTTATTTTTTTTCTACAATTTATATTACATTAGTTAGAATATGTTAGTGTCCCATCCCTGCGGTAAACAAAAACAAAAGTCAACAAAAAGGGATTAGAACACATCAAGATCAGCATACAAAAGATTTTCTACTACCCAAATCTAGAGTGGTGGATCAGATGGGCCGAAAAACCAGGGAAAATAGTGCTACATAAAAAGCTCAAACTCCTACCCCAACTGGACTACACCAAAACATATCCATGCTACCTGGACCGTGAAAATGGGGATAGACTGTATATGACCCACAAATGCTCGGTCGACAATCCAAACAGGTGTCTCAACATATGACAGATCATTTTCGAAGTCAACATTTGGAATATTAATGATCTCCAGTGGGTTAGAGACTGTGGTGACAATATAATCCTCGGGGTACACGTTTCCCCTCCTGGCTGCAAACTCTAGGGGTAGAGGGCCTATAATATAATGCGGGCGGTCGTGACCCGGGGCGACGCCAAGGACGCGAGATGATCCGAGAAAACGTCTGCGTGTATGGACAAGGCTGTGCCTCCATAATAAGTGTGGGACATCGGTAGGGTCAACCTGGATATAAGTGGGCCGACCTATCAACCGGCCAAGGCCTGGGTGCAATCCCCTGACTATTTCCTCAGAATCTGCTCAACCCTCAGGTGAGGCGGGGGCAGGGGCAGGGTGTTCAGCTAAGATTTCATCTAAATTGATGGCCTGGAGGTCATTCCAAAATGCATCATCAAGGTAAATCTCTGACATCCCTACAACACCAGAATAAACGTGAGATTTACACAGAAAGACTAACGGTGTAGGTAAATATCTATTATTATTTTATTTTTATTTTACTATATTTTCTTAGCTATATAGTTTTATAATTTTTTTTTTGAACCGTTGCTCTGATACCACTTTTGTCACGACCCAACCCCAGGGGCTTAGGGTTGGAATCGCAACTTACTAACTTATTCTTATTCGTAGCAAATTAAGCTGCGCAAGTGGAAATAAAAATAAGTAAACAGAAATTTTGCTTCATTTTACTATTTAAGAAAGAGGAAGTACATTTCTAGGGCTTTCATTATTTTATTATTCATAACCACGGTATAAAATAGAACAGAACAGAGGTCACATAAATGACAGTCAGAACAGAGGTCAATGGATCCATGACAAACAGAGGACTACAAAGTGGTCAAACAGAGGCCAGTGGTTATTTAAGTCCCCCAAGGCGTGGGACTCCCGTGGTGATACTTACAAACATAATTGTTTATAAGGTTATAGTCAAATATATACTAACATTTAAACAAACATATCCATGGGTTTCCTTTTAAGTACATAGAGTTTAGAAAGTAATCCATGTAGCTGAAATATTTATAAACATAACTTTTTATTTATATAACTTAATAAATATAACTTGTATAAAATAAGCTATGGTAACTTAAAACATTCGTAAAATATATAATGGTAAATATAACTCACCTTAACTATAACCCTTAGCCTTACTTTACTATCAGAACTTCCCTACTATAAGTTTCTTCCTCTCGGTTTTTCACTCTTCCTTTCCTTTATTTTCTTTCTTTTTTTTTTTTTTTTTTTTTCCCTTCTCTTATTCACAACACATTTGCCCCTATTTATACAGCAACCCGAGCCTTGATGTAAGTGCCATGTATCCTCTCTATATGGGGCCATCATTAAGCTAGTAGATTTGAGCCTTAATTGTAGATCAAATTCACAGATTTGGATAAGTTTAAATCTCCTTAATATATATCTATATATACTTGGGCCTTTGTTTTGCTTGAGCCAATATGTGCAAGGGTTTTGCTGGGCCAACACTAGCTTAGACTTTTATTATTTATTTTTGTTTTTCTTTTCTTTTGGGCCGAAGTTCACAACCTTGCTGGGCAACTAGTTCATAACATTTTTTTTTTCATTTTCTTTTCTTTTTTTATTCATTTATTTATTTGTTTTGGTGTTAAGTTATTATTTATTTACTATCTTTAGTTTGACCCCATTAATATTACAATTCCACAAGTGTGTTAATTGCTCCCAAATACTAATTCCCAAATAATTTTTACTTAATTCTATATTTGATAACCTAATGTCAAATTAGATTTATATATATATATATTTTTTATTTATTTAATAGTCTATCATCACATGCAACCATAATTATATATAACTCCAAATATTTATGTGGTACCTAATTAAACGTTCGGGGTGTCACAATGTAAGCCTCCATTGTTCTGCCTAACAATGGTTCAAACATTTTGGTGATCATCCGTTAGAATGTAGCCCCTGTGTTTTTTAGGCTAAAGGGCATGACCTTATAGCAATATAGTCCTGTGGGCATTGTAAATGACGTGACCTCCTAATCCGGTTCATACATAGCGATTTGATGGTAACTGCGATACGCATCAAGAAAGCTAAGTCGGTTATGTCCTGCTGTTAGGTCCACTAGTTGGTCTATTCGTGGTAGGGGAAAGCTGTCTTTTGGGCATGCTTTGTTAACTGTTTTGTAGTCCACGCAAACGCGCCATTTTCCGTTCTTTTTTGGCACCACTACAGTGTTGGAAATCAACCTGGGATAGTGTATTTCTTTGATTGCCCCTACTTCCAGCAGGTTTCCCACTTCCTCCGCCACTATCTCTGTGTGGTAGAATGCCGATTAGCGAGTTCGTTGTATAATTGGTCTGGCAGTTAGATAAACATTGAGTTGATGGCAGATGAAATTGGGGTCAATCCCAAGCATGTCATATGGCGTCTAGGCGAATACTTTGATGTTAGAGGCCAAAAATTCCATGATCTCTATTCTCTTAGTGCTGGATAGAGACGAGCTGAGCAAAAAGAACTTTTCTGGGTTCTTTTCATCTATCCTTACCTCTACTAAGTCTTCTATTGCCTTCTTTTTGGCTATTTTTCCGACGTCTGCGAAAAGCTCGTTGTTTTCTGGCTTTTCAACCATTTGTACAAACCCTTTTACAGCCCGGCTGCCATTTACTGTAACGAAGCACTGTTTCAACAGGACTTGGTCTCCTAAGACTTCTTCAATCACTTCGGTTTCGTTGGGAAACCGTAACACTTGATGGTAGGTTGACGCCACTGATCGCATGGCTTGTAACCATGCTCTTTCCAAAATTATGTTGTACGTGGAAGGGACTTTCAATACCCAAAATTCCACCTATTTCGCCATTGTTCCTGCCTTAATCGGCAGAATTATCTTGCCCACTGGCCATTCTGGCATTGAGTTGAAATCGACTAAGGGAGATGTTGCGAGTGCCAAGTCTCTGTCCTCCAATTTTAGTTGCTTGAAGGTCTCGTAGTACATTATCTCGCAGGAGCTCCCTTGGTCGATTAGGATCCACTTGATGCCGAAGTTCTTGACGCGCAAAGTAACCACTAGTGCGTCGTTGTGAGGGCATTGTAATCTTGCTAAGTCCCTATCGGAAAAGGAGATGACATTCGGTGCCTCTGTTTTTTCCCTTTTGACGGTAGGTTGTGCACTTAGTACCTCTCTCAAGTGCTCAGCCTTTTTGATCATCCCTCTGAGCTCACATACCTGTTCAGGTTCGATGGTCCCATGTATTATGTTGATTATGCCTTGGGTGGACCGTCGATTGGCATCCCATCTGGCCTGTGTGGACGTCCCCGAATGTCCCAAGAGGGAAAATCCCGTTTTGTTCATTTGGGGCTTACTACAGTTCAGGACTCAAAGTCACGGTCCTGTATCTAATCTCGCAGAGTGCAATGCAAGACTGATGAATCATCAAAGAGTCCAAATTCGGCAAATCGTTTTGAAAAATAGATTTTTAGAAAGAAGTGCCAAACATGGACTGCTTTGCCAGATACAGAGTCGCCACCTAAATATTTTGTTTTTGGGAAATTTAGGAAACCCTGACTCGTTGCCTAAGGCCACGTGTCCGTCATCACCAAAGTTACCTCGGCTCGGAAACTTGGGTACGATTGGAGAAGGTCATCTATGAGCACCCCCACTCGCCCAATCCGAAGATCGGCCTCTACTAACCATGATATCTAGTTTTGAAAACATTATGTGCTCTTATTCCGGTTATTAGCCTAGAATTACTATGTGATGCACACAGCACACAAGTATAGACTAGATCGCCTAATTTGGAACCAAGCATTGCATATCCATTTGTTTGGAAATGGTTTCAAATTTTGCTACTTGCAAGTAGGCTAAAACATGGATTTCGATGAATTATTCCAATTCAAACAACCCAACCTTCACCCACAGGCATTCAGGCAGTTATAACACATAAACACATAGTCTCATGGCAAGCATGCTATCATGGCAAAACTCACACACATGCAAGATGTTAAAGCGTAAACACTTACAGTGTACTCCGAGCCAAAATAAAGAACTAGTTAGCAATCATGCATGATCCTAGTTCATGTTAAAATGACTAATGCATAGCATACAAAATGTCACTAGAATAGGCTCGGCTAATCTAAGGATGACATGTGAAATGCGACAACTTGATACACGTATTCAACTTGGAATTGAAATACGATGCAATTAGTATGATGCGCCGAGCCCGGTGCATGCAATACAAATGAATGAATGCAAACATGCATAGCATATAGATGCTAATTGAAACGTGCCCTAGAACTAACCACCGTAAGCAGGTAAGTAAAAGAGAGAAAGATGTGGGGTTGGAAGACATGCATCACACACACGCACGCTTATTACACAATTCGCCCTCTCTCGGAGGGGCCAAAAGAATAATACAAATTAATTAACTAACAAGCTAATTAAATATTACAGACCCTTAATTAATTAAACAAATTAATTAAACTACTGAAAACAGTAAAACAGTCCCGGGAAGAGGGACGAATGCATGCATGTTCGGCTTCGCTCGGAAAATCCATCATCATGCCACATGTTGCCTTTGTTTATACTCCTCTGCAATCTCTGAAGACTGCACAAGTCCCAAGGTTGATTTTGAACTGCTCCCTGAACACTGTGGGAGGTCACCGACCAAGAGGAAACACCATCGGCCATGAGAAACTGGTTATCGACCAAAAATGATGCCCTCGGCCAAACATTTGTAGCCGACCGGCAATAAAGATGGTCGACCGACTATCTATTCCTGCAAAAACCTATTTTGCTGCAGCAGAGGACAGACAAGGCATGGCAATGCATTTTCAAAGCAATGTTTGCACGACCACCCTCCTTATCATGTTTGAGACTCAAAGGAGTATGGTTCTCGACCCTCGGACCATCAATCACGCATTTCAATGCATGATGGCCAAAGAAGCCAAGTGTGCAACTCAATATGGAATTAAATGCACAAAACACATAAAGGGCCCCAACCTCTATCATGATTGATCAAGAGGCAAGAGATGCACACACAATGCAATGCAACCTAGGCAAGCAAGCAAGCATGTAAATAACTCAAGTGTGCAACAAATCTAATGCAACATGAGCATGTTAACATGCAATATGCAATAGGCATACAACCTAAACATGTGGACATGTATAGCATGCAACAACATGCAAAATGAAACAAGCATGCAACAACATGGTGAGATGGACTTACACTAACATGGGTAGCTCTCAAGCATGCCAAAATTAGTGGCCATTATGGTGCAACAAAAGCATGGAATTGATATGCGAACATGCATGCACAAAGGCCTACCATCCAAGGCATAAAAGAAGCAACTTTTAAACACATTTAAAAGAGACTATTATGGACAAATGGCAAGCATCTGAAATCACATGAAAGATGATGCCAAATCAACTAGTCAAGGTAAACATAGCATGTTAATGGACTTAAAGCTCAAAGCTAGCCGAAGGACTTACACCATGGCCATGTCAACCAAGCCCCAAAGAGCCAAAATGACCAAAACAGTCCCAAAGGACACCAAAACAAGGCTAGAACATGCATTGGATAGGAGGCAAAACATGCTACAAAGGCAAGTACAAAACAAGATGCATGCAAGGCCTAGAAGGGCAAATACACTACGCCTCTTGCAACCAAACATGGCATGTTTTAGGAAAATAAAATCAGAGTTGTAACACATCAAAATAAACCCCAAAACCTAATGAGAAGGTCTTCTAAAGACCAAATCATGGAGGCGCATGCAATGGTTTATTCTTAAGGTATGAAACACAAACTACCCCAAGCATGGAATGGATGGTAAATGCAAGTGTGTGGCCATGGAACATGAACTGAAATGGCATGAGAAGTGATTCCAAATCACTGAAATAAACCAAGGGAAGCATGCTAATGACTCACACACCCGAAGCTAACAAGCTAGAATGCAAAGAGGCTATATAAAGCATGGCAAGCATGATCAAATCAACACCCAACAGAGCTTAAACATGTTAAAACATGACCAAAAACTTCACAAAGCTAGGCCAAAACATGCAAGCATGGTGGTCCAAATGCATGATTCATTTCTAGGCAAAATAGAGGAATGCAAGGCAAGTGTATGGTGCATGCAAGGCATGTCTAAACCAACTTGAAACATAGGTATAACATGGAAAAATAAGGCCTAATACCTACTGAAATGAAGCTAAAACAAGCTAGGCATACAAGCCACAACACAAGCCATTTGTGTAAACATCAAAGACAACATGGAGAGGGGATGACCCTCTCCTATTTGGGACCTTAAAACCACCTCTTCACCACTAAAAATCCTCTGGATTTCAGTGGTAGAGAGGTCATGCAAAGCTCAAAGCAAGGGCCAAAATGGATGGCCTAAAACAAGGCCTAACAAGGCCTTGGAGGGGGGAAACAACCCCAAAACTCAAAGCAACCTTAAACAAAGTTCTAAAGCACAAAAAATTAGAACTTTTATCAGTTATAGTCGAAGCTTAAAAACAGATGCAAGGTAGGCAAAAAGCTTGTGCAAAAATGGGGAAATTAAAGCTAGAACACTCACCCTTGTAGACCTTCTTCAAGAACAATGGTCTAGCAGGTTTTTTGAGTTCAAAGCAACCCAAGAACACCAAAATCAACCTCCAAGGGCCTCAGCTCCAAGAGGATGGTGTAATGCTAGGTGCTTGTGTGCAAAAGTGTGAACAAAACAACCTTATACACACAAAATGGGATCAAATAGGGGAATATAGATACAAAGTTGTATCTCACTCTCTAACCCTAATTCTCTCAACCTTTGGAACCCTTGAGGAGGGAGGAGAAGCTCTCTCTTTATAGAATTCCAAAATTGCAAAGCTTTTAAGAGAAGCTAAACAAGAGGCAAATCCCTCCATATACGTGTATGGAGGGGGTGTATTGTGGATGCTAGCTGTTACAGCTAGCATAAAATATTTGCCAAAAGCAGATGGAAAGGGGTCGACCAGCATAAATGGCCAATTGACCAACAAAGGTGGCTGACCGACCACAAAAGGTGCCGACCGGCCACAACTTTTGGCCGATGGCAAGGAAACAAGGCCGGTGGCATCATGCCATGGCCGGTGAGGTGTGGGGATGGCCAACAAGCCATTCCCTGCCCTCAGAAGCAAAAACACAAGTGTTTGGTGCATAACCAAACACAAAACAAACAAGTCGAGAGGTCTTGAGGCAAGGCGTGCGACCGAAACCTCCGAGAACTCAAGACGAACACAAACATGGATGATCACCGAGTGTTCAAACGGTGACGTCCAAGTCTTGGGGACGGTCAAAAATAGGGTGTCTACAGCCTGTTGCGGTCCTAGGGGGCCGGCTGTGTTCCCCCATTTATATACTGGTCCAGGTGGCCTACGGCCACTAATTCCTCCAGATGCTGCCTTAACGGTGTACAATTTTCAGTTTGGTGTCCCTTCTCATCATGGAAGGTGCAACGATACCTATCATCGTTACCCCTCTACGCTTCTCCCAACTTGGCAAGCCGTTGAACGAAGGGTTCGTCAGGTATCTCGCTAAGAATCCGGTAGATAGGTTTATTGAATACCGTGGTGATGGTAGTGCGGACTCTCAACTTTTTTGCTTAGGAATCCTCCCTGTTGGCTCGTCTGCCTCGCCTATTTTTGCTTGGTTATTCAACCGTATTGGGTTTTGCTACAGTCTTTCTATCCGACGTTGCTGTTGTGCCAGATTTTGCTTTAGCTCGGGCACTATCTTCTTCTACTCGGATGTGCTGATGTACTCTCTCTATTAGGGCCTCCATTGTGGGGAGTGGCAACATTGTCATTGAATCCCTTAACTTGTTACTTGCCGGTAAACCCCGTTTATACTATGCGATGATGAGATTTGTGGGGCAATCCCCAATATAATTGAAAGTCTCCCAATATCGATTGTTGTAAGATTTCAATGTTTCCTTCTCACCGATGTCAATGGAGAGTAGCTGGTTAATCTCCACTGGCATCTTGGTGTTTGTTCTAAATCTAGTCACAAATGCCTCTGCCAATTGCGCCCATGAAGCTATGCTACCTTCTGGCAACCTTTCAAACCATGTTAGACCCAGGTTACCAAGGTTGGAAAGAAGCAAGATACACATTAGGGCCTCGTTTCATCGATACACGGCCATAACCTGGCAAAAGTGGCTTAAGTGCATGTAGGGGTCTGACTTCTCCTTATAAGTAGTGAATTTAGGTTGGTGGAAACCTGAGGGTAACGGTGCATTCTCAATTGCTGGAATGAGCGGTGAGCTCTGCAACCTTGCTAACACTTTATCTGCTGGTTCGTAAGCAAGGCGTGGTATTGGCATCCCTACATCAACACTCTTATATGTCCTAGGAGCCAATCGCTGTAGAGCTGAAATTCTACGAGGGTCGCAAGCTTGGGTGTCCTCTTTCCATCGGGCCTTCTCCTCTAGCACTATACACAGGTTTGCCGACCTAGGCAACTCCGTCTGCCTAGACGTCATTTGGTGCGTGTGCGAGGGCCGATAATTGCTGTGACGACCCAGAATTTTTCCCTCCGCTCGAGCGGAGGATTTGACGCTCGAGCGGGCTTTTGGGGTTCCCAGCAATTTTGCAGACAGCCTGAGATTCTAGGAGTTGTGAATCTCCGCTCGAGTGGAAGAGTGGATGCTCGAGCGGACTGCTTTATTGGTCTGTGCGCGCTCAAGCGATGGAAGCGACACTCGAGCGTGGAAAGTAAGATTGCCCTTGGCATTGTATTAGTGTATTTGGAACCTTCTTATTTTATTTTGGAGTATTGATTGAGGTGGTAATATGATGGTAAAGTCAGATTGGACCAAGAACTATATTTCGAACAATTCGTTTACATTCAGCAGTCACTCTTTTGCCCTTTTCTTTTTCCACACTTTTAATTCGGATGAGAGGGTAGAACCATTGGAAAGCTTATTTCTGGGGCTTCAATTTGGACACAAGAACGACCTAAAACGGAGTCCGGATGAGAGAGTTACGCATGGTTGAAGTTTTGGAATCTGTGCTGGGAGCATGTACGCTCGAGCGGGAATAGGGACGCTCGAGCGGGTTTTGCGGGTATAGCAACGTAAAAACGGGATTTTGAGATCTTTTTCCACATTTTCTTTTCCCTTCTTCTTTCCTCTCATTCTAAGTCCGAAGCCCTAGCCCCCAAAACCTTGATTTCCTTTACTTTGATCAACAATCCACCATGGTTTTTGCATCAAGAATGGAGAATAAGAGAAGATCAATGTTTTTACCCGATTGGAACTCGGATTTGCGAAGACTTCTTCTCAAGCTCACTCCCTTGCTTGATTATTGAGGTAGGGGTTCTAGTTTTCTTCAATACTTACATCAAGAGGTAGATTTGTGGTATTTTCATTGTATAAATGTACGAATTTTCATTTTGAGCACATAGATTAATTATGAGATTTGGGGGATTTCGCATTGAGGGTTCAATTGCTGGGTTAAGGTGATGGATTATGACCCTTAGATGTATAATCAAGGAGAAAATTGGGATGTAAGGTAATGGTATGAGAAGTTTGAATTTTTATGGAAAACTTTATTTTTTCTAGAAAACCCGAGGTTAATTTGTGATGATAAATAATGATTTTGCCCAAATTGAAAGTAAAAGCTTGAAATTGGTGGGTTGAATTATATGTGTACAAGTTTAATTGGATTTTTGAGATGTTTTGAAATAATGTTAAAATTTGCGAATAAACTTTGTTATGAGCATTGTGAATCATGTTAAAATGAGAAAGGAAATTAGAGGAAATGATTTAAAGAATTAATGTGTAACTTCGTATGTGTGTAGGACACGCTTCGGGAGGAATAAATGTTCCACCAACACACTGTGAGTAATAGTACTATAAATGTACATTATTTACCATTAATACTTCTTATTATTAACATTCCGTTTTCCGTGAGCAATGATATGTGGATTGGGAATTAGTGTGAACCTGTGTGGTCATTGAAAGATTTGGCATACATCGCTGTGGTTCAGAGACTATTCTGTATTCCGATTACGGATAATGATTATCGGTAATGTGCTATACCCTATGAATGATCCATAATTCTATATAAGAATTTCATACCAACTATTCATATAATGGAATCAGTTAACAAAAGAGTTCGTGGGAGTACAGTCCGCTTGTCAGGAATATGATATGCTGAATGGGAACATGATATCCTGAGTACCCTAATAGGGGTTCCTATAGTCTGTTGGGTAATACATGTCTTACCACATGAGTGTTTGCCTATAATGGATGACCATAATTGGGATTGCTTACTGGTGAAAGGCATGATTAACGTTCTGATAACTGTACATTACCTGTATTGATTTATAATAAACAAACGAAACAATGATGTTCTTGTATTCTGAATCGTTCTGTTTTGTCAATGATGAATCAAGACTGTTATGAGGTAAATTATTCCGTTCTTATTGATCGTACTGTAATGATATTTGTGACGTCTATTAAGGAATGTTGTTAATGTTCCGACAAACGTAAGATGATTATGCTCATTTGTAATAACCTATGAAATGATTTATGTACACTATTCTGTGGCGATCTTCTTATGAATTTGGGATTATTCTGTTCAGTTTGTCCGTTCTGTTATTATTGGGCCTGAGGCCATTCTGTTATTATTGGGCCTGAGGCCGTTCTGTTATGATTGGGCCTAAGGCCGTTCTGTTATGATTGGGCCTAAGGCCGTTCTGTTATGATTGGGAATTATGTTATTTCTGAGCCTATGGCCATTCTGTACACATTGGGCTTAAAGTCACTCTGTTAAGAAAACTGGACCTATGACTGTTTGGAAATAACTACAGGATGTAATCAATCAGGTGTCTCTGCAGTTCTATGTTTTATTATTTAAGCTAAACCTTACATTATTTAGGTGCTATTATTCACTGAGTTTCACTCACTCTGTTTTGTCTGTTTCTGTAGGTAATCAACTGGAAAGCCAGTCCTAACCTATGAGACTCGTCTATCTCTTGTCAACCTCAGTGTGTCCAGGCACTTAGGATGGAGCCCACGTATCTAGTGAAGCTTTAACTAGGTTTTTGGTTTATGTTTTGATGATTTACCTATGGTTGGATATAAATGACCCTTTTCCTCTTTTGTACTTTTGTGTGAATGGGAATCACTGTAACTAAGCCCGGTTATATGCTTCATGTGTATTATATATACTTAATGTAATAATTGCGGTCCTGGCATAGTAGTGGTAGCTCAATGGATGTTATATTTAAGTTATTTTAAATTGCTAATGCTTCCGTTTAGGCCCCACATATTATATATATAAGGTCAAGTATCCGTTTCCGAATAGGTCATGCCCAAATCTTTTAGGGGCGGGATTGGGGCGTGACAAGTGGTATCAGAGCACGAGTTGCTATCTCACACACGGATCCATTGAGCTGTAGGATGTCTAGACAAGACTTAGGCTCCATGCATGACATCCTTAGTGCATACGAAAAGACTGATAGCAACGTTAAATGTGATTTGTTCACGTTAACGATTATGAGCCATGTCTATTGTACATTCCCTGTGTATATATTGTGATTGATTGTTGTGTAGAGCATGGCGGAAATAAGGATAGAGGATCACCTCGGGTAGGTTAGACAAAATGAAAAGGGAAAATGATTGGTAAGTAATGCACATACAATTTTTGGTTGTTATTTCTGAACTAATAGTTACCTATCATTTATTTAGATGAATTGCTTAAACACTAAGTATGGAATATTTAATTATGATATAGTTATGTCTTAATTGTCATGGTACTGTTTGGACCTATGATTTGAAAAGTTATTGTGATACGTATTTTGATAAGTTGTGTTTGTGTAATAGTTGAATCATGTTACGTATGACCAGCTGCAAGAGAAAGTTATGTATACAGTGACCCATATAAGAAATGAATTATTCTATTTTGTTAAGCGCACGATAATGACATGATATGACAAGCAATGCTTTATTTTCTGATATGTTACGTTACGAATTAAGGAATGATGATCCATATATGTAAAAGTATTCATGGCATCCTTAGTACAAGGCCCTTACCCGGGGGTAATAATACCGTGGTCTTATGGCCCTTACCCAGGGGTAATAATACCGTGGTTGAAGTATGTTACAAGATATCTTTTGCCACCGACGGTCTTGTACGGGTGGATTATGTTTTGCCATCGACGGTCTTGTACGGATGGTACCACCGACGGTCTTGTACGGGTGGTTATGATCAAGCATAAACTCTGATTTCTGTTTCTGATTCAAGTATAACTAAGAATATGTATGAATATGTTCTATTTATCCGTTCCGTTTATGCTATGTTATAACATGATGTGAATTGATAGTGTCGAGTGAGTTTAGTTCATGTGTAATCGGGATTTGTTTATGGAATTTGTGAACTGTGATACATGAGATTTGTACAAAAAAAAAAGAGGCAGCTATTGACTACTTTGAAGTCAAACTAATGAGTGGTAAACATATAAGCTATCGCAAGAATTCAAATCCTGTCTTTGTACATTAAGTGACTTAAGATTGAGGAATCATTCCAGTGAAATATTTCTGTGTAACTATGCACATGTTAGATATTGTGACATTGTCCTATATCACCTATATGGAAGTTATGATGTGAACTGTTCTGCATGATATCGTGGATTTTGGTGAAAACAAATGGACATGGGAATATTCCATTTTGCTAATGGGTTAGCGATACGTATTGGGCATTTACCATCTCTTGCATGTTTAGACAACCTTGTATAATACTCACTACGGGATTACAAATTGACTCACTACCACAGTGAATTAATTTTACCAAGAATTACGTCTTATCAAGAATTACGAACTTATGATGGCATGAGCAGGTGTCTATAATGGAGGATTCTTCTTCCCACCGGTCAGATCTTGTCAAGAATTAGTAAATGTGGTTTTAAATCCACATAACGATATGATTTTGATATAATTTCAGAAATGGAATATGACTTGAAATTTTGTCACGGTATTAGTGACTACTGGAATGGAATATATCGTGCCTCTTAGGCAGAACCTTATTTGGTAGGTTCTAAGATCTGCTTTAATGATGCATAATCGAATTTTAATCTAACCACATAATTAAGTTATTTTGGGAACTATACGTAACCGTAATGGTCATGTACCACCGAGTAAAATTGCATTATAAGATTCACTTAAGGAATTACTTAACAGGATAAGTTTGAATGTGTACTCTCTAATGAAAATTGCATATGAACTATTAATGCTGGGCCGATCTAGTTAAAGACTTAGTGGAGAGTACTTTCATTTTGATTGAACTCAATGCATGCTGTGGGAATTTATAAATTATGCGTTTAAGGGAATGTCAACTATTATGTTTTGCACTTTTAAATGTTTACGGTGAAATTCCTTGAGCAATTACGGTTAAGTAGTGAAACCACGTTTAAGGATGTCTATCTGTTTAACAAGAAACGTAACTGTTACACTTAGAATAATTGAATAAGAAATTGGAAACCTTAAAGGTTTAATTATCTGAAATTGATTATGTATCTGTGCTCAGCATAATTTTTATGTAATCTTAAGTATGTTTACGAGATTTCAATTTTGTAATGATTAAACGATTGGATTTTGTCCTATATGTTTTTTTATATGACTATATATATACCTAAGTCTTCTTACGTATGGAAAGAAATAAGAGTTGAAAAGAAGAGCATAGATCTTCTAAGGAGCAAATGAAAAAGTGAAAAGGGTGTAGAGATCCTAAAGCTTAAGGTATGTTTGATTGGCCTCTCTTGAAGTTGAGTAGGAATTGTATAATGGCCTTCACGGTTCTATTTTTGAAATGTCAAATGGAATAAAGAGTTGGTGATACCGTTAATTGAAGTGCAATAAAAAAATTTGGTGTTGGACCGTACAATATGAATTGTCTTTGAAATTGAGTTTTGGGCATTCACTAGATGTGGTCCGCTTAGTTGTTAATTGAAAGTTGTTATGGACTTTGGGATTATAAATGATTAGTGTTGCTCCTTGCCCGTTGAAATTCTGATGCGTGTATGTTGATCGAAAGTATTTGTGATCCTTTCCTATCCCAGGTGTGGATCTAGTTTTGTAGCATTACAGGGTGTGTTTCCGTTTATGTTTGAACTGTCTTCTATTTGGTTTTCTTCAATTTCGAGGACGAAATTTCTTAAGGAGGGAAGGATGTGACGACCCAGAATTTTTCCCTCCGCTCGAGCGGAGGATTTGACGCTCGAGCGGGCTTTTGGGGTTCCCAGCAATTTTGCAGACAGCCTAAGATTCTGGGAGTTATGAATCTCCGCTCGAGCGGAAGAGTGGACGCTCGAGCGGACTGCTTTATTGGTCTGTGCGCGCTCGAGCGATGGAAGCGACGCTCGAGCGTGGAAAGTAAGATTGCCCTTGGCATTGTATTAGTGTATTTGGAACCTTCTTATTTTATTTTGGAGTATTGATTGAGGTGGTAATATGATGGTAAAGTAAGATTGGACCAAGAACTATATTTCGAACAATTCGTTTACATTCAGCAGTCACTCTTTTGCCCTTTTCTTTTTCCACACTTTTAATTCGGATGAGAGGGTAGAACCATTGGAAAGCTTATTTCTGGGGCTTCAATTTGGACACAAGAACGACCTAAAACGGAGTCCGGATGAGAGAGTTACGCATGGTTGAAGTTTTGGAATCTGTGCTGGGAGCATGTACGCTCGAGCGGGAATAGGGACGCTCGAGCGGGTTTTGCGGGTATAGCAACGTAAAAACGGGATTTTGAGATCTTTTTCCACATTTTCTTTTCCCTTCTTCTTTCCTCTCATTCTAAGTCCGAAACCCTAGCCCCCAAAACCTTGATTTCCTTTACTTTGATCAACAATCCACCATGGTTTTTGCATCAAGAATGGAGAATAAGAGAAGATCAATGTTTTTACCCGATTGGAACTCGGATTTGCGAAGACTTCTTCTCAAGCTCACTCCCTTGCTTGATTATTGAGGTAGGGGTTCTAGTTTTCTTCAATACTTACATCAAGAGGTAGATTTGTGGTATTTTCATTGTATAAATGTACGAATTTTCATTTTGAGCACATAGATTAATTATGAGATTTGGGGGATTTCGCATTGAGGGTTCAATTGCTGGGTTAAGGTGATGGATTATGACCCTTAGATGTATAATCAAGGAGAAAATTGGGATGTAAGGTAATGGTATGAGAAGTTTGAATTTTTATGGAAAACTTTATTTTTTCTAGAAAACCCGAGGTTAATTTGTGATGATAAATAATGATTTTGCCCAAATTGAAAGTAAAAGCTTGAAATTGGTGGGTTGAATTATATGTGTACAAGTTTAATTGGATTTTTGAGATGTTTTGAAATAATGTTAAAATTTGCGAATAAACTTTGTTATGAGCATTGTGAATCATGTTAAAATGAGAAAGGAAATTAGAGGAAATGATTTAAAGAATTAATGTGTAACTTTGTATGTGTGTAGGACACGCTTCGGGAGGAATAAATGTTCCACCAACACACTGTGAGTAATAGTACTACAAATGTACATTATTTACCATTAATACTTCTTATTATTAACATTCCGTTTTCCGTGAGCAATGATATGTGGATTGGGAATTAGTGTGAACCTGTGTGGTCATTGAAAGATTTGGCATACATCGCTGTGGTTCAGAGACTATTCTGTATTCCGATTACAGATAATGATTATCGGTAATGTGCTATACCCTATGAATGATCCATAATTCTGTATAAGAATTTCATACCAACTATTCATATACTGGAATCAGTTAACAAAAGAGTTCGTGGGAGTACAGTCCGCTTGTCAGGAATATGATATGCTGAATGGGAACATGATATCCCGAGTACCCTAATAGGGGTTCCTATAGTCTGTTGGGTAATACATGTCTTACCACATGAGTGTTTGCCTATAATGGATGACCATAATTGGGATTGCTTACTGGTGAAAGGCATGATTAACGTTCTGATAACTGTACATTACCTGTATTGATTTATAATAAACAAACGAAACAATGATGTTCTTGTATTCTGAATCGTTCTGTTTTGTCAATGATGAATCAAGACTGTTATGAGGTAAATTTTTCCGTTCTTATTGATCGTACTGTAATGATATTTGTGACGTCTATCAAGGAATGTTGTTAATGTTCCGACAAACGTAAGATGATTATGCTCATTTGTAATAACCTATGAAATGATTTATGTACACTATTCTGTGGCGATCTTCTTATGAATTTGGGATTATTCTGTTCAGTTTGTCCGTTCTGTTATTATTGGGCCTGAGGCCGTTCTGTTATTATTGGGCCTGAGGCCGTTCTATTATTATTAGGCCTGAGGCCGTTCTGCTATTATTGGGCCTAAGGCCGTTCTGTTATGATTGGGCCTAAGGCCGTTCTGTTATGATTGGGAATTATGTTATTTCTGGGCCTATGGCCATTCTGTACACATTGGGCTTAAAGTCACTCTGTTAAGAAAACTGGACCTATGACTGTTTGGAAATAACTACAGGATGTAATCAATCAGGTGTCTCTGCAGTTCTATGTTTTATTATTTAAGCTAAACCTTACATTATTTAGGTGCTATTATTCACTGAGTTTCACTCACTCTGTTTTGTCTGTTTCTGTAGGTAATCAACTGGAAAGCCAGTCCTAACCTATGAGACTCGTCTATTTCTTGTCAACCTCAGTGTGTCCAGGCACTTAGGATGGAGCCCACGTATCTAGTGAAGCTTTAACTAGGTTTTTGGTTTATGTTTTGATGATTTACCTATGGTTGGATGTAAATGACCCTTTTCCTCTTTTGTACTTTTGTGTGAATGGGAATCACTGTAACTAAGCCCGGTTATATGCTTCCTGTGTATTATATATACTTAATGTAATAATTGCGGTCCTGGCATAGTAGTGGTAGCTCAATGGATGTTATATTTAAGTTATTTTAAATTGCTAATGCTTCTGTTTAGGCCCCACATATTATATATATCAGGTCAAGTGTCCGTTTCCGAATAGGTCATGCCCAAATCTTTTAGGGGCGGGATTGGGGCGTGACAATTGCTTTCCTCCGTATATGACCTCTTAGTTCTCGTTCTCTTAGACCTAGAGTATTGAGTCCTAGAGGATCGTGATGGTGTATAGCCTATCTTTAGGCTTTTGCTTTCCGTTTGAGATGGTGTGACTTGCCTGTTACGATCTTTTGAGTGGCGAGGGTGCACCCTGCTCTTGCCCGCCTCTTCTGCCGTCCCTTTGCCCTTTATCTGGCACTTCATAGTCCCCATGTCTGCCGCCATCCTCCTTATCAATTCATCTTGCTCCCTCACGCGATCCTCCAGAACCTAGGGATCCATTATCCATCTTTGTCTGTCAGGGCTTTGAGAGCGACGCGGACTTGAGCCCCGTCTATCTCGCGTGTCTCTTCGTGAGTTCTGTCGTGAGGGATCCAATTCTACCATGGACGGGACAAAAGGTAGACCTTCGCGTCTCCCTCCCCCTTCGAGGGTTTGTCCATCAATGGCAAAATGTGGTAAATCTTCATTGTGCACCATTGAACTTAGTGGAAGGAGAAACTTTAATCAAAAGGTTTTTTCTTTGTGTCTTTCCCACAGACGGCACCAATTGTACGAGGACAAAATAATCTTATCGTGTAATCCTGTTGATCAAGTTTGCACTCCTCCAAACGTTGTCGTTTTACTTCCTGAAAACACAAACGTGAGCTAGTCGGCAGGTGTGTGCCAGAAACCTCTCCTACGCCTAAGTTAGCAATAGACAATAGACAAAAGCCCTGTGTATTTGAGAGTAAAAATTGTGATACCTGTACGTAGGTCCTGTCATGAGCTTTTATAGATTCCACCTGGCACAATCCTAGTAGGACTCCAACTCTCCTTATAAGAGTCCTCCTAGAAATCACACTCCCAAGAATGATGCATGTCCTGATAACACCCTACTCACAACCAGCCAAGTGAGATGACTCAAACCTCTTGTCTCGGCTCGGTCGTATGCGTAATCGAGTTACACGACCTTACCTCACACTGTTCAGAACCAAGATGGCACTCGACCGAGCTAAATGCTGTGGTTCGGTATACTGTACTAACTATACCTCGGTCCGATTCTTGATTACCTCTACTTCACCTGTTTTAAACCCACCGAGTTACTGAAGCTCTTGACTCGACTAGAAGCGTACCCTAAAGAGCTGAGAAGACTCTTCCTAGCTCAACTCAAATCCCCAAACCATTGGACCTAGCTCGGCCTAATAAATTACCCTTTCAAGCGCCAAATCATATTATGGGGCTTGTATCAATGAATTACATATAAATAAAAAATAAAAACTCAGTTTTCGAAAAACCTTAACATTTTATATTTTATATATTTTTTGGAACATTTTTGCAAAGTACACACTAATGGGCATTTTTTTCCTTTGGCTACAAAATTAAATGGTTATAATAGTCAAATTGTGTGATTTTTTGAATATCTCATATTCATAACGAATGTCATTAAATGATAGTTTTATTAATTTTAATTTTTTTATTTTTACAAAATGTTTTGCTGCAATCTAACGTAACCTTAAAGATCAACCATATACTTTTTTATTTTATTTTACGATTTTCTGTATTTTATTTGTTTTTCTGGTATTTTGGGCCATAGGCCCAGTAGTTGAGACCTAAATTCATCCTGATGTTGGCTTGGCGTGTTGGGCTATGGCTAGGAATTGGACTTGGTCTTTTTTGGTTCAAGTATGAGTACTGATTTACTGGCTACAACATTCATTTACAATTAATAAAATAAAATAAAACAAAAGATGAAAAGTGAGGCTTATTTCTAAATTTGGGAAGGTTTTACTTTTTGCGGCCTCGTTTGGCAACTTACTGTTTTAGCGTAAAAGTCTAAAAGTCACTAAAAAAACTAAAAAGTCAACAACCTATATCAAAAGTTTAGGATTCCTTTTTCTCTCTACCATTTGCACATTTTTTCATAAAAAATCAAAAAATCATTCTAAACATACTAATTTTTTTGCCTCACTTTTTTACCAAAAAAATCAAAAAGTTACTGAAATAGTCTATTCCCAAACGAGTAAACGAGGCCGAAGGTACTATCAAAAGAGATGCATACTACATTATTTTCTTTGGTTGATCAGCTGTAAATAGAGATAGATAGACAGAAGAATCCAAAATTAACGAGAAAAAATATAAATTTTGAATTCTAATTTTATAGTTGACATAACCATAGATAGATACCAAGTTGCTTTTATCAACATATAAAAAATATGTGCCCAACTAGCTCAATTCACAAGTCTTTCCCGTTTTCAATTTTTTTATTAGAAAATCATAGTTCAAGTTTCTAGGTCTAAAATGGCACTTTCTTTCTCAGGTTTGGCCTTGGCTTTGGTTTTGGCTTTGGCTCCGGCTCCGCTTTTACGTGGCGCTGAAGGTACTCGTCCTGCTATCATTGATGGCATTGTGGATGTTACAAAGTTTGGTGTTAAGCTAGATGGCGAGTCTAATAGTGCTATGGTAAGTTTGAACACAATCAAAGTATGTTGTTTTTGCTACAAATGATTAGCCTTTTATTTGTTCATCTAAATTATAATCTTACATTATAATATCAATCGCATGGCAAGCATTTATACAACCGTGGAATGCAACATATAAATCATCAACATGGCCATCAAAACTTGTTATCCCGTCAGGGAGATTTATGGTAGGGGAGACAATCTTCCAAGGGCCATGCTCATTAAACCTTGTGACTGTTGAAATTAAGGGGACTATATTGGCAAGCTTTGATATGTATGAGTTCCCTTGTAGAGAATGTCTCTTGTTCCAAGACGTTGATGGTTTAACAGTCTTAGATGGAGGAACTATTGATAGGCAAGGTCAATCTGCATGGCAATCTGTCACGCCCCAAATTTTGGACAATTAAATATTAAATTAAGACTAAACACCAATCAATATTTCATCATCCAAATCCTAGGGGTGAAATAAAAAAACTAAATGTTCTCATCTCCATATGGTTTAAGTAAATTTTCATATTCAAAAGATTACAAAGGATAAAAAAAAAAAAAAAACAAAAAAAAAAAACTAACAAAACTCCAACCAAACCATCCACCATAATTTCATAATTATCCAATACCTCCAACATTAAAGTAACAATAAATAGTCAAAACAACTTAAATAATGTAAAGTTATAAACCATGCCAAATTATCGAAATACCAAGGTCATAAAAAAAATGATAAACACATAAACTAATATTAACCCTAAGCTCAAGAAAACAAAAGAAGTCTAAACGACATGTCCAACAACTATAGTTATTTCTCGTCACCACTGTAGTTCCAACTAATCCTGCAAAGGAAACTCGGTTGCGCTCAAATAGAACGCGCCCAAGATGCCAAGAGATAAAATGGGTCAGTATACAAGTATACTGGTATGAGTACAAATATTTGACACCCACGTGTCCACCAAACACAAATAAAAGTACATTTAATTCTTGTTACGGGACAAGACAAGTAGTTCCACCCGCACCGAGACGAAATGGTAGTTTTCCGAGATACGGTGGCATTTAGTTTCTTACCCGTACACAATTAAATATAAATGGAGTATAAAATAAACAAAATAAACATAAAAATATGGTGAGTTAGCCCTGCATAAAAAGTTAGTAAGACCCACCATTCTGCAAAAAAAATAAAGTTAGTATAATTTAATCATAAGTAACTTGCTAAAAAAGTATAAAAATGTACCGTTTCATGCTTAAATAATTTGAATTGACCAAAACTCAAAGAAAAAAAGTTGTACAGAATCAAATTTCCTAAAAGACTACATGAACGAATTTAGTATAAACTGAACATGTTGAGAGAAAAACTTGATAGAAGAACCTAGACGGAATTCAACTAAAAAAATCTGAAACTGAAAACGAAACAAAACTGCCCTAAGATGATTTTTTTCGGAAAATTTCAAAACACGAAAAGTGTTCAGAATAATGTTTTACTTCAATTTATGCGAAACCAATAAAAATGAGTTCGTTTCATGGGTTAAAACAACATCTAAAATTTGCAATACTAAAATAAATAAATAAAAACTATTGTAACAAAGATCATCCGATTACAAGTTCTAATCGATCTTTCTAGTAAAAAGTTAATGCATAAAAGTTGTTTGGAATTATATATACATGCCTCTGCCCAAATTTCATAATTTATTGAGGTTGTTTACTATTTTTCAACACATACAAATCAATATAATTCACATCTCTCCTACATTGCTACCACATATATTTTGCATGTATGCCATTGAGAATCAAAGGTATTAGACAGTGTGCATGTTGTCATCCTGTCACACATTTTACATGCTATTCAAAGTTGGCTCAATATCTATGGCATCTCATAAACGAAATGAAACTTCTTTACACTATCAAATTAGTATATATAAATGTATGGCCCATTTGAATACTATTCCACTATCCATTGTGAATGTATATTAAAACGAAGATTCTCTTAGGAAGTCTTTTCTCTTCCATTCAATATGTGTTGTGCTAGCTTCTTTTTTTTCCCGTCACCAGTCAACAAGCTTTTGTTTCAATTGCAATGTATTCGTGTAGTTATTGTTTTCAATGCGAGTACTATGCTTTTACTTTATTTATTTTTTTATATGATTTCCATGGACTATCTTATGTCCTCAAAACATCCATTTCTCAACCTTATCCAATATTTCTTTCCTGCTAAGAGCCTCTTCCTTTGCTTTTATTATCTGGTTATCCATGTTAGCAAGTAACTCAAAAGGATCGACATTCCCAGAATCAATTAGAGCCATAATTTTTTCTTGAGTAGCCTCTAAATCAATCTCACTATGAGCATGAGCAAAAATCTCCTCAAGCTCAATTTGCCTTTTTAAAGCAAGTTCCTTTATCCTGCTAGCTTTTAGTTGGTCAAGCCTTTCAACTTCCACCTTAGCCTTGACAACAAAAAAGAAGTCAATATTTAAACAGCAGGTATTCGATACAAATTCAAGGATCTTGTGCAACCTCTCACTCTACCACCAAATCAAATAATCAACCAAAATTCATTGACTCAGTAGGTATAAAAGTTAGTCAAATTGATATTAACCGAACAATATGAAATAAATTACCTTTTCCTTTTGCAGTTCTTGGAGCCGAGACTGAAACTCATCCAATGCATATAGTAAGGAATACTTTCATAGTATGTTACATGATCTTGTGCCAGCACATTTGCATAATGTAGTGCCAACCATGTTTCATAATGTGTCATTAACACAGTTTCATAATGTAGCTTCTACACATGTTCATGACTCTAGGCTTCCGCATTAGCTTGGACTTTATTTTGTGGATACTGGTTATAGCAGCATGGATTAGTTCTTTTCCTTTTGTTATTATTATTATTTTTTGCCTTTGTAAATTAGAAGCAATAGTTAACAAAGGAACAATTCTTATCCAATTTATTTTTGCTTTCTTATGTTTCTCATATTTTTGGCCTTGAATTTCCATTGATTTGAGTAGGGTTGATCTGGGAAATGGTGGGGCTAGATGAAATATCAAACCACGTCATACTTGAGAGCTTTTATGATTTTGTTGAGGGGTGTGAATATTCCCAAATGACATGTTGAAAAATAGATTTTACACAATTGTATGTTTCTGTCCCAACTTGCTGACCCACATGCAAAGACAGTTGGCACAAGGATGATCATCACTGATTTACCATTTTCTTAGTGGATGCAATTGGGTGACTTGTTTGTACTCGAATGGCAATGATCCTTCTAACCAGCTTTTCCTTGCAGGTCTTTAGCACTTGGAATTTAATTGAAGTTGCCAATGAAGTCTGATTCGTGTTGTCTAGTCTCCTGGTAAGGCTTCAACTAAAGCTTTTCATTACCGCTTAGATTGCTTTCCTAGGATAACTTTATATTAAGAGTCATTGTCTTAGTTTTACAGTGCAAGAGGTTTTGGTCCTGGACTTTCTTCGCCTTTGATGTTTGAATTGATCCTCCACTGTCCCATCTGGGTTAGATAGTGTTTTATGTCAGTGACTACTATTAATCACAATATATTGATTATTGTTGTCCTGTTTAGTTTGGTTTTCCAAGACAATTTGTTATTCATCTGGGTTAGGCTTAGATACGCCCTGTTTGTTTAAAAGAAAATTTGTAGCTTATTTAGCTTAAAATAATGTGCTTAAACAGTGCACTTCTAAAACAAGGGATTTGGTTCTTCTTTTTGGGTTTTTAGCTTTAAAAACTCAAATAGTCTCTATTTTTTTTTTAAGCTGGATTTTAGATGCTTTTTTAATATTGTTTTTTCTTTATTTAATTGGAAACAAATGGAGCCTACTGTTATTCGATTGTTATTGAAAACCCCTCCTGGCTGATTCAATTGTTAATTCTCTGATTGCTCAACCCTGTTTGATCTCTTGCTATTGTTGTTGTTGTTGTTGTTGTGTCTTTTTTTTTAGAAAGTAATTTGTAGACATTATATTGATCAAATTCAAATTGAAGCAAATGAACCTAGTAGTTTCATTGGAGTTGCTTTTTATTTTTGGGCATCAAATTTATTTATTTATTTATTATTTGCAGTATGCTAGTTAATCAAATATGTCCTCAGTTTATGCTGATCCCTTCTGTTGTTGGGTAGCCCAACTTGAATAATTTAGTTGATACGGCCAATCTAACCATTTGCTGCTGTTTTCTGTCTTAATGGCTGATCTATCTTAATATGCAAATATGATCTTCAACTTCATTGTAATCTTTATTTTTTGATATGTAAACCACATACTTACCAAAAAAATAAGACTTGTAGAGAATTATTTGTAGTCTAAATTTTCTTTATAGATTTTGAAATTTAAAATGATACTTATGCCCATTCAATCATTTTTATTGCAGGAAATAAGACAATATGAAAGCATCAAACAATGGACGTCATTTCTTGATTTGAACATTTTTTATGGAGGTCTTTATAAAATGGCATCATGAGTGATACTTTTGAGTACTATTGTCATGTGACAAGTTTATATGTACCTTTTAGATTATGGTGTGAGCTATTAGTTTGCTAGAAATATTGGATCTATTTTGTATTACAGGCTTATGTAATGAACCTTTTAATTAAGGTGTTTTGGATATTTTGGGATTATGAAAATGCAGACTCTTTTACTTTTTACAATTATTGAGTATTGAGCCATTAGAATAAAATAGTGTTTTTATAGATATATAATATGAGCATGGATAAGTGAGAGACAACCATTAATGGTTAGGAAATCATTAAAAATTTCAAGCTATATATTATTGGTAATTGAATAGTAAAGCTAGCCTATAACCGCAGTTAATAATCGTTGCTGCAAATAAAATTCAAAAAGAATTCTATGGCTATAGCGACAGTGTAAAACTCATGGAATAGAGTCAAAATATAGCAGCGGTTCACAAAATGTCGCAAAAGTGAAGGATATAGCAACAATCGACCTGTCGCTATAAAGTTTGCAAGTAATGGGTAAATTTAAGATATAGCGACATTTATAACTGTCACTACATCGACCGTCGCAATAAAAATAACTATACCAGCGTTTGAAGAAAACATCACTATAAGGACATGCCGATGGGGCTATTGCGGCGGTTTGGCTGCCGCTATTTCAACCGCGGGTAAAGGTTTTCTAGTTTTTAGCGACGTTTTTTTCTACTTTTAGCGACAGTTTTGGCCACTGCTAAAAGTGAATTTTTTTGTAGTGTTTGTACCTTAACTCTACCACTTCGGCCCTTCACTTCTGACCTACACATATATCCCATGTGCCTCCCGTATACCTAACACTGCTTCGAAGCCAAACTTGCACGGGGATATCGTCCCGAGTTTGACCTACACTCCCGGGATGGTTAGCATATACGTACGGGTGTAAATCAGAGTACTCGTCTACTCATGAGAACGAGGCAACAATATATATACACAATCTCTCATCTACTCATGAGAAGAAACATAACAATTCAAAGTCTAAGGCATTCAAATAAATCTCAAAATCTCTCACCAACACTTAATTAAAACAACAATCCATGAAGTCATGGTGGAGTATAAGGAATTTATCTATGGGTTCCAAGTTTATTTTAGTTTTATAGAATCATGAGTGTGATTACAACCATAAAATAAATACATAAAAAAAACTCTAAACCTGACATATACAACTAATCAAAATAATTAAAATCAATCTATCATTCATATAAATACAAAATCAAACAAATATCAAATAAATAAAAGTAAATAAATAAAAACAACGAATTAAACATAAATAAAGGGAAGTAGGTTTTATACTCACAATATTTTTTTGAAGATTAAAGAATCACTTGAATAATTAATAAAGCCACCAACCCTAACCCTTTTTATTTTTTTCTTCTTTCCTCTTCTTCCCCACCGTCTCTCTTTCTGCTTTCTCAAGATGCACTCTTTGTTTGATTAATCTCTCTCTCTTTCTCTCTCTCTCTCTCTCTCGGCTGGCCGCACACAGCACTGCCCTATTTTGTTTGTTTGTTTTGATTACTTAGATAGCCAAATTTACATTTGTATTATATTATATTATACAAATACAATATATATAAATAGGCTATATATGATCAATACATATATAAAATTTATATGAATATTCAGATTAATTATATATAATTAGATATCACATTAAATTAATTAAATTACACATTAAATTCTCATGTAACCACGTAATTAATAAAGCCAAAAATAAAATAAAGTAATAATAATAATGACTTAAGAAAATAAGGGTCACTACAATAGCAATTGTCATTCTCCTGATAATTGCGACAATCCTTTACCAATTGTAAGTTCACAGACCTTTTATGTTAGTAATGTAGTGTTGACACGCTACATTGATTTTGGTAAAGTGTAGACAATCCAAAATAAATGCAATGCAAGCACAACATTTTTTATGAAAAACAAAAAAAATTAGACATTATTGGGGAAGAATTTCTAGTTCTATATTATTTTCTTGCAACGCAATGATAATACTTGCACGGATTTGTTCTAGTGATTAGTGGATTCTCATTTCTATTGGGAAATGAGAAAACTTGAGATCCTAAAAATGGTTTTATTATCATCTCACGTGATATATTTTGGTGCAGTCTATTAAATTTCAAAAGGTAACGAATAGCGTTGTACGAGATATCAATTTGGTGAATAGTAAGGGTTTCCACATGACAATCACTAGCTGCATCAATTTTGTAGTTGAACGTCTCAATATTACTGCACCTGGAAATAGCCCAAACACTGATGGCATCCATATTAGTCGTTCTAATCAAATTCATGTATCCAACTCTGTCATTGGAACCGATGATGACTGCATTTCTATTGGTGAAGGCTCAACCAATGTAAATATCTCAGTTATTACTTGTGGTCCAGGACATGACATCAGGTAAAATCCTAAACAAAATAATCTTTCATGAATTCATAGTCATTTTTTAGTAAATACTAATTATATTTTCTAAATAAGTGCTCGAATTATCATCATTTTCCAGCATTGGTAGCCTTGGAAAAATGCCTGAGGAAAATAGTGTTACGGAATTTTTGTGTCTAACTCTTCCTTAACAAATACAACGAACGGTGTAAGGATCAAAAGCTTTCACAATTCACCTAAAATCGAAACTTCCAACATCACTTTTGAAGATATAATTATGAATGAAGTTCAAAATCCCATCATTATTGATCAACATTGCCGGTCTACGAAGCACTCAATCGGCAGGGTAATAAATATATTTTAGCTCTACACGTCATGACAAAGAAAAACAAGAAAATACAAATAGTAATATATGTATTTTTTAGCCAATTTCATTAGATAGTGTTACTAACTATGTTATTAACTTATGTGATTTAGGCATCCCTTGTGAAGATTAGTTCACTACAAGAATATAAGGGGTAGCTCAATTTCAAATGTTGCAATCACTCTTAATTGCAATAGTTTAGTCCTTTGTGAAGGCATCAAATTAGCCGACATTGATATCACTCTTAGCTCCAACTGTTTAAAGAAGTTGCTGCCTCTTTCATCTTCTTGTAGCTTTGTGTAGACCGCCCGAACTCTCTCCGTGCGCCCCCCCTTTCGGAGAGGGCGCGGATTTGGGTTTTACCTACTACAGTTCGGACTCCTGTCACGGTTCTGAATCTAATCTCACAAAGTGCAATGTAAGACTGATAAATCACCAAAGAGTCCAAATCTGGCAAATCGTTTTGGAAAATCGATTTTAATCAAAAAGCGCCAAACATGGATTGCTTTGCCAGATTTCAGAGTCGCCACCTAAATATTTTATTTTGGGAAATTTAGGAAACCCTGACTTGTGCCTAAGGCCACGTGTCCGTCGTCACCAAGTTGTCTCGGCTCGGGAACTTGGGTACAAGAGGGAAAGGTCCTAAAATGAGTACCCCCGCTCGCCCGATCAAAGATCGGCCTCTACTAACATGATATGTCATTTTATGAACACATGTGTTCTTATTCCGGTTATTATCTAACTTACTATGTGATGCGCACAGCATACAAGTATAGACTAAATCACAAGAATTTGAACAAAACAATTCATGTTTGTTTTCGAAAATGGTTTGAAAGTGCTACTCGCAAGTAGGTTAAAGCGTAGATTTTCCACCCTCAAGTGGGCTTAAAACAACCTGATTTTGCCACCTCAAGTGGGCTTAAAACTCACATTTGATGAATTGTTCCAATTCAAGTAATAAAGCCTTCATCCACAGGCATTTAAACAGTTTAGCATTTAAGCAAATATCCTCATGGCAAGCATGCTGAACATGGCAACACTTACACTCATGCAAGTATGTTAAAGCGTAAACACTTACAGTGTACTCCAAGCCAAAACAAAAAACTAGTTAGAAATCATGCATGATCCTAGCTATATTAAGATGCCTAATACAACACATGCAAAAATGCAACTAAATAGGCTCGGCTATCTAAGATAGCATATGAATGCAACACTTGATAACATGCTTTGAAACACGTATTCAAGTAAATGTATTGAAATACAATGCAGTTTGAATGATGCACCGAGCCCGGTGCATGCAAGACAAATGGATGGATGCAAACATGCAAGCATAAGGTCTGCTAAACAAAACATGCCCTAATCTAACCATAAAAAGCAGTTAAGTAAAAAGGAGAAAGACGTGGGGTTGGAAGACATTCACACACATACACACACTTATTACAACATTGCCCTCGCGAAGGAGGGTCCAAATGAATTTAGCTAAGCTACGCTAAGTTAAGCTAACTAACTAATTTAATTAAACTAATTAGACTAATTATTACAAACCAATGAAATAACTGGCAAACTACTTACTAATTATTACAACACTTAATCAATTAGCAGCTAATTAATTAAATTAATTTACAAAACCATTCTAACTAACAAATAAAGCTTTAAAATATGCTGCCTCGGCTCTGCTTGGAAGATGAACATGCATGCACTTGGTTTCTCACCCTGAAAAGCTCTCCGGTTTGCTCTTTAAAGGCTCTGTTTGCAGGATGTCTTCCAGAGCTTGCTATTGAAACTTACCAAAACACTGCTGGGGAGTGCACCAGTGGCCTGCCGGCCATGAGAAGCTGCTGCCGACCCCCCTGCCAGTCAAGGATGTGCACTGCCGGCCAACAATGACAGGGTGCCGGCCACTGGTGTGCTGTGACACCAAACTGCAATAGAGCACAAAACAGAGGAAATTGAGGGTCTCCTAAGAACATGTGTGTACTATGCCCCTCCATATCATCTCAAAACATCAAGGGAGAGGCACCATTGGATCCAAAACCATCAATCAAGCATCGCAATGCATGATGGCCAAGATCCAACTTGCACAAATTCAATAAATGCAATGCAAACAAGACTCTAGGACCATTACCTTGTCATGGAAGATCAAAGGTAATAGAGACAGGGAATTGGCTCATTTTCATCACTTTGAGTATGAAATGGACCAATTCACCTTGTGTTCAACATAACGTCCGGTTGAACACGATGCAATGCACACATGCAACATGCTTGTCTTGGCACATTTTACTTGATTGATTTTGTTTACACATTTTAATATTACCAATCTATTCATTAATCAACTTGTCCAAATGTGAGAGTCCTCTAATGAGAGAGAGGTCTATCAAAGAGAATGGTTTAAGGCATGGGAGAGACCAATGCCTTTGACTAGGAGTAACCCTCAAAAGAGGGTTAAAGCCATTTAAGCATAGGCCTCAATCCCATGCATTAAACACAACCTCAAGACTAACCAATCCTCAAAACAAATCAAAAGTGAAGAAATGAGGGGGATGGTAGATTTTTCAGTGATAAAGTGGCATGAAAAACAAGACCCTATCATGCAAACACTTCATGTACAACATGCTAGAAGACTTAAACATTGAAACTAGTGAAGGACACATGTCACAACCCAAACCCGCCCCTATGGGTTTAGCACCGTAACCGGCCAGTAATCCGAGATTACCGAAGGCCTGCTTAACAGTAATACAGTAATACAGAGTACAGGGGCATGGTGGAAGCCAAAACAGTAATTAAACAATGTCCAATGAGTTGTGACAGCCTGTATGCAAAAAGACTTTTCATTCGTACGTACATTCATAACGAAACAGTCTATACATATATGTACAATCATTCAGACAGGGGCCTGACCCCTATTATAACAGTACAGTGCAGTGCTATCAGTTTATACAATATTACAAAACAGATACAGAGACAGACGGGGGAAATTAGAACACCCCTAAGCCATAACTTGGCAGGCTCAGAACCTCATAGTGAGGCACATAGGTCGGCTTGACAAAACTGGAGTTTACCCCGACGCTTCTAGCAACGGTCCGGTGCCTGTACACCTACATATATATATGAGCAGTGAGCTAAAGCCCAGTGAATATCATAATGCGTAAAGAGATTAAGAATGAATGTCCCTTCAGTATTGAAAACGGTTCATTAAATTAGTATTTCAGTCATTCAGTCATAACATATGTGGTACATCCATTAGCATAGCAGTACAGTAAACAGTAGGTCTTAAAAGACCGAACAGTCAATGATGGCCATCATAACAGTAAGCAGAAGTTCCAAGATAGGAACTAACAGAGATCTCTGTAACAGTAGCAGTAACAGTAAACAGTAGTTGCTATGGATGCCACAATATAGTTCAGAATAGAGGACAAACATTCAATCAGTAAACAGTATCAGTTTAGAAACAGTACAGTTTAAACAGTCTCATTTGAACATATCTTTACACAATTGTTACTCACAGAGTTCTGGGCTACAGATAAGCTAGAGCGTCTCCGGATGCCAACCCTACACAGTATACAGGATGAACACACACTAAGTTCGCATTCGGGAATCAAAGACTTAGTCCCTACTTAGACTCGGTGTGGTTCTACATCTATATCTTCATTAAGATGCCTTAAACTAGGCCTAAGAATGCCTAGGATGGAATGAGGATGCAAAGATGCACTTTAAAGCATTTTTCAGAATTTTCAGAAAACAGGGGATCCTCTCGAGCGCAGGTTACCTCGCTCGAGCGTAAAGGCAAACAAAATACTCCGCTCGAGCTCGAGTTACTCCGCTCGAGTGGACTGTAAAATATGCCAAAAGTACTGGATGTGTGAAAATCACGCTCGATGGGCGCTCGATAGCCGCTCGAGCGTGAGACACAAGTTCCCGCTCGAGCGTCCAATACCCCGCTCGAGCGGACTGCAAAACACAACAAAATACTGGGAGCATGATTTTCACGCTCGAGCGCCAGTAACCCCGCTTGAACGTGAGTTCAAAATCTGGAATTTCTAGATTTGAACTTCAAGCTCAAAATCAAGTTCAAATGAATCAAATTCGATTCCTTTGGGCCCATTTCCTGGAAAACACTTGTAAATACATAGTATGACATGATTTAAAGCTCAATTTGTAAAATCAAGGCCCAAAGGTAGGTCAATTAAATCCAAATTCAAAACAATTTTCATGAACATGACTTAAATCGAACATGCAAGACTTTAAACAACTTTCAAGCTTCAAATAATTGCTCTAATGAGCCAATTGTTCCAAAAACAAGATGAATTCATGGTCCATTGTAAAAATATGAACATGCATGAGTAATTCCATGAACAAACACCTCAAAACTCATGAATGGCAACATGCATGCATGGAATGAGCTTTAATTCAACATTATAGGCTATATTTTGGCTCTAATCTTCAACAATCCTCTAAAACATGCTAGAAGTAACTCAAATTAAACACAAGAAGGTAAAAGCTCTACCTTATGTCTTGAATTAAAGGTCTAGGAGCTCAATTTTGCAATCCATACTTCAATTCTTCAAGCCAATTCACAAAATCAAGTTGCAATCACTCATTTCCTCTCACTCTCTCACTCTAGTCGGTTGTGGCCTCTAAAATGGCTGAAGAAATGTTAAGCAATGCATATGACTAAGTCTCACAGGTGTCTAGCAAGTGGCCCACTAGGATGGCAATTTGGTAATAAAGCCAACTATGCAATTTAGCTTATTTTAATCTAATTTAATCATGCTAAATCACATTTCAGATAAATATGCCATAAAATCATATAAATTCTAATGATCATAAAACATGGATCAATTTCAATTTCGGCCGCCGATAAGGCCTTCAATTCACAATTTAAAACATAAAATATGGACAGATAATTTTAACAGTCAACAGATAGACATGCATTTAAACTAGCATATTCAATCAGTTAGTTTAGTATTTCAATCAATTCAATTACTTATCGTAATCGGTCTCAGTTTAGCAGTAATCAGTAGCGTTATCAGTAGTCAGTGGTGAGGGTTATTACAACACAACACTAGAACCATGCAATACAATACTCAATGGACTAAACCAGCCCTAAATAGACCTCATGCATGCCAAAACAGTGGCCAAAATGAGCTGAGATGATAGCATGAAAGGCAAGAAAATGATGTTCATGCATTGGCTCACAAACAAGGCATAAGGTACAACATTCGAGAGCACTTAAAGAGTGAAATATGTGAGAGTGTGACAACACCATATGTTCTAAAATAACATGCCAAATGATGCCAAAACATGCAAACATCACATACACAACATGTTAAAGGCCTCAAAACTCAAAGCTAGTCAAGGCCCTTTACACTACAACCATGCAAGGGAAGCCTCATATGGCCGAACCAACCCAAAACATATTTAAAACACATCAAAATAGTGGCTGAAATCTGCTAAGACTTAGGTACAAAAGGTAAGAAAATCATGCTCATGTATTGGCTCGCAAACAAGGCATAAAGGCATAACTCTTAAACACAATGAAAGAGTGATAAACATGAGAGTATGACAGAATTTTATGCTTTGAAATTACATAAGAAATGATGCTAAGGCATGTAAACATCACAAGCAAAGCATGCTAGAGGCCCTAAAACTCAAAGCTAGTTAAGGCATTCTCACTATAGCCATACAAGGCAAGCCCCAAAGGACCAAGATCACAGCAAACAGAGTTAAAACATGTCAAAATAATGCCAAAAATATGCTGGAGTATAGCCAAGATAAGTTAGAATGAAGGGCCAAAACATCAAGTATGTAAAGCTAGTGAGCATGATTGCACTACAAGTACCAAAATCAAGCCATAAGTGGCCAAACCAGCCAAAAACAGAGTTTAAGCATGTCAAGATAATGCCAAAAATATGCTTGAACTAAGCCAACACAAGCCATAAAAATATGCTCCTTTGCAAGGCTAACTAGGCATAGCATGGAGAGACAAGAAGGGGAGGCCACCCCCTCCTATTTGGGACCTCAAAACAAGTTTTCTACCACTAAAATTCCTCTGGAATTCAGTGGTTTTAAGACCAAAAAGAGATTGTTGTAAAGGCTTGAAAGATAGCACAAAAGGCTTTACAAGCCAAAGAGCAAAAGAAGAGACAACCCTCTAGCTCAAAAAAAAGGCTCAAACAACCATTTTAAGGACTGAAAAATAGAGTTCTTTTCAGTTGAAAACCAGCTCAAAAATAGTTCAAAACAATGGAAAAAGGATGGTGAAGCAAGTGTGCAAAACAAGCTTACAAGTTTAGACTTTTACCTCTTGAAGCACAACGTAAGAACAACCACTTTCTTGGCTCAAATGACCTTCCAACAGCCCAAAAATAGGTTCCAAGGGACCTCATCCCAATGATATGCAACTTTGATGAAGGATGCCTTGGCAAACTAGTTGTATATCTCTACTTCTATGCACAAAAGGGCAAGGGAGAAAGAAATCTAGAGAGAGAGGCAGAGGTTTGCTCTAAAAATGTTCTAGAGAGAGAGGATTTTTTTAGAGAGAGAGGCTCCCACAATTGCTAACCCTTGAATATGAGAGGAAATGGCTCCTATATAGCAATATACAAGAGCTTTGGCCAAAAATATCAGTCCAGAAATATCTAAAGCAGTATGGGACATAGCTGGAGGTAAAGATCTGGAAAAATCTAAGTTTTGTCATTGTTGGCCGACAGGGGATCATTTGTGGCCGGCACTGCGTCATCCATGGCCGGCACCCTTCACCAGTGGCCAGCAGAGAAAATCTGCTCTCCAGGTCCAACTTCAAATAGGCATAACTCCTTCATATGGACTCCTTTGTAGGTCATTCTTCTGTGAAAATTGTAGCCCTAAAGTAAGCTTTCCAATGGTGGCAGCCTCACATCAAAATTCCAACTGTGCTAAGAGATATCACTCTTTTAGTGAAGCCGCTCAGTTGTGATCCTACTCGGATTGATGCCCAACTTCAACCAGCCATATCTCCCCCTTCCGGACTCGGCTTTAGGAGATTCTTGAGTGTAAAATGAAGCCCCGAAAGTCTTCTTTCCAACAGTGGTGGCCATAGCTGAAATCCATGTATACGAACGGATAGGCCTGATTTAGCGAGTGCTGCTCGACTCTCTTTTAACGGTTTATGCCCATCTTCTTCCCTAACTAGGTTTCTTCCCTCTCCTCCAATTTTCTTCAACTCTAAACCCCTAAGTAAGGTTTTTTGAAAGATTTTTCAAAGAGTTCATCTCTCTTTCATTCATTTCTACTTTGTCCTTACTCGGTTTACCGAAAGGCACAACATTTAACAAAATGCGAGTCTCGGAACATCGTAGAAACTTCTTCAAAAATATTTTGAAAGAGAGAGTTTTAAGGTCTAAAAACCATTCAAAATAACTTTGGTTCACAATGGGGTGTAAGGTGGATTTGACTCTCTTCTCTTGCCGAAGAAATCGACCATTTTTACTGCACATCTTTCATCACCAAGTAAACAATCAGTAGCGCCCAAGTCTTAAGGGCGGTCAAAAATGGGGTGTCTATACTTTGCTAAACTAGTTTTCAAGGGTAAACAGAATCCCCCGGCTTGCCAATAGACTTTCTCGTTCCTTGATATTGCCATTGGCACAGAATTACAAGAATTACTATTACCCCTTTTTATTTTGGGTATAAAAATTATGTTTGTTAGGTTTTTATTATTGGCAATCCCATTTAACAAAACTCCTTTTAATTATAGTTTTATTCGTTCTTTTATTTCAGTGAGGCTATGAGTATTTAGATGCGAATCCAACCTGAATTGTGCCTATGCAGAGCAGAGGAGTTTGTGATGTTAATCATATCATGTTTGCCACTTCGCTGATTATGTTGGGAATTGAGCTATTTGTTCGCTCGAGCGAAGGAATGTGCACTCGATCAATAAATGTTTGGTCCTAGAAGTTTTCACTGATTGTAAAAATGCTGAGAAGATGCATTTCTCGCTTGAGTGACACTTTGGTGGCTTGAGCGAAGACACTTGGAAAAAACACGCGTTTTAGTCTCCTCAATCAAGCGAGCATTCCTTCACTCGAGCAAGCCTCGCGGGCCTGGTCACTATAAAGCTGCGATTCAGTCTGTTTCTAGAGTACAGCTTCCAGATCTTCTTCTTGGATATTAGGGTTTTCATCTAAAGCTTCTTTGCTTGTTTCCTTTGATATCTGTGAGAGTTTATATCATGGATTGAGTGAATTATATCAAAGGGTTTGTTTGTTTTGTTTTATTCACAAAAGAAAGAGTTGTTTTTTGGTGGATTCCGGAGAATTTGGGCCTGAAGCTTTGGTGGATTCTGGAGTGGCTTATTGTTGTGATTCGATATCGACATTGTGGATTCAACGTTGGACAAGAAAATTCTGAGGTGAAGACGGTGTTGGAAGAGACACATTAAGGTCGGTTCAATTCGGGTATGGATTCGTTAGGTAATTGAAAATACACGTGTATAATTCTTTTTTGTCTTCATAACGGATTGTTTTGTGGTTTTGGCCTGTGATTTTTTTATCACAATTGAATGTGCTCCAATTGTGATTTTTTCACGTTAAATCGTTGTGTTATTTAGTCTTTAATTGTTTGATTGAGATTGTTATTTATTGTTTAAAATTAGGATTTTAGATTTTTCAATGTTAGTTTAGTATTTTCCTCCAATGGAAAATGTACTACTCTTTTATTTGTATATCTGAAAGGAGTTACAGTGTACTAATCCATAACGACAACTTCTAATAACACAATTATTTGACGCATTTCATCGTAAGGAGAATTTCTTGAATGGGGAAGAATTATAATTAATCTATGGAATTTAAAAAAGAAATTGAATTGTGGAATTGTTTTACCTGATAATCAATCATTTGTACCAATTTTTGTTATGTTGAAAACATTGTTATCTCCACAAACTCCAATGTTATGCATGTACGTCAATGGATTACACCCCCTGTTACATTTTGATGAAAGGCGTGAGAGATGTGATATAGGATTTATGGATACAATCATGGAACTAAAATCATATGTTCTGAGTAACCAATTCTCTTAAATCAACCTAATGAAAAGTGCAATAAAATAAAAATACAATTGACAATTCAATTAAAGAGAATGCATGGACAATTTTCTTTTATTTAAGCTTTAAATTTTGGCTCCCCCATGACTAAAAAGATATTCTAAAAAATTACCGTGAGGATGCTCCATATATTATATTAGAAGTCCTATTAAAATTAAGTTGCCAAACTATAAAACAATATGTGCAACATATGGGTTGTGTTGAGCCATGATACCACTATCTATCATCCCATAAAAACAAATTGAATTAATGATTGGGATCTATTCCACTAATGTAAAGATGATGATGAGATAAACAAATTTACTTATCACACTATTACCCATTTGTAAATGGGTATTGGATGTTTAAAAAAAAATCAATATAACGATGATATCATATTAATATAGACACGCGATCATATCATTGAATTTTTATTATGGGGTACTTACATGTAAATCTTAATAAGTGGACTTATTGTCTAATAGGACCTATGAATAAAATTTTTCATAAAAAAAGTCACTAATTGAAAGTTTTAGCGACAATTTATAAAAATCACGACAAAAAAAAGTCACTAATTGTCAATTTTTAGCGACGTATGTAAAAAATTATCATAAAAAAATAATTTTTAGCGACAATTTTATCTAGACTTATTTTCAATAGGACTTGATGGGAATTAAGTCTAACTATTAGGACCTATTAGTAGTTTACCCTTTTATTTTATTTTGTGGATCTAATAATTTGGATGTAGCCCTTTTATTGTTCTTAGTTACATTGTTCTATCAAGAGTTGTGTCTCGTTTGGTGAATTCAAACTCAAATTTGAAGGAATTGCTAAATACTCTGTTATCCTCAAATGCTGTATAATTCTATGAACCGAACGTCTTTTGAGGAAAACAAAAAAAAAATAATGAAATTGTGAGTTAACATAGTTGAAAAAAACAAAAGAATTGCTGGTTTCTTTCCTTTCTGTTTGAGTTGATTTTTTGCTAGTTGTGTTGTTTGTCTCATATCTCACGTTTTTACATCAAATAAATTCATTATAATAACTATAAAAAAATAAAAATTGGTCACAAAATCTAAATCTTTAATATCAAACAAAAAAATTAACAATTTTTACACCGGAATGCAATATTTCAAATAAGATAAATTAGAAATTAAGAAATTTATTGAAATTAATTAAAAAAAAGTAATAAATAGATTCTATTTATTGGAGTTGGCACACACTAAACTGAACAATCTTATATTTACGAAAGAGAAAGGAAATAGAAATTAGGGCAAAAATCAAAACCTCAAATCCAAAAACTGAGAGCAAAGACTCGTTGTCTCGCGGATAAGAATCGAACCAAAACTTTGCTGATACAATGATGCTTCCTCAACAATGTTAAAATTTCCTGTTCAAAACAGGCAAAAAAAAAAAAAAAAAAAAAGACAATGTCGAAATTTCGGAGGACTCACCAAACACAATGTCGAACATAAGAAACTGAATTAGAATCCTTCAGGCCCGGCCCACTCACTCACTTAGCCCTTGAGCCTGATATTTGTTTGGTTTCTTTGTATTGGGGAACTTATTGATAAGTTCTATATACAAATTTCAAAGTTCATCTAATCCCAAAACAAAATACTTGTACCAATTAGTCCTATATATTTTTAATTGTTACCAAAAAAAATTTAAAAAAAATAAAAATTAGAGACACTCTTACATCCCACCACCGTCGGACTTCCGTCAGACAGTTATCAGAGACTTGCAGTAATATTCAATATCACCGAGAAGTCGTCTAAATATCATCATAAATTCGCCGGAGTATTGTCGGAATGTTTTCAACGTCGCTAGAAGTCGTCGGAATATCTAGAATATTCGATAGACGTCAAGAATATCGCTGCAAACTCACCAGAATGTCTAGAATATTGTCAGAAAAAAGAAAAATAATAAACTAAGAAATTAAAGTGAAAAAATATAGTAAAATGTGCTAAATATTGATAAACTGAAAAAAAAAATAATAATAATAATAATAACAAACAGCAACAATGAAAAAACATATGTTATTTTCAATTTTTGTAAGGTGTAAGCAAATAATTTCTAATATTGATCCAACTGAAAAGGAAGCTTTGAAACTGTAAAATGTTACTGTTTCAAAGTATGATTCTATTAAGTATTTATCCTTATTAATCTAATTAAAAAACATGTTATGAAACTGCAAAATTTTACAGTTTTAAAGAATGATTCAATTCAGCACCAAAAAAATTAAAACTATAAAATTTTACAGTTTTCACCACCTGTAATTAAAACTCGAAAGCAACTTGTTCAGAACTTACAAACTTTCTCTATTATAACACGAAAATAGAAGTGTATAGTACAAAAAAAGTATTAAAACTGAGAAATCGAAGAAAATAGGCAGATATAGAGAGATGCTTGTATTCCGAAAGTTATTTTTTGATTTAGATCTTACCGGATCTAACGTAGATCTACTTATTCGTCGGAAACTCATTTCTTTTGCCGTTGGTGAACACAAAGTAAGGAGTTAGTGCTCAATGGTTGTCCGTGAACTCTAATCAATGGTGGTTGTCGATGACTGCAGATTAGAAAGATAAAAAAAAAAAAAAGGAAGGCGTAGTTGTGGTCATGGTCATCGCCGATATTAGAGAAAGAAAGATACAGAGAAGAAGCAAAATGTAAGGAAAGAGGAGACAGTAAATGGGTATAGGATTTTTAGGCCTATCTAAAAAGTTTTAAAATTAAGGGTTAATTACAGTAATAGTCCCTATAGTTTGGGACTTGTGTCACTTTGGTCCCTGACTTTTCAATTGTGAGACATTTGATCCTGAAGTTTGAATCTTGTTTCAAATAAGGACAATTGAAAATATTATTAGATTTTTCAAGGGTAAAATCGTCAATTTGATAAAATATAAACTAATTTGACAAAAATAAATGTCAAAAAAATATTTTTAATATTTTTAAAATTATTTTTATCCACCAATGATAAAATTATTTAAAATTAATAAAAATTACATGATTAATTTTTTAAAATTAATTTTACATGATCATCATCCAAACACATAATAAAAATTAATTTGGTAAAAAAAACAAATAAATGTCTAAAAGATTTATCAATTTTACATAATTTTATTTTTAGTAAATAGAAATAATTTTTAAAAATTCAAAAATATTTGCTTGACATTTATTTTTGTCAAATTAGTTTATATTTTATCAAATTGACAATTTTACCCTTGAAAAATCTAATTATATATTCAATTGTCCTTATTTGAAACAAGATTCAAAATTCAGGGTCAAATGTGTCACAATTGAAAAGTCAGGGACCAAAGTGACACAAGCCCTAAACTATAGGGACTATTTGTGTAATTTGCCCTAAAATTAAATAGAATAAACATTTTTCAAAAAGAACTTACGGGTAATTTGCCTTTTTTTGGACTTTTGGGCTCTTCATCTCTGGGCCGTTTATACTAAAAGGGCTGGAATATTTGAGGGAGGGGACAAGGCAAAGGCCTCGACTCACGGCTGGGCCAGTCAGGTACTTTGGTGGGTAAATGTAATTTTTTTTTTATAAAAAATATTAAAATAATTATATTGCGCATAAATATACAGTACTAGTGTATGTCCGTCTCCGAACATAGGGTGTGAGTAAAAATAAATGAAGAAAAAGGAAAAATAAAAAAAAGGATATTTACATAAAAATTTTAATTTATGAACTTATATTCCATTAAGTCTTAACTAAGATTTTTCGGATCTTTAAATCGTATTAAATTTTTAATAGTCGGAATTGCACTTCAAATAATGATTGTTTATCATTTATGATTATCCATAAAAAAATGATAATTTGACATTTATTTTAATTTTTAAAACTTTAAAACATCAACTTTTAAATTGAAAAAACTAAAAAAAATTATGTGAAAAAAAAAACTTTTTTTTTTGTGAAAAAATTGAATTATTTTTTTGTGCAAAATTAAAATTTTTGTTTCTATACATGATGATAGAACATTGATGTGCAAAATTTAAAAAAAAAACTTTAAAAATGAAAAAACTAATAATATTTTCAGTTTTAAAATTGAAGAAAACTGTTAATATTCTCTGTTTTATTAGATAATTGAATCAAACCAATAAGTAGAAGGGAAAAAACGTTTAATTTCATGCTCTATTTTTTTTTATCAGTCAGTAAAACAATTATCTGAAATATTACTATGCAAAATCAATAATTTTCTTAGTTTTAAAAATTGATAAAACTGATAATATTCTCAGTTTTACTAAATAAGACTTTATTAGTTCAAAAAATCTTAAATAGGATCTAAGCTACTATAACATTTGTAAATAGGAATTTTAGGTAATTAACCTAAAAAAATAAAAAGAAAAGAGGGAGAAAGGTGAGATCATGGAATCATGGAAGGATTGATGAGAAAATGAAAAAGTAAGAGAGAGAAGTGGAAATGTAGAAAATGTACATGTAAGATATTTTTTGAAAAATACATCTCAGCCATTGTTTTTATAGTTTGAACAGATCTGAACCATCCAAATGTCTTAGTAAGACAAAAATATGTTGAAAATTCAAAAATCCTCCTATTTTATTATATAAATTTTTATAATTATCAAAAATAAATAAAATACTTAGGAATTTGTTTTTATAGTTACAAAAATATTTTAATTATTTTTTACATTTAATTTTTTAAATTATTATAGCCCTGTTTGGTGCAGCTTAAAAGCTGCTTATTTCAGCTTTCAGCTTAATTTAAGTTATTTTGATGTGTTTAGTTTAACTTATAACTTATAGCTTATATTTTTTTGGAAGTCAGAAATCAGTTTATTCTTTGAGTGGGGCAGGAGATGCTTAATTTATAAGTCAGAAATCAACTTATGTTCATAGTTATAAGCTATAAGCTGTTTAGACATAAGCTATAAGCACTTTCCCACAGCTCTACCAAACATGGCCTATATATCATATACTAGTACAAATTATAAAATATATATTTTTTATGAATGTTGTCATATCCTATTTCTTTAAGTTTTGCGATATCACCATAACATACTTTAACGCGCCCCTGCATGCGTGCTTCCTAGGCAAGGATTCTGATACGTGTACAAGTTAACAATAGATAATACATGCCAATTGGAGATGCTCTAGTGCAGCAGCTGTTTCTTAATGTGTTTGATCAATGAAAAATGGTTGGGAGTATTAAAAGTAGTGTACTTATAGTACTATTACTGATATGATAGTGGATCCCGCCCATTGTCTATGCCTTATTTTTTGTTTTTTATTTTTTAGTATTCTCAATATAATAGTACTATTAGTAATCTTTTTTTTAGTGATATGAATCATTATTGTTGATCAATATATTAACTTGGCGAAGGAGATTTGTATTTCAACTTTCTTCATCAATTAATCAGGGAAAGGAATTAGTTTACTGACAGATGATTTTTAGGACCTTACTATGGAGTCCGGATCCTCTGCCATAGTCGTTTTGGGGCAAAATTTCAAAAAAAAAATAAATAAATAAATAAAACAAAACAGAACCAGAGAAGGAGAAGAAGAAAGAAGACAAGAACGACGAAGAGGCGTCTGCTGGGTTCTGCTGGGTTCAACAAACATCAAAATTTTGCAGATCTAGATGACGATGATGAACAAAATTTTGCACTTTTTTTTTTTTCTTTTCTTCTTCGTTCTTTCTTTCTCTCTCTGCTCGTATTGGAGAAGCTCACTCTCCTTCTCCGATTTTGATGCACATAATAGGAGAGAGAGAGAGAGAGAGAGATTGGGACTTGGGAAGAGTAGTGTACAAGTTTTACACATAGCATTCATTCATTCAAACCCCCAAAAAGAAACACAAGGGACTTGGGATCTTTTCTGCATTTGGGTATTTTTCTCTCTAAAATTGACCAAAGGAGAGAAAAACCAGGTGGGCATTCCTTTCAATCCTTGTTCCACTGAACCCTATGATGTATATGCATTTCTCAAAATTTTCTTGGGTTTCTTGTAATTTATGAGTAGGATTTAGCATCAAAGCTTGGTTTTCTTTTTACTTTTCATCTTCATTTGCAAAAACTCTCATTTCCATGGAGTTTTCCCATCTGGGTTATGATGCATCTGTGTAAATTGTTGTTTATGTGTTAATACATATTTAGATAAAGATGATCAAGGGGTTTTCCCATTTGGGATTTTGGGTATTACAGAGGATCTTCACATTTTTTATTATATTTTTTAGCCTATGATTTGTAATATATATATATATGTATTGTAGATTTGTATAGATATAAAGATATATATACATATATATATATAGGGATGGTTTCATATATATAGTATAATTTTTTATTTTTAACAGTTGAACAGCTTCAAGAATGGCGGATCTGGTTCTGTTGATTTGTAATATATATATATTGTAGATTTGTATGGATATAAAGATATATATACATATATATATAGGGATGGTTCATATATATAGTATAATTTTTGATTTTTAACAGTTGAACAGCTTCAATAATGGCGGATCAACAATGGCGGATCTGGTTCTGTTTTGTTTTATTTCATTTTTTTTTTTTGAAATTTTGCCCCAAAACGATGTCGTTTTGGGACATGGCAGGAAAGTATGGCAGAGGAACCGGACTCCTGACTATGATAGATGCAAACATAGTGAGTACAGTTCCATTAATATAAAACTATTTTACCTGGAATATGGATCATTTCGGTACGTGGGATGAAAATGGAAACATGATATGTTATATGTTCCAAAATGTAGTACGATGATAATAGACTTATATATATATATATATATATATATTACACTTAAAATTTTAAGATAATTTTAAAGTAATTTTCTTTTAATTATTAGGCATCCAATTATATATGTGTGTGTGTGTTCTCGTTTGGGAAGTGTGTTGGCTTTTTTACTTTTTAGCTATTTTAGTCTGGGGTTAAAAAGTCTCGTTTAGAAATGACTTTTTGACTTTTTTGACTTTTTGTGAGAGAAATAATGTAATGATTATGCGTTAGATGTAATGTTTTATTTTATTCGGCTAAAAAGTCTATTTTGTTTTTTTTGTAGTTATTTTAGCCAAAAAAATCCCAAATCTCAACTTCCCAAATGGAGGCATATATATTTTTCGTTTTTGAAGTTTTTGTTTTAGCAATACTTAAGTCATTTTAGATTTTAATTCAATATATTTGATTTTTTTTTCCTTTTAAGGTAACATTTAAAGAAATATATTAGAAAAACCTTTAAGGATCGTTTCGGATCACTAAATTTATCGTTTTAAAATGAAAATGTACCATATTTTAGAACAAACGTACCAATATATAATTCACTAAGATATTAACATTTTCTGATAACATAAATATAAAATCTATTATCAACTTTATATATAAGAGAACTGTTACAAGGCCATAATAAACAGTGCAAAATTTTATAAATAGCTTTGATCACAGATAGTTGCTTTTTTCGATGGGTGAAATTACAGGTGAAGATAGTCGTAGGCTTCCATCCACAGGCCTTATAAGTGGAAGAAGCAAACAAAGTCGAACTTTGATTTTTATGGACAGGTTTTCCTCTCTCTCTCTCTCTCTCTCTCTCTTTCTATCTCTCTGTTACATATCTTAGAAAAAAATGTTTTGATCAAATCAAAGAGAACTGTAATGTTACAAAGTCCGAAAAAATAATTTAAAAATTAATTATAAGAAGAGCTCTTTCTAGATTGTTTAGGATGACTTAAATAAATATACTTTTTATTTTTTTACGAAAAAATATACAGAAAAGTAAATAGGTGATGTGATGGAAAAAAGATAAAAAGATAGATTATTTTTGGATTGCCAAACTTGACCTATTTTGAGTGTAATCCATATTACACTAAATTGGTATATATACATCATATACCTATTTTTGACACTACAACAAATTCCAAAAGTCAATTTTTTAGTCGCTAAAGATTTTTACCGACTAAAATTTTTGATCGCCCGTTTGGTTGTTGACTAATTGTCAGCAAAAGAATTGGTGACTAATTTTTTTTTAGTCGCCGAAAGTCGCCAATTAGCAACTAAAAATTTGATCGCCTAAAACAACATATTTAGTCACCAAAAACAAAAAAAAATTCATCTTCAATTTTTTAGCTACCAATTTTTTAGTCACAAAAAACGTGTTACTCCTTCTTGACTACCAATTTTTTAGTCGCCAAAATTATGGTGCTCCTTTTTAGCTATTAATTTTTTAGTCGTCAAAAACTTTCATTTTTTTTGGTTACTAACTGTTTAGTCGCCAACAAGTTCCCTTTTTATTTTTTGGCTACTAAATATTTAGTTGCCAAAAGCTCTATTTATTAATTTTTTTTAAATGCACAAATTAAATATTTTTTATTAATTTCTAAATTATATACATTTCATTATCAATGCAACCTGTAACATATACATATACAGAATAGTACATCTATCAATTATAATCTAAATCCATTATCAATAATACCCATTTCATTATCAACTATCCAAAAACTTTAACTTGTAACATCATATTCCAAATATCATACAAATCCATACCAACCAAGTATAATCTATCTAAATTAAATATTAGATACAAAAACGTTGAATTTCCAAAACAGAGGATTGTACAAAAATAAATGTCTTTCATATACAGAACAAATGCTCTTCGTACACCAAAATAAATAACCTGCTGCATAATAAAGCTCTTCCAAGAATTTGAAATTATTTTGTTGTAAGTATGCCCATGCCAAGTTGCTACCTACAGCCAATAAACCAACTATAAGCAAAATAAATAATAAGCCATTATCAACAAAAAAATTATAGAAAGGTTTTCATTATAGACAGGTTTTTTAGTAGAGTACCAATTATTTTACACAAAATGACTATTAATATTGATTCTTTAAATTCCTCTTAAATTTTCATACTCTAGAAACCAATTTCCCCGTAGGAAAAGAGATAAAAAAGAAGGAGAAGGAAAAGAGAAGAAAAACTGGTGTCAAGTTTTTTGTGCTCTGAATAGAGTAATGCAAAGGACAATCCTTCACCCAATTATTTGCACTAGTTACCAATGTGATCAGCTGTTTTCAGTCAGATATGCCTTATCAAAATTTTCCCCTCGATATAAGCTCCTCCTACATAATGTAGACAGTATAGAATAGAAGCCAAAAAAAAAAAAAAAAAGAGAAAAAAAAGAAGAAGGTAGGGGACTATATATACAGAGAAGTGTTGGTACTCTACTATATATAAGTGTATGCCTACTTTTATAAGTGTAGGTACTCTACTATATATAAGTGTATGCCTACTCCTCTGCATCTTGGATCATACTGTACCCAATCCTAAATGCCAGGAATGATTAATGTATCAAAATCTATTAGCAAAGCATCCATAATACACATATAATCTAAAAATTATGATCAAGATTGAGATACTGTGAAGCAAAATAGCACATAAATCATCTAGCTCAAGAGCAAAAGGTATATACTCTATACCTGTAAATACGTGATGGTTTTGCACTATAGGCTTCAAAAAAATTCATTTAGTTCAATATTTTAGAAGTAGTGCTCTCTCTTTTGTGAATAACACCATATCAATGTCCTTATGCAAGTTCCTTGGGGCACACAAATTGATGCTTCGATTACAAATGCACAATATTGAGGCACGTTAAAGTCATAAAAGGGCCATTGAACCAGTGAAGTTATAATCAAACCAATTGATGTTTTCCACAAAGGTATTTTCTAAAACTTCAATTGCATTTGTTTCATGTTTAAGGTGTAACTGCATTGTTTGTGTAAAATTTTAACAACTAGGACATATACTAACAACTATAGGAATAGATTGCGTTCACATTCAAAATAGTTGCGACACTCAGTGAGTTCAAATTAATTGCTAGTTGATACACTACTGCTTAAAGTTTGTCATATCAGCTTGGATAAGCAAGCAAGCAAAAAAGTCTAACGAATTGCGAAAGATATCTACACTTTTACTTGTGATGGCTTTCAATGCTGCCAATAAATTATTATGTCACCATCATTTTAGACATTGATAAATTTGCATCATTGTTGTATTCATAACTCTCCCTTTCTCACATTATGGGATTCACACGCAAGAGGGAAGGCTATGAATTTAACACTTTTTCACTTTCTTACTCTAATTTGTTAGCTATATTATGTCAACCACCCAAACACTACTTGATGCTAATGGGGTCTTGACATCTATAAATAGTTATATTATATCTTGTTTTAAGTTGCCATGTCAAGCACCTTGATCCATTTGGGCAAAAAAGCAATAAAACTCAACTCCATGACTTAACTGTTGGAAATGGTTGGAAAAATTCTGGGTAAAACAGAATTTTTCCTAAGTTTGAGCTATTATTAAAGTGGGACCCGTGTGTCGATTTTCGCGGGCCAAAATGATAACGCGTTCTATGACGCGTTGTGATTCACGTGGTATATTTGGTTGCTCAAAACCATTATCGAGTGAATGGGAAATTGAAGCCAAAGTGTGTTCCATGAAAATGGAGTTTTGGTGGAAAATCTTTAAAGGTTGAAAAATGGCTTGTCCCACATTGATTTGGTGGGAAGTTTTGAGTGAGTTTATAAGGCATGGGATTGGAACTTGGGGTGTGCCCCAAGGGGTATCCAAGTTTTGTAGAGAGGGAGGTTTTGGGCAAAATGGGCTAGACCCATTGGACCCAAAAATCACCACACACGCGCGCGCCGCTGCCTGGGCTTGGGTGCGTGGTGTGAGGTTGGGCTTGTTTGGCCCAATACCAATCTTTTTGGGGCAAAAACATTTGAATTTAAATTTTATTTTTTGAAATAAAATTTATCCAAAAATTCATTCCGAATTTCTGTCCAGATTTCAATTTCAATTTTTGAATTCAAAAATTGTTGCACCTCTTCACAGACAGATCCGAGTCTGTCCAAACCGAATTTTTCTGTTCAAATTCAAATCCACCCAAAACAGGTTTTTGAATTGGTTGAAATTCAAACCAAACAGTGCCTATCTGTTTAATTTAAATTGAACAGGTATTGTACCTGTTTAATTCAAAATTAGCAGCCACCAAGCCACCACTTCATCTCTATAAATAGACTAGTCCCTCATTTGGATTTCTACTCCAATTTTCGTCCATCCTTGCTGCAAGTCTTCTCTGCATTTTGCTGCATTTATTCCTTTTTTTTTCTGTGAGAAAGAGTGTATACACTAAGTGTGTTCGTTGAACAAATAAATTGTAGTGCTGCATTTATTTGTTGTTGATCATTTCATCCTAGGAGATAGACGTCCACATTCTGAAAGCACCGTGGAGAGGACGAATCTGTCTTAAGGACACAGTGTCGAACACTGGACTTGATCATATTATTATTCGAAGAAATTAATCAAGTAAGTTGTTTAATTTATTTTCTGTTTTATTTGTTTATTTAAATCATATTTTAATTTTGTTTTAGTAACAAAATAAAATCTGTTTTTATTTATTTAATTTTTATTTCTAATTTGATTTTTGTAATTAAACATTCTCTCTCATTTTTTATTTTTTTTTGTATTCTGTTTGTCGTTTAGTACCCAAATAGAATTGATTTATTTAAGTACAGTAAAGATTGTCTAACAATCTTAAGACAGAATATAATTTTTTATCTTTATTGTATTTAATTTTTTGTATTTCACAAAGTGATATTTTGGTTGGAAAATACAAATAGTATTTAAAAACTATTTGACAGATAGTAGTAATATACTGTTTATTTTCTTTGACAACTAGTAGTAATATACTAGTGTCATTAACAATTGCAGAATATTATTTGATGTTACAGAAAATTATTGTGGTATTTTATTTTTCTGGTTTTGGCAACGAGGAAAATAAAATTATTTTGTGTTATAATTTATTTTCTGGTTTTAGTAACTAGAAAAATAATTTGTGATTTGTTTTTCTGATTTTTGTAATCAGATATTATGGCTACTATAACTAAAACTGCAACTGGAAGTGGTACTCCAATTGTTACACCAACACCGGTCCCTATCCAGAACCATGTTCATGTACCAATAAATCATGGAGAAAAACTGGAAAAATTTAACGGCAGTGAGTTTAAAAGATAGCAGCAGAAGATGCTGTTCTATCTTACAACTCTAAATTTGGCCCGGTTTCTCCATGAAGAGGCTCCAGCACTTAAAGATGGTGAAAATGATCGGCAAGTTATTGCCGCTGTAGATGCTTGGAAACATTCAGATTTCATATGTAGAAACTACATCCTCAATGACCTTGACAACATGCTGTATAATGTTTACAGCCCTCTAAAGTCAGCAAAAGAATTGTGGGATTCTTTGGAGAAGAAATACAAGACAGAGGATGTCGGCACGAAGAAATTTGTTATCGGTAAATTTCTGGACTTTGTTATGGTAGACTCCCAAACGGTAATTTCTCAAGTTCAAAATTTTCAAATAATTTTGCATGATATTCATTCAGAAAGTATGTCTCTTAGTGAGTCTTTCCAAGTCACTACTCTAGTAGAAAAGTTACCACCAGCTTGGAAAGATTTCAAAAATTATTTAAAATATAAATGCAAGGAGATGACCATGGATGAATTGATTGTAAGATTGAGAATTGAGGAAGATAACCGAAAGTCTGAAAAGAGGAATGGGAAAAATCCCATTGAGTTCAAGGCTAATGTGGTTGAACAAGTTCACAAACCACATAACAAAAAGAGGAAATTTACTGGAGATGGTCCTAAACAAGGCGACAACAATGGCAACAAGAAGTTCAAAGGAAAATGTTATAATTGTGGCAAGACTAGACATCGAGCTTCTGATTGCCGCCGCCTTAAGAAGGATCGCTGAAGTACAAGCAAGAAGACTACCAATCAGGCCAATGTAACTGAACTAGATTATATCTCTGACGGGGTGAATGACATCAACCTCTCTGCTGTGGTGTCTGAGGCTAATTTGGTTGGAAATCCCAAGGAGTGGTGGGTTGACACTGGAGCAACTCGTCACATTTGTGCGGACAAGAAGATGTTCACTACCTAGAATGAGGCTGTAAATGGTGAACAACTTTTCATGGGAAATTCTTCTACTTCTACTGTGGCTAGACAAGGAAAGGTGATCTTGAAGATGACATCAGGGAAGGAACTGACCCTCAACAACGTACTGCATGTACCTGACATTGGGAAGAATTTGGTTTCTGGCTCTTTGTTAAGTAAATGGTTTTAGGCTTGTATTTGAGTCTGATAAATTTATATTAACAAAGAATGGTATGTATGTTGGTAAGGAATACATGAGTGATGGTCTCTTTAAATTGAATGTAATGACAGTTGTACCAAAAGTTGCTATTAATAAGATTAACACATCTTTTGCTTATATTCTTGAGTCGAATTTATGGCTTGGTAGATTAGGACATGTAAATTTTGATGCTTTGCGTAGATTAATTGGTTTAGATTATATACCAAAGTTTGAAATTGATCCTAAAAATAAATATGAAGTTTGTGTAGAAGCGAAACTAACTAAGGCTCTATTTAAATCGATTGAAAGGAAAACCGAACCTCTAGAATTAATTCATACAGATGTATGTGATCTTAAATTTGTTCAAACTAGAGGAGGCAAAAAGTATTTCATAACATTTATCGATGATTGCACAAGATATTGTTATGTTTATTTACTTAGAAGTAAAGATGAAACCTTAGAAATGTTTAAACTCTACAAAACAGAAGTTGAAAATCAACTCGGTAAAACCATTAAAATGGTTAGAAGTGATAGAGGTGGTGAATATAATGCACTATTAAATGAATTTTGTGCACAACATGGCATTATTCACCAAACTACAGCACCCTATTCTCCTTAGCAAAATGGAATTACTGAAAGGAAAAATAAAACCCTGAAAGAAATAATGAATGCCATGTTACTAAGTTCAGGCTTACCACAGAACTTGTGGGAGGAAAGCAATTTTGTCTGCTAATTATGTTCTTAACAGAATGCCCCACAAGAAAACCAACAGCACTCCTTATGAATTGTGGAAAGGTCGACCACCTTCCTACAAATACTTAAAAATGTGGGGGTATTTGACAAAAGTTGAAGTTTATGTTCCTAAAAAGACTAAGACCAAAAACAGTACATTGTGTGTTTATTAGTTATGCTCAGAATAGTAGTGCATATCGGTTTCTGACTTATAAATCAGAAATACCTAATATAAATGTGAACACTATTATAGAATCAATGAATGCTATGTTTTTTGAACATGTCTTTCCTTACAAGAAAGGACAAGAATTAAGTTCACAGAAAAGAACTTATGATTGTACATGAGAGGGAGATTAATGACCTGGTACTGGGTCGGACAGACTTGGGCTGAGCGGAGTTTTGCCGGACAGGTTTGGGCCGAGCAAGTGTTGGGCTGAGGATGTGTGGCCCAGTCCGGAAAGAAGATGCTCGGTTAAGACAACACTTGGTTGGACCGAGCTACATGTTCTGGCGGTGGCAAAGCCAGTCGAGTTAAGTGACCGGCGCCCGGAAAGGCGTGGTCAGCCGAGGTACCTGTTTGCTCGGCAGGAAGGCTGACCAAAGGTGAGCCGAGATGTGCCTAGCCCGGTTTCCATTGAGCTTGGCTAGTGGAGTGCTTGGGCATGAAGCACAGCACGGCCGTCGACAGTCGAGATGATGTTGCCCGGCTGCCGGGCTCCCAGTAGAGTGGGCTGGCAGTCGGGTTAGGTGATGTTCAGCGAGGTTTACGCTGACAGATGGGATAGAAGAGCCACGTGTCAGGAGATGACTGGGAGTAGATATGGGGTGCGAAGGGTATATGAGCAGGTCTGCGCCCCCTATACAGGACAGACGAATACTTTGTAAGAAACTCTTACACTCAAACACTCTCCTCCCTCTCTCTATCCTAAGGTGTGTGCTAACTTGATCGTCGGAGGGGTTTTCCGGCCACACACTGCCGGGTAGCTCACCGCCGTTGTGCTTTCAGGTGATCGGACAGAAACGGAGCTTGGAAGAAAGGAGTACGGGTTTGCCGGAATATTTGCTCCCCGTACAATTGGCGCCGTCTGTGGGAAGCTTGCAGATAAAACCATGTCTTCCCAAGCTCATCTGGTCGCCTTCCATGGCGAACAACGAGGAGATTCCGTTGTCCGCCATCGACGGAATCACTCCGGAGTCGGGCAGACGAAGAGAGGGACCTCCCACCATTCCTCCGATGGGGGACCTAGAGACATTCCCAGGAGGACAGTCAGGAGATGCGCGGGATAAGCGCGGGAGGAGTTATGGTCATTCACGGAGTCCAGACGGTCATCGGCGGCGAAGAGACTCACACGCCAGACGTCTGGAGAGCAAGTTGAAGGACCAAGATGCCGTCATCCGGCGAATGGCGGCAGAGATGGAGGAACTGAAGCGGCATGTCAAAGGGAATGGTGTAGCTAGAGTGGGAGACCATAGTGAGCGCACCCAACCCCGCCGTTTAGGTAGTCAGAGTCAGCGGCACACTCTATCCATCTCCATTACCAGAAGTTACAAGGTTGGTGATTCTGATGTGCGTGCAGAAAAGTCCAGCGCACAAGATAGCACTTACCAGCCCTCGCGTCCGGCGACGACGTCGAGGTACACCTATTCCGTGCGATCAGAAGATTTGCGGGCAGTGTTGGAGGAACGGGCTCGCCGGCGGGAGGCTCAGAGGATACCGGCGTTCCAGTGGTTATCCTATGGGGTTCACGCCAGCGAGGAGGTCGGAATGCCTCCACCCCGCCTAGCAGCGCCACTTGTTGTAGATTCCAACTTGGCAAGGTTGAGCGCCACCCCTTTCTCCCTGGAAATAGAGACAACACAACTTCCGGCGGGCTTCCACCAGCCAAAGTTCACGCTTTACGATGGGAAGACCGATCCTTACATGCATGTAAGCCACTTCCGACAGGTCATGGCCGGACATAGGCAGAATGATGCTCTTATGTGCCTCATCTTTCTGTCAAGCTTAGGCGAACTGGGCTTGAAGTGGTTCGAAAGGTTGCCGGAGGGGAGTATAGAGGGGTGGCATCAGTTGGCCGAAACCTTTGTGACACGCTTCAAGACCAACACCAAAACGCCAAAGGAAGTTGATCACCTACTGAGTGTCAAGATGGAACCGAGCGACACATTGAAGGCATACAACTCCAGATATTGGGAGACCTTCGACGAGATCGTCGATTGCCCGGTCAACCTTGCCATCACTCAATACAAGCGTGGTCTCCCGGTCGGACATAGACTGCTGGACTCGTTTACCATGCACCAACCGACGTCCATGGGCCAGCTCATGCAGCGCATCAATGAGCACATCCGAATAGAGGATGACGCGTCAGCATCTATCGTGAAGGTGACTCCGGTAGCAATAGACAAAAGGTCAGCTGGCAAGGTGAACGCAGTCGGACAGGAGTCCAACCGCTCAAGTGACCGCGCTGAGGAATCAGACCGTGGCTCAAACTACAAAAACCGGGGTAGGGGACGTCGGAATGATCGGGATGACTACCCCCGTGACGATGTGGCCGATGCAAACAGAAGGTTGAAGGCAAGGACAGGTATAACCACTGTCTTCAAGATTCCAATCTATATTAGTGAAATCCGTGACGAGGAGTACGTCTGGTTTCCTGCTAAGTTGGGCGATGGACAGAAGGGCTACAATCCGCGGTATCGTTGCACATTTCACTGGGAGCGAGGCCACCGGACAGAGGATTGTTTGCCTTTGAGGCAACACTTGGAAGAGCTAGTCGCGGCCGGACACTTAGATCTTTACATTGACGGGGGCGTAAAGGCGAATCAGGCTCCGGTTGATCCCAGAGGACAGGATGACCGAGATGCCCCACCACAGGGAATTATTAATGTCATCCACGGCATAGTGGAACCGGCACGCGTTTGCGAACTCCGGGGTATGATCAAGAAGGCGGAACACATGAGGGAAGTCTTGTCGGTTCAGCCTGTGATCAAGAGGGGGAAGACCGAAAAAAAAGATGTGATCAGTTTTTCCTCATGGGATCTAGAGCGCATTCAGACGCCGCACAACGATGCCTTAGTGGTGACACTCCTCGTCAAGGAATTTGACGTCAAACGAATCTTGATCGATCAGGGAAGCTCGGTCGAGATCATGTATTATGATGCATTCAAGCAGCTCAAGCTCCGAGAGACAGACTTGGCTCCGGCAACTTCGCCACTAGTTGGTTTTAACTCGCAGCCCGAGTGGCCTTTGGGGAAGATAATCCTGCCGGTCAAAGCGGGATCCGTGGTCAAGCAAGTGGAGTTCTGGGTGTTATATGTGCCTTCCACTTACAACCTGATCCTTGGAAGGGGATGGTTTCACGCAACGCAAGCCGTAGCGTCGACCTACCATTAGGTGATGAGATTCCCCTCGGCTATGGGGGCAATTGAAGAGATTTGGGGAGATCAAGTTATGTCCAAGCAGTGCTTTGTGGCAGTGAACGGTAGCCGAGCTGCCAAGGGCTTCGTTCAAATGATAGAAGGACCGGAAGACCGGGGAGTTCTTGATGATGTGGGCACCAAGGCAGAGGACAAAGCCGTGGAAGACTTGGTGGAGGTGCGAATTGATATGGAGCAGCCGGACAAATTCTTCCTGCTCGGCTCCAGCCTTACTGCCCAAGAAAGAACCGAAATGGTTGGGTTTTTGATGAGCAACATCGAAGTCTTCGCGTGGTCGCCTTACGACATGCCCGGCCTCGATCCAAGTTTCATCTGCCATCACCTGAATGTCTTCCCCGGCACGAAGCCAATCATTCAGCGAACAAGGAGATCGGCGCTGCATCACGCCGAGGTAGTTGCGGAAGAGGTAAAAAATTTGCTGGAGGCACGAGCAATTCAGGAAGTGCACTACTCTCAGTGGATTTCTAACACGGTAGTGGTGCCCAAGAAGAATGGGAAGTGGAGAGTTTGTGTCGATTATAAGACCGTCAACCGAGCTTGTCTGAAAGATAGCTTCCCTTTGCCCAGAATTGACCAGCTCGTGGACTTGACGGCTGGTCATAACAGGCTCAGTTTCTTGGATGCTTACCGCGGCTACCACCAGATTGCCATGCATGGGCCCGACCAAGAAATCACCTCCTTCACAACTCCTAGAGGGCTCTTCTGCTACCGGGTCATGCCTTTTGGTTTGAAGAACGCCGGGGCAACCTTTCAGAGAATGGTGACCAAGATGTTTGCTCCTCTGCTGGGTCGGACAATGGAGGCTTATATTGATGATATGGTGGTTAAAAGCCGGCATCAAGCAGACCACTTGTCCGACTTGGCCGAGATGTTCATTATTCTCAAGAAGCACAAGTTACGCCTGAATGCGTCTAAGTGTGCCTTTGGCGTGGGTTCCGGAAAATTTTTGGGATTCCTAGTCACGAACCGGGGCATCGAAGCAGACCCCGCACAGATCAGAGCCGTACAAGAATTGAAGCAGCCCAGTTCGGCTAAGAACGTGCAGCATTTGGCCGGAATGGCCGCCGCGCTTAACCGATTCATAAGTCGTTCATCAGATCGCTGCCGTCCTTTCTTCAAAGCATTGAAATCAAAGTTCTCATGGGATGAAGAGTGCGACCGGGCTTTGGCCGAGCTCAAGGAATACCTGTCTTCAGCACCATTGTTGGTCACGCCGCAGCCTGGAGAAGAGCTTTACTTATACTTGGCCGTTTCCCAGCACGCAATCAGTGCGGTGCTTGTCCGGGCTGAAGGAATCAAGCACCTCCCTATCTTTTACATCAGCAAAACCTTGCTACCGGCAGAGTCGAGATACTTGCGTTGGAAAAGCTTGCGTTGGCATTGATGATGGCTTCAAGGAAGCTGGCACATTATTTCACGCCCATACCATCATCGTTCTGACCGAGTTTCCTCTTAAGGCTTTGTTTGAGCGGGCAGACTTTTCCGGTCGGATTCTCAAGTGGGCGGTCGAATTGGGACAGTTTGATGTCAAGTTCCAACCGCGCACAGCCATCAAAGCTCAGACCTTGGCCGATTTCGTTGCTGAATTCTCTCCTGGAACTCATCCGGTGTGCCTGGTCGATATTGCCGCGGCAGATGAGGAGGATAATGTGAGACCAACCAAAATACAACAAATTGGTGGCATCGGCGACGCGGAATTTGCGCGCCCCACCGAAGCACCTCCAGTCAGTATGATTTTACGGACCAATGATGCGATGACGGAGACGAGTGTCACCGACCAACTTGCTCTGTCCGATGCCGCATCACCAAGGGGGGAAGAAATGGAACCACTCATCGCAGAACCTGCGGCCGGCATAATACCGCAACCTGGTGATTCGCCTACGGACTTGGACATTACGGATCAACTTGCTGAGTCCGCCGCCAAATCACCAAGGGGGGCCAAGGTGGAACCAAACAACATAGAAGTTGAAGCCGAACAGCCGAGTAGCCTTGGTCAGAGCAACCTTCAAGCCTTTCAAGATCCTTCAGATTGTTGGAAGCTTTTTGTGGGCGAGATGTGGAAACTTTTCGTCGACGGAGCATCAAACCGTCACGGTGCCAGTCTGGGCATTGTTTTGATTTCGCCGGACGGCTTGACTATTGAACATTCCATCACCCTCGGTTTCCCAGCATCCAACAATGAGGCTGAGTACGAAGCGCTCTTGGCCGGACTCAAGAGCGCGCTCCAGATGCAGGTATCTGAGCTAATGGTGTACAGCGATTCCCAACTTGTGGTTAACCAAGTCTCTAGGATTTATGAAGCAAAGGATGACAGAATGGCAAAGTACCAAGCTCTGGTCAGGGAACACATCAAGCAATTTCAGGTAATCAGAGTCCAACAGATTGGCCGCGAAGAGAACAGCCGAGCAGATGAGTTGGCCGGCCTTGCTTCAATGGTTGATAATACATATGCTAACCCCCTGTTGATTGAATTCCTTCCGCGGCCCAGCATTGAGGAAACCGGGCAGACGGATGTTCTCTGTGTCGCGCTAGGTCCTTTCTGGATGGACCCCATCATCCTGTTTCTCAGAGACCGGACTCTGCCAGCCGACAAGAAGGAAGCGCACAAAGTCCGGGTGAAGTCAGAGCAGTTTTGGCTCTCCCCATCCGGAGCTTTGTATAAAAAGTCTTTCACCGGTCCGTACTTGAAGTGTGTTCACTCGAGTAGCGTGGAAGCCTTCTTGTACGAAATTCATGAAGGCATTTGCGGCAGTTATATAGGGGGCAGGTCTTTGGCCTACCGAGCTGTTTCGCAGGGCTACTGGTGGCCGTGCATGCAGGCCGACCCACAAAAGTATGTCCGCAAGTGTGAAAAATGCCAGAAATTCGCCCATCAGATCCATCAGCCAGCCAGGGAACTTCTTCCCCTCACCAGTCCTTGGCCCTTTGCCATGTGGGGGCTAGATATAGTAGGGCCACTACCAACAGCACCAGGCAACCGAAAGTTCTTCATCGCGGCCACAGATTACTTCACCAAATGGGTTGAAGCTGAGCCCTTGGCAACTATCAAGGAGAAAGATGTGAAGCGGTTTGTCTGGCAGAATGTGGTCACGCGGTTTGGCGTCCCTAAGATTTTGATCTCTAATAACGGCACTCAGTTTGACGGTCGTTTATTTAGAGGATTTTGTGAGGATCTCAAGATTGAATTCTACAACTCCACTCCGGCTTACCCGCAATCCAACGGTCAAGCCAAGGCATCAAACAAGACTATCCTGGATGGGTTGAAGAAACGGCTGGAGAAGGCAAAGGGAAAATGGGCTGAGGAACTACCCAGCGTCCTTTGGGCATACCGAACAACCCCGCGGCGATCTACCGGGGAAACTCCATTTGCTTTGGCTTATGGCATGGAGGCGGTCATACCTTTGGAAGTCGGCATGCCCACCCTAAGAAGTGAAAATTTTGAGCCCGAGCTGAACGCCGAGGCTGTTGCCCTGGAACTAGACCTAGTGGAAGAACGTCGGGAGAAGGCCCTCATCCACGTGGCCGCCTACCAACAAGAGCTCTCAAGGAAGTACAACAAGACCGTGCACCCCAGACCATTTAAAGTTGGTGATTGGGTTTTAAGGAAAGTAATGGGAAACACCCTGGTGCCAGGTGAAGGCAAACTAGGGGCAAATTGGGAAGGACCCTACAAGATCACCGGTCTGGCGGGCAAGGGGGCATACCACTTAGAGGATCTGGATGGTAGGACAATACCCCGACCATGGAATGCAGCCAATCTCAAACTGTACTATTTCTAGCTTTTGTTTTCTTTTTGAGCAAAGGAATTTTTTGCCCTACACTTCAGAATGTAATTCTTTTTGTCAATATATAGAAGTGTCTGTTTTTGCCTTAGCATTTTTATTGTTGCTTTTAAAATGGGATTCCCAACCGAGATGATTTACTCCGGTTGGAAGAGTTGATGACTTGTTCAGCTTGGGACTCCCACCGAGATGATTAATTCTGGTTGGAAGAGTTGGTGTTTTGTTCAACTTAAGTATTCTCAACCAAGATGATATACTCCGGTTGAAAGAGTTGATGTATTGTTCAACTTAGGCATTCTCAACCGAGATGATTTACTCCGGCTGAAGGGTTGATGTTTTGTTCAACTTAAGTTAATTCCAGCCGAGATGATTTACTCCGGCTGAAGGGTTGATGTTTTGTTCAACTTAAGTTAATTCCAGCCAAGATGATTTGCTCCGGCTGAAGGGTTGATGTTTTGTTCAAACTTAAGTTATTTCCAGCCGAGATGATTTACTCCGGCTAAAGGCGTTGATGTTTTGTTCAACATAGTTATTTCCAGCCGAGATGACTTATTCCGGCTGAAGGCGTTGATGTTTTGTCCAAACTTAGGAAATCTCGACCGAGATAATTTATCCTGGTTTGTTGAAGAGTTGATGGTTTTGCTCAACTTAGGATTTACTGTCGTGACGGATGTTCCGGTTGAAGATTTGATGGTTTTGCTCAACATAGGATTTACTGCCGTGACGAATGTTCCGGTTGAAGAGTTGGAATTCCCAACCGAGATGCTTTACCCCGGTTGAAGAGTTGGTGTTTTGTGCAACTATGGATTCCCGACCGAGACGCTTTACTCTGGTTAAAAGAGTTGGTGTTTTGTCCAACTTAGGAAATCCCAACCGAGATAATTTGTTCCGGTTGAAGAAGTTGGTGATTTGTTCAACTTTGCTGTTCCAACCGAGATGATTTGTTCCGGTTGAAGAAGTTGGTGATTTGTTCAACTTTGCTGTTCCAACCGAGATGATTTGTTCCGGTTGAAGAAGTTGGTGATTTGTTCAACTTTGTTGTTCCAACCAAGATGATTTGTTCCGGTTGAAGAAGTTGGTGAGTTGTTCAACTTTGCTGTTCCAACCGAGATGATTTGTTGTCTCAACCGAGATGGGTATTCTGGTTTTAAAAGTTGGTGAGTTGTTCAACTTTGGTGTTATGTTCAATTTTGTGATTCATACCGAGATGTTTTGCTGAAAAAGGAATTGATGACGACCGTGCAAACACTTGACGAAATTAAAGCTTTTCAATTTCAATTGACGACCGTGCAAACACTTGATAGAAACGTAAGTACAAAAGGTGGGGAACTTAGCTCGGTTACATCAGAAAAGCAAAAAAAGAAAAAAGAAAACTAAACCAAGGGTGAGAGGTTGGTGAACTCGTTCTCGATGGCCTCTAAGTTGATGGTTGGACTTGTGTCTTGGGCACCGGGCTCGCCACGGCCGGGCTGCTCCTGCACTTCGTTATCGTCTGCCTCGATATCCGTCTCGGCACCTCCTTCTTCAAGCCCTTCCTCGGCCTCAGCCTGCAACACGCTGAAGACGTCATTGGCGTATGGCACAAGGTGGGCCGGTAGGAAAGCAGGAGGCGGATTGGCAAATACGTCGGTGTCAGAGCCCTGACCGAGATGCTCGCAGGCAGATTTCCAGCCAGCTTTGAAGTAGATGTCTTGAGTTGCAAAGACCTGCTTCTTGTAGCTCTCCTCGGCTTCGTTGAAACCGGCGTTGTTAGCATCTCGGCAGTCTCTCTTCCGCGACTTCTTGAGCGCGTCCAGCTCGGCCTGGAGCTCGTCCCGCTTTTTCTCGGCTGCATCGAGTTGGCCGAGCAATCAGTTGTTGTCAGTGTTGGCTATTTTGAGCGAGGACTTTGCTCGGCCAAGCTCGGTTTGGAGGCTCTGGACTTGGCTGGCTGGGTCATTTGCCTTTTGCCTAAGTCTATGTATGCGCTCCATCACCAGGTGCTGCTTTTGAATAGCCTGCAAGAAGCGAAATTTGATTAGTGAAGGAACCAGACAAACACTTGTGAAAATTTCAGAGGCAGATTGAGACTTACCCTGGCCATAGACTTGACCGATGACTTCACCAACCGAGTGTCAAGGACGTGGTCGCTGCCGACCACGTCGCTCGGTAGAAGAAGTGCTTTGGAGAGATCGTAGGCGAGCAAGTGCTCTTTATCGCCCTTGATCGAAGCCATCGCCGGGATGTCTTGTCCCCGGTGTTTCAGATGTGGTCGCCAGATCGGTATTGGGTCAACCGTGGCAGTTGGTTGCTCGGTGGTAAGCTCGGCCACCAGCTCGGCTGAAGGATCCACGCGAGCCCTTTTACCAGCCCGGCATGGAGTAGGTTCCTTGCTAGATTGCCCGCCTGCTTGAGAGGCCAGAGCGACCACAACGCCGCTTGATTGACCGGCGGATGGTGAGCGGGTGACTACGCTCGGTATCTCGGCTGAAGTGGCGGTGAACAGGTTTTTGATTTGGCTTCGTTTGGCCATCTCTTGCTCTTCTGTCAACCGGATCAGCGGAATGTCAGGCAGAGTTGGATCTGGAGGAGGTGAAGGAGCGCGGAGGAAGTCTGTAACTTTACTCCGGCGGGGAGCAGAGTATCTGTATGTTGGGGTGTAGCCGAGCAACTCGTTGCAATCTCGGTCGCGGTAGCGGAGCGCGGTCCTGATTGCTTCGATGTTGGGGAATTGGTAGTTGGCTTGCAAGGCTTGAATTGCTGCAAAAGAAACAAGAAAAATGGTCAAGTACAGGATAATGAAGAATGTGGGCTAACCGAGCAAATTTGCGCGGCTTACATGTACTACCGAAGTTTTTGCTTATGATCCAACCCGGTACCGGGGCTGTCTCATAATTACCAGACACCCAGAAGAAATCATCGTCGTGCAGGTCCTTGTCTGGTGTGCCGGTCACAATTTTTTCCCTGCCCGGCCTAATCTTAAGATAGTAGGCGAGGCCATCGCCAGTGTGCCCTAAGGTGTATTGGCGCAGAATCTCGGCTAAACCTAAGCTTATGCCTAGCCGGTTGTTTAGCTCGTGCACTCCGTTTATTATTCGGTAGGTGTTGGTGGACACTTGCGTGGGTGCTAGCCCGGTCCAGTGCAAGAACTCGGTCATTAGAGGATTGACCGGGAAGCGGAGGCCTCCTTCTACGATTGACAGCACGGTGAAGGGGCATTGGTCTAGTCTGCCCCAGGGTGTTGTCTTCTCTTCTGCCAGTTCGAGATGGACGTCGGCCGGGATGCCGTACTCCTCTCTGAACGCAGCCAGCGCGGCCGGAGTGTCCACTAGGAAGTGAAATTTCCCCATTTGTGGCCGGCCTAGGATAGCTCGGTTGAGGGGTTTGGCACTGTGAAAATTGGTTGTTGCTCAGTCTTGAGAGCCTTAGGAATGGACAGTGGTCCCCTTGGACTCTGCAGGAAAAGGATGGCAAGTGTAAGTGTGAGCGCGGTCGCGCGTAGTGAGCTTGACTTTAGCTCGGTCATTAAGAGTGCCAAACCACCTCGGTTCTCTAAGCTGACCAAGGAGCTCGGTCGCCCAAGCGGACCAGATGTTAGCCCGGTTGTGCGACCAGGTCCTTCTGCTATCTCAGTTTTTGCTGGGTTTGAGACAAACATGGTATTTGCTCGGTCAGATTGGTTTTTTGGATCGAATGAAGACCAGGAGCCCGGTCCGCCCCAGTTCTTCAGTGTTCTTCAGGAAAAATGAAGGACACCATGAACATTCGAAGGTTTAGGATGTTTTTTGACGCCTAATATCCTATAAACTATGTTTTATTGCCCTAATGTGTGAAGTATCAAAGAAAACAACAGCCAAATAGAGGTTGGAGGACTTACCAGTGAAGGGGAGTAGCTTCTTCTTCATACGCGAGCTCAAGAATGGCGAGAGAGGAGGGGCAACAGCTTTGGGACGCTTGGAACGAAGGAGTGGTAGTAGAGATGAATCGAAGAGGGAGGAGGCATGTATATAGGAGTGGAGAGGCCGCCAAAAATTCAAATTTTGCAAGGCGGTTGGGTTGGCTGCTCGAGGACCAGTGGAAGCTTGCCACGTGTCCCCATTAATTGCAGTGGCAGAGCTGAAGAGATAGGAAGGTCAGGTGAGACGACGACCGGGCAAGCCGAGGAGACAGGAAGGTCAGGTGAGGCGACGACCGAGCAAGCCGAAGAGACAGGAATGTCAGACCGGGGAAGTTTGAATTCATACGTGTCATCAGACCGGTTGCCGATTATGAAGCTTAGGACCGAGAAGGTGCTACCCTGGTAGAAGCAGGTAATCCCAGTCACGCGTAAACGGACGGGATTAAGGGGCAATTAAGAGGGAGATTAATGACCTGGTACTGGGCCGGACAGACTTGGGCCGAGCGGAGTTTTGCCGGACAGGTTTGGGCCGGGCAAGTGTTGGGCTGAGGATGCGTGGCCCAGTCCGGAAAGAAGATGCTCGGTTAAGACAACGCTTGGTTGGACCGAGCTACATGTTCTGGCGGTGGCAAAGCCAGTCGAGTTAAGTGACCGGCGCCCGGAAAGGCGTGGTCAGCCGAGGTACCTGTTTGCTCGGCAGGAAGGCCGACCAAAGGTGAGCCGAGATGTGCCTAGCCCGGTTTCCATTGAGCTTGGCTAGTGGAGTGCTTGGGCATAAAGCACAGCACGGCCGTCGACAGTCGAGATGATGTTGCCCGGCTGTCGGGCTCCCAGTAGAGTGGGCTGGCAGTCGGGTTAGGTGATGTTCAGCAAGGTTTACGCTAACGGATAGGATAGCAGAGCCACGTGTCAGGAGATGACTGGGAGTAGATATGGGGTGCGAAGGGTATATGAGCAGGTCTGCGCCCCCCATACAGGACAGACGAATACTTTGTAAGAAACTCTTACACTCAAACACTCTCCTCCCTCTTTCTATCCCAAGATGTGTGCTAACTTGATCGTCGGAGGAGTTTTCCGGCCACACACCGCCGGGTAGCTCACCGCCGTTGTGCTTTCAGGTGATCGGATAGAAACGGAGATTGGAAGAAAGGAGTACGGGCTTGCCGGAATATTTGCTCCCCGTACAGTACACAAAGTTAAGAGACTAATGACAATCAAACACAAGAGACTAGTAATGGTCTCAACCAACAGGATTTAACTGATGATGAATCAAGACGAAGTAAGAGAGCGAGAATATCAAAATCCTTTGGTCCAGATTTCCTAACGTACTTGTTAGAAAATGAACCTCAAAGCTTTAAAGCAGCAATGACAGGTCCTGAAGCACCTTTGTGGAAAGTGGCTGTTAATAATGAAATTGAATCCATTATGCAAAATCATACTTGGGAATTGGTGGATCTTCCACCAGGTTCTAAACCTCTTGGATATAAATAGATATTCAAGAGAAAAATGAAAGCAGATGGTTCAATAGACAAGTATAAAGCAAGACTTGTAGTTAAAGGTTACAGACAAAAGGAAGGTCTGGACTATTTTGACATATATTCCCCTGTGACAAGAATAACATCCATTCGCATGCTTATTGCTATAGCAGCATTGCTTAAATTAGAAATACATCAAATGGATGTTAAGACAGCTTTCTTAAACGGTGATCTAAATGAAGAGATCTATATGGAGCAACCCGAAGGGTTTGTAGTACCGGGACAAGAAAAGAAAGTTTGTTGGCTTGTAAAATCTCTTTATAGATTAAAACAAGCACCTAAGCAATGTCATGAAAAATTTGATCATGCAATGCTTACTAATGTGTTTAAGATAAACAAATGTGACAAATACGTCTATGTTAAAAACATTGACCAAGGATATGTCATAGTTTGTCTTTACGTGGATGACATGCTTATCATTGGAAGCAGTCAAAACATGATCAAATCAACTAAGCAAATGCTTAACAAAAGATTTGATATGAAATATATGGGGGTCGCAGATGTTATATTAGGAATGAAAATTACTAAAACATCTTACGGATATGCATTATCTCAATCTCATTATATTGAGAAAATTCTTGATAAATTTATCAAGGATGATTTGAATGTAGCTAGAACACCTATAGACATCAATCTTTATTTATCGAAAAATAAAGGTGATGCAGTGTCTCAGTTAAAATACTCTCAAATCATTGGAAGCCTAATGTACCTAATGAATTGTACTCGTCCTGATAGAGCTTATACTATCAGTAAATTGAGTAGGTACACTAGTAACCCCGGAGAAGACCATTGGAAGGCGATCATTCGGGTTCTTAGATATCTAAGATTCACCCGTGATCATAGTTTGAACTTTACTCAATATCCAGCAGTACTTGAAGGTTATTTTGATGCAAATTGGATATCGGATACTAAAGATTCAAAATCCACAAGTGGATATGTCTTTACTCTGGGAGGCGTTGCTATTTTTTGGAAATCCACGAAACAAGCATGCATTGCACGATCCACAATGGAATCCGATTCATTGCTTTAGACAAAGCAGGAGAAGAAGCAGAATGGCTTCGTCACTTCTTAGAAGACATTCCAATGTGGCCAAAACCTATGCCAGCTATTTGCATTCATTGTGATAGTCAATCTGCAATAGGCAGGGCACAGAATCATATGTATAATGGTAAGTCACGACACATTCGTCGTCGACATAATACCGTAAGGCAATTGCTCTCAAATGGAATAATCTTAATAGATTATATAAAATCTAAAGAGAATATTGCGAATTCGTTAACAAAAGGTTTGACAAAAGAGTAAGTGTATAGTTCATTGAAGGGGATGGGATTAAAATCTATTACATAAGAGTCATCATAATGGTAACCCTACTTATATGACTGGAGACCCCAAGAACTAAGTTTAAAGGGTCAACTAAGTTATGTGTGGCTCGCTAGAAATCACCAAGGGATTAAAATTCCTTACCCATTCCTATGGTGAGAGTAATATCTACAACATGTGTTGTCTGCAGGGGTATAAGAATAAGCTTTGCTTTTAATGATTACTTATATCTTGATTAAGGCATAAAATCAATATGAGTATAACGAGATACTCACAATAAGAATCACCTATATGAGTGTCGAACTGGGGCCGGTTCTATAAGAATGAAGAGTCTAAATTTTCTAGAAACACTCATGAAAACCAGGAGCGTTCAAGGCCAAAATGAACACAATAATGAGAACCACGATTTGTTAGAAGATATTTTGTGTGAAATCTATTGTCTTGGCTTACACAAACGGTTGAACAATTCAAGGCATCACGTCCATTGGTTAGCTAGTAAGTCCGATAGGTTATCACTAGGGAAGATTCAAGACCGAAAGCTACCTATCCTGTTACAAGATATTTTTGGCTTATAATCTTTCTATAAAGTCTGCATATTGTTGCATTTTCGTTGTCATCAAATTCCATTCATGTGAGGGATTGTTGGAAATGGTTGGAAAAATTCTGGGTAAAACAGTATTTTTCCCTAAGTTTGGTTTATTATTAAAGTGGGACCCGTGTGTCGATTTTCGCGGGTCAAAGTGATAACGCGTTCTATGTCGCGTTATGATTCACGTGGTATATTTGGTTGCTCAAAACCATTATCGAGTGAATGAGAAATTGAAGCCAAAGTGTGCTCCATGAAAATGGAGTTTTGGTGGAAAATTCTTAAAGGTTGAAAAATGGCTTGTCCCACATTGATTGGGTGGGAGGTTTTGAGTGGGTTTATAAGGCATGGGATTAGAACTTAGGGTGTGCCCCAAGTGGTACCCAAGTTTTGTAGAGAGGGAGGTTTTGGGCAAAATGGGCTAGACCCATTGGACCAAAAAATCACCACACACGCGCGCGCCGCTGCCTGGGCTTGGGCTTGGGCTTGGGCTTGGGCTTGGGTGCGTGGTGTAAGGTTGGGCTTGTTCGGCCCAATACCAATCTTTTTGGGCCAAAAACATTTGAATTTAAATTTTATTTTTTGAAGTAAAATTTATCCAAAAATTCATTCCGAATTTCTATCTAGATTTAAATTTCAATTTTTGAATTCAAAAATTGTTGCACCTCTTCATAGACAGATCCGAGTCTGTCCAAACCGAATTTGTCCTGTTCAAATTGAAATCCACCCAAAACAGGTTTTCGAATTGGTTGAAATTCAAACCAAATAGTGCCTATCTGTTTAATTTAAATTGAACATGTATTGTACTTGTTTAATTCAAAATTAACAGCCACCAAGCCACCACTTCATCTCTATAAATAGACTAGTCCCTCATTTGGAGTTCTACTCTAATTTTCGTCCATCCTTGCTGCAAGTCTTCTCTGCATTTTGCTGCATTTATTCCGTTATTTTTTTTCTGTGAGAAAGAGTGTATACACTAAGTGTGTTCGTTGAACAAATAAATTGTAGTGCTACATTTATTTGTTATTGATCATTTCATCCTGGGAGATAGACATCTATATTCTGAAAGCATCGTAGAGATAACGAATCTGTCTTAAAGACACAGTGTCGAACACTAGACTTGATCAGATTATTATTCGAAGAAATTAATCAAGTAAGTTGTTTAATTTATTTTCTGTTTTATTTGTTTATTTAAATCAGATTTTAATTTTGTTTTAGTAACAAAATAAAATCTGTTTTTATTTATTTAATTTTTATTTCTAGTTTGATTTTTGTAATCAAACATTCTTTCTCCTTTCTTATTTTTCTTTTGTATTCTGTCTGTCGTTTAGTACTCAAACAGAATTGATTTATTTAAGTACAGTAAAGATTGTCTAACATTAACTACAGTGTTATTGTTTATGTTGAGTGGTGTTATGTCATAATCAAATAATTCTTCAAAGCCAAAAAAATTCCAGCACAAAACAAAGCAAAATCAAGCAATACTCACATTACTAATCTTCAGAATTGACCAAAATCCAGAAAAATCCACTACTTGGGGTTTCAAGTTCAAAATCATTAAAACGTCCAAAATGATTATTCAAACACAAATTCAGATTCACAGCAATAACTTCAATAACAAGCAATCAGACCCACAAAACAGAACAACTAATAAATAGATCAATTAAAATATAATCGACTTACTCTTGAGTTCATCGAGCCATCGCTTGATGCTATCGAAAGTAGTCCAGCGAGTGATATTGTAGACGACGAGAGCACCAACAGCGCCTCTGTAATAGGCGGAGGTGACGGCGCGGAAGCACTCTTGGCCGGCGGTGTCCTAGACTTGGGCTTTGATCTCCTTGCCATCAAGCTCCATCACCTGGGTCTGAAACTCTACTCTCACTGTGGTTTTTGAGTGCAAATTGAACTCGTCTCTCGCAAATCGCGAGACCAAGTTTGATTTTCCCATCACTGAGTCCCTAATCACCACTATCTTGAACAAGTACTCTTCTCCTTCTGATTTCTTCATTTTTGTTTGGTTTGTTTGGGTTAGAGAGAGAGAGAGACAATCTGATTTGTCTAAAATTTTCACACCTTTGGCAACCAAATTGGTTTTTTTTGTCAGCAAATGTTAATTAATTTCATAAGTCTCTCCAAAATTTGAAATATTTCCTTCTAAATATTTTAGTTCTTTGGTGACCAAAATAATTTGTCGCTAAAAATAAATTTTTGGCGACCAAATTTTTAGTCACCAAAGATAAAAAGTAATTTTTTATTTTTCATTTAGTGATTAAATAATTTTAGTAGCCAAAACTAATTATTTAACAACAAAAAATTTTTTTGGTCGCCAAAGATAAAAAATAACCTTTTATTTTACATTCGGCAACTAAATGATTTTAGTAGCAAAAACTCAATATACGGCGATTAAAATAATTTTTTTGTCGCCAATTCTGGTATTTTTAGCAACTAAATTTATTTTTAGTCGCCAATAATCAATATATCCCTACTAAAAAAAATTAGTAACTAAATATTGTACTTTTGCCAACTAAAAAAATTTTTGGTTGCCAATTCCACAACTTTTGGTGACTAAATTTTTTTTAGTCGCCAATTTTAATCGCCAAAGGTGCATTTTGTTGTAGTGATATTAATTTTTTGGACTAGTTCTCTTAATTTTGTAAATTGTAGCTTTTTCCTAAAGCCAATGTGAAAAAGAAAAAGAAAAAAATGTTTTATCTATTCAGCGAGCAATACAATGCAAGTTAAGATGACTTCAACATTTATGGAGCTGTTTATATTTATTTTATAATTCGTTGTCAATGTACTCGAAGAAGTTTCTATTTATACTTTGAGTCAAAAATATCTCAAATGAACTTCAAGAAAGACTATTTTTAACTTTTCAATCTAAAAAATATTTATCAAATATAGACAAACACGGTCAGATATGCATACTATTTCATTCGCTTTTTTAATTTTCTTTTTTCTGGATCTATTATAGATAGAGACTGACGTAAGCATATCAAAGAAAATAAAAGCAATAAAGTTTGAATTTTTATTTTACAGCTGACCTAACCATAAATAGATGACAAGTTGATTTTACCAACCTATAAAAGGGATGAATAAAACCAGTTCAATTCACAAGTCTTAACTAACCATTTTTTATTAAAAAATTACAGTCCAGGTTTCCAACTCCACAATGGCCCATTCTTTCTCGGCTACGGCTGTGGCTTTGGCATTGGTTGTGGCTTTGGCTTTGGTATCATGCGGTGCTGAAGGTGCCCGTCCTACTGATGCGGTTGTAGATGTTACAAAGTTTGGTGCTAAGCCAGATGGCGAGTCTAATAGTGCTATGGTAAGTTTGAACACAATCAAAATATGTTATTTTTGCTGTAGTTATTAGCCTTTTATTTATTTGTCTAAATTATAACTTCACATTATAATGTTCATTACATGACAGGCGTTTATACAGGCATGGAATGCGGCATGCAAATCATCAACGGGGCCATCAAAGCTTGTTATCCCACCAGGGCGATTTATGGTAGGGGAGACAATCTTCCAAGGGCCTTGCTCATCAAACCCTGTGACGGTTGAAATTCAGGGAACCATATTAGCAAACTCTGATATGTCTGAATTCACTGGTAGAGAATGTCTCTTATTTCAAGACATTGATGGTTTGACAATCTTAGGTGGAGGAATTTTTGATGGGCAAGGTCAATCTGCATGGCAGTATAGCAATTGTCGTTCATCTGATAATTGCAATAGCCCTCTACCAATTGTAAGTTCAAAGACCTTTTACGTTAATTCTATAGCCCTATAAAAAAAAAAAAAAAAAAAATGCACTAAAAAGATCCTCATTTCTATTGGGGAATGGGAAAACTTTAGATACTAAAAATGGTTTTATTATCATCTCATATCATATATTTTGGTGCAGTCTATTAAATTTCAAAAGGTAACGAATAGCGTTGTACGAGATATCAATTTGGTGAATAGTAAGGGTTTCCACATGACAATCACTAGCTGCAACAATTTTGTAGCTGAACGTCTCAATATTACTGCACCTGGAAATAGCCCAAACACTGATGGCATCCATATTAGTCGTTCTAATCAAGTTCATGTATCCAACTCTGTCATTGGAACCGGTGATGACTGCATTTCTATTGGTGAAGGCTCAACCAATGTAAATATCTCTGGTATTACTTGTGGTCCAGGACATGGCATCAGGTAAAATCCTAAACAAAATAATCTTTCATGAATTCATAGTCATTTTCTAGTAAATACCAATTATATTTTCTAAATAAGTGCTGGAATTATTGTCATTTTCCAGTATTGGTAGCCTTGGAAAAAGGCCTGAGGAAACTAGTGTTAGCGGAATTTTTGTGTCTAACTCTTCCTTAACAAATACAACGAACGGTTTGAGGATCAAAAGCTTCCACAATTCACCTAAAATCGAAGCTTCCAACATCACTTTTGAAGATATAACTATGAATGAAGTTCAAAATCCCATCATTATTGATCAACATTACCGGTCTAAGAAGCACTCATCTGGCGGGGTAATAAATATATCTTAGCTCTATACACCATGACAAAGAAAAATAAGAAAATACCGATAGTAATATATCTTTGTGTTTTAGCCAATTTTCATTAGACAATGTTACTAACTACGTTATTAACTTATGTGATTTAGGTATCCCTTGTGAAGATCAGTGATGTTCACTACAAGAATATAAGGGGTAGCTCAATTTCAAATGTTGCAATCACTCTTAGTTGCAGTAGTTCAATCCCTTGTGAAGGCATCGAATTAGTTGACATTGATATCACCCTTAGCTCCAACTGTTTAAAGAAGTTGTTGCCTCTTTCATCTTCATGCAGCTTTGCTAAACCAGTCTTCAAGGGTAAACAAAACCCTCCGGCTTGTGGATAAGCCTTTTCGTTTATTGATAATGTCATTGGCACGTAATTATGACAATTATTGTTATCATAGTTTTTTGTTTTGGTGAATGTTCTATAAGTTTGATATTTTCCTTTAATGGAATATGTACTATTCCTTTATTTATGTCTTTGAAAGGAGTTACAATGTATTAATCGACGAGAACTATTTGTTTTAACACATTTTTTTTCTAGATTTTTCATCATCTGGACAATTTCTAGAATGGGAAGAATTGTAATTAGTATGTGGCATTTTAATTTGTTTATAAAAAATCGAATTATGGAATTATTTATCTAATAATCAATATTATGCATCAATTTTTGTCTTTCTAATGAATGAAAACTACAAAGATTAAATGATAGTTCACCTAAACTACAGTCTACAGGTATTAAAGATGTATTGAAATGATCTAAATAAGTATATGTTTTTTATTTTTTACAAAAAAAATATGTAAAAAAATAAAAAAAATGATGTGACTCAAAATAAATATACTTATATAAGTTATGCTAGGCACTCTCCTACTGGTGTAATTTACTTAATTTTTTAATTGTTTTTTTTTTTTACTTTATATAGATTTGATGAATAAATTGGGTCCAATTTCATTAAATTTAAAGTCAATATGGGTCAATGTTAAATGATAGTTCACCTAAACTACAGCCTACAGGTATTAAAGATGTATTGAAATGATTTAAATAAGTATATGTTTTTTGTTTTTTATAAAAAAATATGTAAAAAAATAAAAAAAAAATAATATGACTCAAATAAATATAGGCACTCCCCTACAAGTGTAATTTACTTAATTTTTTAATTGTTTTTTTTTTACTTTATATAGTTTTGATGAAAAAATTGGGTCCAATTTCATTAAATTTAAACTTAAAGTCAATATGGGTCAATGTTATATCAATCTAAAATGTTTCCTAGTTGACCAAACAGTTTTGGATGTAGCGGCGAGTCCTCCGAAGCATACTCCATCATATTCATCGTTCTAGGTTATGATTTGTTTTGTTTTTACCTTTGCGCAAAGAATGTCAATCGTTAAATGCTCTTCTTGTCCTCGAATGCTCTCTACGATTCTTCTATGAACTGATCGTCACTGACGAAGACGAAACCGAGAAAATTTTGAGATTAGTAGTAGTAAAAACAGAGTTACGACGATCTTTCCAAAGCAACGTTATATACTATGGAGTTGAAACAACAAACACAACGAATATCCCTTAAAATCAAGCACAAATCAGAGAAAAAATTAAATCAATCATCGAAGGCTAGAGCTCACAACAATGTCAATGAATCTTACAGAGAGAGAGGGTAGAGAGAGCGTGATTGTTGTGTTGGTTGGAACTAGGGTTTCCACGGAGAAGAGTGGAGTGGCGGCGCTTAGGTGCGCTCTGCGTGACGTTGTACGGACGAACGATGAGGTTTTGGTTCTGATTATGATGGATTCGGAGGGGAATGCGTCGACGCCGTTGAATGCCGCAGGTGGTAGTTGTTGTATGGGAGATGAACGGTCTGATCAATCTAAATGTGAGGAAAGAGATTCGTATATCAATTTTGTACATGAAGAGATCAATCAGAGAAAGGAATTTTACAGGCAGATCTTTAGACCTTATTATGATAGATGCAAAAGCATTGGAGTTAGTTCTTTTCCCATTAATATAACTTACCCACAATTAGCCCAACTTTGTAGGGGTTGAGCTCAACTAGTTTGTTTATCGTGCTTGAAAAATCGGCCAACGAGTCAAGTTTTATGAATGATCCTAAAAATCTAGTTCAAACTTGTTCATTTACTTAAAGAGTTGAGTTGAACCGAGCTGACAAACAACTCAATTGATCTGCAGCCCTAACTTAATCTAAACTCTGTTATGGGGTCATAAACAGAATATACTCATAAAAATATGTAAATAGATTAGATCACAGACAGTTGCTTTTTTTGACAGGTGAAGTTTCAGGTGAAGATAGCCACCGGCTTCGAACCACAGGCCTTGGTAGTGGAAGAGGCAAACAACATCGATGCCACTTGGATTGTCATGGACAGGTCCTCTCTCTTGGCACGGGATCATTTGTTTCCAAAAGTCTTATTTCTCTGTTCCAATGCTTTCTCAGCTGCAAGACTACCCAGTAAATTTTTGTATTTTGAGATTATCATGCATTGAGAATAGAGGAATAAGAATTTTGTAGACACAGGATTGTTAGCCCCTCTTTCTCCATGCTTACCATAGAAAAAAAAATTGGCACGTAATTCTTTATTTTCAATTTTTTTGTCCCCTACCCCAATGCACTTCTAACCATTGAATTATGGCTTTAGATTCATGTGCTTGAGTTTCCCACTTAATCCAATAGATGAGAGTGTATTGATAGAGGGACAGCGATTTGGGAATTAGATGACTTACATCCAATATATAGCATTAGATGACTGAATTCATATGAATATAGTTCCTTTATTTACAGGTTCTTTTCTAGGGACCAAACTTTCCAATTGAATGGAACCCATTGCAATGTGGCTTTGGTGAGTGGTGATGACGACATTATTACACACAAGAATTTGCCTGTCCATGGAGCTGAAACTTCAGTAGTTCAAGAGCTAAACCCCAATCCAAAAGCTTCAAAGCCAGACAAGGGATTAGTCTTACAAGAGAAGTCAAACACAAATTATCCCTTGCCTGTTTCTCAAATCGAATATAGACACTATTTTCCTTCTCTTGCTAGTATGATCACAGAAGTTGAATCATCATCAAATAAAAGCATTAGTCCAAGAAAGGTGGAGTTGCCCGGGAAAGGCTCTGTTTCGGATGATGATAATATCTCCTCCAGTGGATTTTCTAAAGTCAATCTTGTGGTGAGAATGCCATTGCAACTAAGCTGGGCTGAGGTTGAAGAAATAACAGGTGGGTTCACAAGAATGACTTGCGTGGATGAGAATGACAGTTGCAAATCATTTTGTGGGTATTTAAGTGATCATCACTGCAGAGTTCTGGTTAAAAGATTCACCAGACAATTTGACTACAATGTCAAAGCTGAAAAGAAAGCAGCCTTGACTCTGCATCACAAAAATATACAGGGGTTGATTGGTTACCACAAGAGCGAAATTGCTACAGTAGTTGTCTATCCTTTTACCAGAAGATGGATACTGGACAGATTTATCCATGGTAAGTTGTTTTCATCTTTTTCACCTAGATCATATTGTATCCTAATAAATAAAGCCTTCCAACATGAAAGAAAGGTGCTACGTGTATTGATTTGTGTCTTTTCTGGAGCAGGATCAAAGGCAAAGCAGGTCAAATTGACATTTCAAGAAAAAATAAAGATAGCAATAGGAATTGGTCAAGGTATTCGATACATGCACGAAGGATGTCCTCGGGGCCCTATTGTTCATGGTGACTTGCGGCCATGCAATATTTTCCTGGATTTTGACTTAGAGCCACTGGTAAATATCCCAAAATCAGAGAAATCTTGTGAGATAAATGTTTTGGTTCTAAATTCATAGCCTCTGATTTCTTTTCTTTCTTCTCAACCACCTTTCCTTTTTTTTCTTTTTTTTTTTCCTTCCCTGGTTGTATAGATCTTTGGATTTGGGAAATCTACATGGCTGCAGCTAAAACAAGCCTTACCAATTTCTAGTAACAGGTTTGCATTTACATGATTTACCAAGTCACTCAAATGTCAATTTTATCAAGTTTTCAGCTGCCATTTAATCGGCAGTATTTGAAATTTTATTCAACTCAAAGAGGACATAATTTTGTATGTTAAAAAGGTTATGGCACAAGGATCCTTCAGACCCTGAATCCTTGGCTCTGGTAAAATCCGACATCTTTCACTTTGGAATTCTGCTCTTAAGGTTGTTTTGTAGAAGATCTGCCCCGAAGGATGACAAAATTTTTTTTGATTGGGTTAGTGGGCAGTTTTTTTTTTTTCTTCTTCAAGTTCCCTTTTACAAGCACACATACACATATTACTATTTACTTCTACACCTAAAAACACTATATTTTGTTTTTGTAGGTCCGACCATTGTTGGTAAAAGGAGCATACCATGAGTTGCTGGACGAAGGCATGGAGTACCTGGACATGTATGGAATATATATGGTGATGTGTGTCGCTGCTCAGTGCATAAAGACTAATCCGGTTTCAAGACCTAGTATAAGCGAGGTGATACTGCTGAATTAATTACCATGTCCGGCCTTTTCAACTTTGGAGACATAAAGGTCATGATTTTACTAAATTAAAATCTTATTTTCCAGGTAATTTCACTTCTTCAGGGAGAAACTTCATGTGCTGTGGAATTATCCCCATTGTCTGATTTTAGCCCAAATATGGACTTGAGCAGGTGCCTCAGTTAGTAGATTTCTGTGCAATTTATGCTCTCAGGGATGCCGTTTTCAGCTTGGCCTAGGTACCAAAATAAGATGTGCAAAAATTAATGTCAACCGGAGTTGGCAAGTGGTTTGTAAAATTTATGAAAAATGTATAGAAGAAGAGAAGGTATTTGGGTTCTATAATTCTTTGACTGGCTAGCCAGAACAAACATTTTTAAACAAAAGTGTAACCATTTAATAGCTTTGCTTAATATTCTCTAAAAACTATGCCCTCTTCATCATGTCATCTAGCTGCTTTTTTGTCATCTAGCTGCTTTTTTGTCATGGCTTCAACACAAACAGTGCTGCACATCTAAAGATAAAGTCTAGTTTGACTTCTATTAGTATTACAATTTCAAATTAGCTTTTGTGTGTCTCGTGTACGAAAAAAAAATTATTTGTGCATTCACTAGATGCTTGCCTCCGGTCATTGGTCCCGTTTGGTAGAGTTGTGGGAAAGTGATTATAACTTATAGCCTAATAGCTTATAACTTATTACTGTGAACATAAGCTGATTTTTTACTTATAAATTAAGCTTCTCCTCTCACACTCAAAGAATAAGTTGATTTTTGACTTACAAAAAACTATAAACTGTATTGTTAAGCTGAACCAAACACATCAAAATAACTTAAATTAAGCTAAAAACTGAAATAAACTGGAAATAAGTCCTACCAAACAGGGCCATTGTTCAATTTAAAGTTACAAATTCTGCTTAAAAATGATATGGATACAAAGGCTTGGCAAATGTAAAGCACTCCATCAAATTAGAGCCATCCGAAACATAGTACCTTTAGGTTGTGTTTGTTTGGGGACAAGGCCATGGGATTGGACCATATATCTTTTGGTCTCAGATCCCGTGTTTGGTTACAAAATTGGACTTTTGGATTGACAAGTTTTCTTTTGCAGAAGTTAAAAACATATCTCCTTCTATTTTCTTGTAATCAATTTTTTTTTTAATTTATTAAAATTATTTATATCACATAAGCTATACCAAACATTCTAGTAGAGATTTCTACCCCAAAAAAAAAAAAGAGTTATAAGCAATTTCATAAGACTAAAATACCCTCGAACACCATTGTGGGGTATTTCAAATGTGAGATATCCTAAGAAATTGGTGAGATTATGACTATTAATCATGGGAGTCCAACTAAACGAAGATGGCCTCAGGAACCACTTCCGTATTGGGTAGAAACTGGTGAGTTGGATTGGATCCACCCACTTAATTTATAATGGAAACCTCCTGGTAGTAAACATTGTAGCATGCACAGGGCATGAATTGACTTGAGGTTGCGTTGCTCGCTTAAAATCCACTGAAAGCTAGTGCTTCATATGAATCATATCATACCTAGTCAATTTTTGTTTTTTCCTATCAAGGTTGATTTTTTCTAGAATTTTTTTAGAATAATATGTTGTATGACTAAGATTTAATATTCAGATATAACAAATTATTTTAAAATTTTCAACATTAAATCTCAACAACACAATTCAATAAATTAGAGTTTGCACTTGTTTTGGTGGAGGAATAGTAAGACTTTGGTTCCGTGACGACTCCATTGGGGACCAAGTCTTTCTACATAAGATAATTTGCAATTGCCATTCCATCCTCTCCACACCATGTGCATCACACATATGCTTTAGTGCTTCTTTTAGAGAGGGAGGGGTATATTCTTGCTGTTGTAGCTGCTGTTGACTAGTTGAGATTTATTGGAAGAAGATGACAAATGGGCTTATGTTTCTTTCTTAGGTGGAATCTTACTTAAACCTTTATTAGTCAATTGCAAGTGCCATTTCACACCCACTTTTCGTCCTTTATTGCATTTTCTTTTTGTTAATAGTAAACACACCATCTAGACCAGTGCAATGTAGGAATGGCAACAAAATATATAGGTCCTCTGCTTTTAATTTTACTAAAGTATTTGCACTTGGGTCATTTTATAATCCACAATAGACCAGTGTATTGAGTTTTCTATTTGTACTTGAGTACCAACATTATGTTTTGTTAGAACACAAGGGCATATAATATGAGCTCACATGCTCAAAACCATTGCTTAGAATTGTTTTTGGTGGTGCTCTTCATTATAACATTGACCGTGGTTTGTTAATATATATATATTATTCATATTCCTATCATTTATTATGTCCTTTCGTATTATCTAATCACTCAATATAAAATCATAAGTCTCACATTCTCCATTATTTATAATATCTTGTCATACTGTAGGAGTAACCAATAACTTCTCTTAATTAGTGCTCTAATTGAAGCAAGAAAAACAAGGGTTTGGCTCTTAGTTGCACGAATCGAGAGCGGGGAAGCGTGAGCCGATAGAAGTTTCTTAAGTTGGGAGCACCTCAGGGAGCAGTATTATATATATATATATATTTTAATACACATTAGAAGTTTTTTTATAAATATTTTTATTTTAATACACATTAAATATTTTATTTATTTATTATATTTTTTAAATAATGTATTATTGTTAATTTATTTTTTTATTTTTAATTGATATATATTATAAATAAAAAATTAAAATAAATAAGAAATAATAAATTATGTTAAAATAAACAAAAACAAAAATTAGATATTTTATTTTATAATTTTTTTATTATATATAATTTTATTTTATATTTTTTTTTATTCTATATGTTAATGTTTAGAATATTGAGAATATTAAAAATATAAATAAAATAAATAAAAGATGTAAAATGGTTTTTTTATTACTAAAAACAAGAAAAGGTAAAAAAAAATAAAATAAAGAATAAAAGAGGGAGAGAAAGACAGCAACGAACGAAAAGGGAATGAGAGAAGTTGAATAGGGGGGAGGAACAAGAGAAACGAATATAGAGAGAGAGAGAGGAAACAAAGATGAAGATGAACACACACAGAGAGAGAGATACGAAGGACGAATGAGACGACGAGAAGAGCATCAAACAGAGGGAGAGAGAGAGAGAGTCAAAGAAGATGATAAACAGGTTCGACTTCGATGATGAACAGAGAGAGAGAGATAGTCGAACATGCATAGATTGGAAGAACATACCTTGATCTAGTCTCGATTAGGGCTTCAACAGGTTTTTCCCCTTTCCCTTTGTCTTTCTCTGTCTTCAATGGGTTAGGGTTTCTGTGTGTTTTCTCTTTCTCTGTCTTCAATGGGTTAGGGCTTTTCTCTGTCTGGGTTTCTGAGTTGTTTTATTTCCACCAACGATTCCATCTTGGAAAGGATCGCGTTTATCTTTCTACAGAAACGCGATTCTTACACGTTTCTTTCTAAGAAACGCAGAATCGTGTTTCTTACGAAGATTCGTCACCTGGTTGCACGATTCCTGCAACTAGGGTTTGGCTCCCCATTGTTGTTTGGGTCCCAAGTAAAGATTTCATTTTGATAATTAGAACGATATATTTATTTTTCATCATTAAATTCTACTTGAATATATTCTTACTAAGTGATGATATACAAATATAAATTTTATATAGAATTTCAAACACAATGATATAGTTTAATGGTGACCTTTCACTTTAAAACAAAACACTCATAAACATGATTTATATTTACAACAATATTACTATCACAACATTTTTATGATATTTTTTTATCTAAATTTTTATATATGAATATAATTTTTCTTTTTTATTTCCACTATTATATATAAATTAGATCAATTTAATCTAAATATATTTAAAAAGTATAAAATTTGTATAATTTGTTTTTTTAAAAATCATTGAATATAACAAAATAAGATAATATATTGAATTTATATATATATATATATATTTTATATATTTGGTGAATTTAAAAAAAATTACAAAATATTATACATCTTAATTATATTTAGATTAGGTGTTGTGGTGATGTGGTTTGGAAATACTCTCTGGATCCAATGGGACGCTCGTGATCCTCAGCTAGTAACCTGAAAAAGAATGAACACTCCGATCGGGGGTACCGGAATTAGCACTCCGACGGTTAAGTCAGTGTATACTCTCTTGGTTGCTTATATCTTAAGTTAAGCATATTAATTCTCACATACCTCTCTCTGGATGGTATTCTTCTATTTATATCTTTTTCTTTCTTGAGGTGGGCCCTCCTTCAATTCGTCGTATAACTATTTACTCTGCTCCTTTTGTTACAAACCGCTCTTCACTCGGCCCCTCACTCAACTGGTTGTTTGGCCGAATAGGGTACTGCTGGATTTGCATGTATAAGATGGAGCCGAATGCGATATACGAATTCAGACTCTCCAGGCCCAACTATTTGGCCTCTTTACGTGTCCCAATATTTGGCCCCCACAATTGCCCCCCAAACACTCCATTAACGACAGTTAGCTGGTGTGTTTGGTTTCGAACTCAAAAAGTCAGAGCCAAAATTCGGCGGCTAACCTCATTCCAACGCGAATGTCAGAGTACACGCCTTTCGGTCATCATTTCAACTTTCCACCCCTTCGTACGCTTCTATTTATTATGATTTAAAATTTTGTCATCTTTTCGAATACATACACATTTTTGGATGCTTGAAGTTTTTGGACTGCCTTCCGACTTACCTCTGTGACTTCCTTTTATCCTTCATTGTCTCCCCCGTCTCTTGTAAGTTCTCTTCCTCTCTGCTTTGAATCCCTTTTCCTGGTTTGTTTTTAGTTTAGCATACTCCTACAGGCTGACGAAAATGGCAAAGCACTTGAAGACCTCCTCTCCACGGATCGAGTTTCTGGCTTTCGACGCCATTTTTCTATTCCTGATGGCGTCCGTCTGTCACTTGTAACAAACGGCACCCTTGATATGGAGAGGGCTGATGAAAGCACAATCGTCTTCCCTTTTATCAATCGCAGAGGGTGGAGTCTGTTTCCTCTTTCACCCATTCCTTAGGGCTGTCCTTTGCCATTGGGGTCTAATCCCTTTCCAACCCAATGTCAACTTTTTTCCTAGATGGAGAGGCGAACCAGGTGGCCGTATAGCTCCTTGCGTTTGTTTTTCTTATATTTATAAGGCTTTATTTTTGCGATCTCATGGTTTTGCTTGTGCAGGAAATGATTTGAATAAAGTTTTGATTTCAACCGACGACGCCGTTCTTACGGAAATTAAAGTCGCGCTCAAATACTTCGGCCGTCCAAGCCTTCAGAAACAAGGGAGGGCGGCCCACATTCTTCTTCGATACGAGCCGACGTATACGATGTTTTCGGCGGCAGAAAACATCCCAATTCCGAGGGGTGAGAAGTCTCTTATGGCTTTTGTTTTAACCAACTTAAAAAACTTGCGGCATGTTGGTTTCAACGGATCCAACTCGGAGTGGGCGAAAGTAGCTGAGGAGGTCGCTGAAGAGTCAAACCAGTCCGAAGTCGAAGTAGACGAGGCTTTGAAGTTGGCCTTTGAGGAAGCCGACCTCAATTTAGCCAACCCTCCGTCCACTTCGAGCCGAGGGGACCTTCCCTTCGACGACATCTTTACTGGTTTAGAAGACCTTCCCAGCGCGTACACCGAAGACATGGCCGGGTTGTCACTCACACAACTTGCTAAAAAGAAAAACGTTGAAAGAATGGCTGCGTCACGGAGAGCAGAGGCCATTTGATCTGAAGTGCCACCTGCCGCCGATGCTGAGCCCTCCCTACCTATTATCGAGGAAGAGACGGCTCAAACCCAAAATGTCGAATCGGAGCCGGTTGTGCAGGCGAATCAGGAGGATGAGCGAAGGGCGGAGAAATGTCCCGCCGAAGTCGAGGCCAGCTCTGAAGAAAACCCGGCTAACAAACGACCGCGCTTAGAGGAGTCGGATGTAGTTGTGCCTTTTGTCGTTCAACCAAAAATAAAAAACATGCCAGTCTCCTTTGATGCGTCGACTATGAAAGACCCAGCCGTGGCGCTGAGCATGGCTTCGTCGATGTCATTGCTGGCTGACAAGGCGGCTTTCCAGGTGGAGCCGGATCTGTTGGCAATAGCATTAGCCGCTCAATCGGCTCTTCTGGTATATAACTTGATCTTGTCTTTCCCTTTTATGTATATATTGTTTTGGTTTTAATTTCCTGTTTTGCAGACAGTTGGAAGGATAGTCGAGATAGGCCGTCGCCAGCATGACGCCATCGAGCGAATTGGTCGTTTACAATCGGAAGTTGAGGGCCAGAGGAGCATGGCCAAGTTCGAAGCGGCGAGGGCGAAAATGGAAGGTGCAAGGGCAGAGGCCGAGATGAAAAGGGCAAGAAATTCAGACCAGCTCAGATTGGCCGCCGAGGAGAGGGAAAACGCGAGCGAAGATGCGCTCAAGTTAGCCCAAGAGGCGATTGTCAAACTGGAGGCTGACTTGGAAGAATCAAAGAAGGCGAAGGAAGTAGCCGACTTTGAGGCTTCCAAGGCGTACGAGGCTAGGCAAGGCCCTGCCCTCGCAAATTATGTGGAAGAAGTCCCCAAATTTGAGAATTGGGGATTCAAACATGGCTGGCTTAAAGCCCTTGCTGCTGCTAACATGACATTGGCTATGCCGATTCATACGAGCAAGTGGATGTTGAGCCGCTTGAGTCTAACTCCGACAATTGATTAGGGCGACACTTTAGTTGTTTTTGTTTAAGGATTTTGAATGTTTTGTTATAGCTTTTCATTTAGTAGTTTTTATGTGTAAAAAGGCTACAGTTTTTAAGTTTTTGTTAGGCATTTCCATGCAAACTTGTAACTTTTTGTTTAGTAATTTTCACATGTAAAATGGCTACAGTTTGTGCCCAATTTACTAATGAAAATTTCTTTTGTACTTTGCTATTATTTGTGCTTAATTTTGCTATTGATGAATAGTATTGCTTTTTGTTACTTTGGATAAAACATTCGTGTACGCCTGCCGATTAGATAACTACGCAATTTAGTAATTTATCCTCGTTGAATAGTAGATCAAATTAATAAATCTACCCTTACCTCAGCTAATGTATGAACTCCGAAAGCCGAATATCGTTAGTTCGTTAGTTCATGGAGTGGCTGCAGCACAGATCGATCGACATCGGGCCTAGATATTTGGTCTATCGGATTAATAAATCTGCCATTTCCCCAGCCAATGTATGAACTCCGAAAGTCGAATATCGTTAGTTCGTTAGTTCGTTAGTTCATGGAGTGGCTGCGGCACGGATCGATCGGCATCGGGCTTTAGAAGTTTGGCATTAATGAAATCGCCTCGAGGGCGCTGCATGCGTTAGGAATAAATGGGGTGAGTTCTTCGCGCCCGTAAATCCACTTATTGTGTTCAGACTCAATTTAAACCAGTTTGTTGCGGAAGGTTAGATATGTACGAATGTCAAATAGACTATTCTTCAACAGCAAAGGAGAGAGACGGACATTGGCTGAGCTTGACACTGAAATGAATCGTAGCGGCGAGCCAACACGCACGGGAAGTAGGACGTCGAGGGAACGGGAAAAGCGTCAGCCCCCAAGTCGTCGAAGTAGATCACTTAGAAGGAAAAACAGCAACGGGGCAGCTCACCCCGATCGTAACCAAGAAGTGAATCCGATGCGACATCACGACCGTTGAGCTTTGCGGTTTTTGTGGGGAATAAATCGATGACAGAGGCGGATTCTATTGTTAATGACCCAGGTGTAGCAGTCGAGTTCGCTCGACAGATTTTTCCACTAGAAGTCCAGCAGTTGATGGTTGGTTAACAGGATTTCGAAGTGTTTCGAGAGGGCATTCATGGAGCAGTGAAAGAGCTGTATACCGCCTATGAGGTTGGCATGCGTCTACGTGCCACACGACGGGAGATAGAGTAGAAGAACGAACGAATTCGAAACTTGGAGGCTCGTGCGGAGAAGGCTCAGCGTGAGCTGAGGAAAGCCCAAACTGGTGAGACACGTGTGGCCGGACAATCTAACCCGATCGTGGATGAAAGAGTGACCCAACGGCTGATAAGTCATGCGATTGTCGATCGAGATACGGCAAGCATGTTTGCAGTAGATAATGCAAGGTCCATGGGTTATGAAAAAGGCTTTCACGACGGCCGGAGAGTCGAGATAGACAAGACCAAAGAGAAACTCACCGATGAAGTATGCCGATGCAAGAATCGGGGTTTTAGGCACGGGTGGATCGAGGCTCTCAAAGCCGCAGAGGCTCTCCAGGAAGCAGGTATTGAATCAGTGTTGCCATTATACCAACATCATCATTTTCCTTTTGGCGCTTTTAAAATTGAGAAGAGCGATGACGAGGGTGACGTCGAATAAAATTGAACTTATTGTAAACGCCCCAATGCAGATTGGGCGCCGACTATGTATTTATTGGTTAATTTAATAAAATACTCTGTTTTAAATGTTTGCATCCTTCAACTTATGTTAATACGCTTCCTGCTAATGTTAATACTCATTTTAAATGCTTGCATGTTTTCGGCTAATGTTTATATGATTTGTGCCAGTTTAACTTAATGAAACAGTTCATTTTGAATGCTTTCATGCTTTCGTTTTGGCAGTGTGTGATATCATCGAAGCGCGCTCCTAATCCGAAGTATTTATTCGGCTCCGAATCCGGAGTCTTACTCGGCTCAAAGTGTCTTGCGCTGAAGGGGCTCCGAATTCGGCGACTTATGTTGGCCAATCGTGATATCCATGAAGGGCGCTCCGAATCTGGAGGCTTACTCGGCCTAAAGCGTCTTGCGCCGATGGGACTCCGAATTCGGAGACTTATGTTGGCCAATTGTGATATCCACGAAGGGGGCTCCGAATTTGAAGGCTTAATCTGCCCAAAGGCGTCTTGTGCCGAAGGGGCTTCAAATTCGGAGACTTATGTTGGCTAATCGTGATATCCACGAACGACGCTCCGAATCCGGAGACTTATGTTGGCCAATCGTGATATCCACGAAGGGCGCTCCGAATCCGGAGGCTTAATCTGCCCAAAGGCGTGTTGCACCGATGGGGCTCCGAATTTGGAGACTTATGTTGGCCAATCGTGATATCCACGAAGGGTGTTCCGAATCCGGAGGCTTAATCTGCCCAAAGGCATTTTGTGCCGATAGGGCTCCGAATTTGGAGACTTATGTTAGCCAATCGTGATATCCACGAAGGGCACTCCGAATTCGGAGGCTTACTTGGCCCAAAGCGTCTTGCGCTGATGGGGCTCCGAATTCGAAGACTTATGTTGGCCAATCGTGGTATCCACGAAGGGCGCTCCGAATCCGGAGGCTTACTCGGCCCAAAGCATTTTATGCCAAAGGGGCTCCGAATTCGGAGACTTATGTTGGCCAATCATGATATCCACGAAGGGCGTTCCGAATCCGGAGGCTTAATTGGCCCAAAGGTGTCTTGCGCCGAAGGGGCTCTGAATTCGGAGACTTATGTTGGTCAATCGTGATATCTACGAAGGGTGCTCCGAATCTGGAGGCTTAATCGACTTCGAACACGGAGGTTTGAGAGTTGCAACGAGTTGAATTTCACAGTGAGGAAATAAGAGACTTCGCATTGCAAAAATGAAATGTGTACATGGTGAATCACTCGAAACAAATGTCTTGCCCCACAGGTCGAGTTCAATGATAGAATTTACGCAAATGCGAGGAATTCCAAGGGCGTGGCAGACTTCTTCCAGACATGTCTCTAAGCCGATATGCCCCTGTTTCCGCGATTGAGTCGATCTGATAGGGGCCGTCCCAGTTAGGACCCAATTTTCCATCAGCTGGATTCGTGGCAACTGGAAGCACTTTTTTCAGGACCAATTCGCCTGGAACTAAACGGTGCAGCTGAACGTGTTGATTATACGACTTAGCGAGTTGCTGCTGGTACCGTGTCATGGATGCAAGGGCACGGTCTCTTCGTTCTTCAATCAGAGTTAAATCCAAGGCCAGCATCATGTTGTTTCAGCCCATATCAAAAACTTTCGATTTCATAATTGGGAGGCCGATTTCTAAGGGGATAATGGCTTGATTTCCAAAGCACAAAGCAAACGGCGTTTCCCCAGTGGACCGTCTTGGAGTAGTGCGATGAGCCCACAATACACTCAGTAATTCTTCAACCCATCTGCCTTTAGCTTTCTCCAGCCTTTTCTTGATGCCTTCCAGAATGACTTTGTTAGAGGCTTCAGCTTGGCCGTTACTTTGTGGATAAACTGGTGTGGAGAAATAAGGCCGAATATTATACTCGCTGCACAGTTCTCTGTAAACATCGCAATGAAACTGGGTGTCGTTATCTGAGATTAGTGCTCTTGGGATGCCGAATCGCGTTATGATGTTTCTCCATACAAAACGCTTCACATCAGTGTCTCGAATGTGCGTTAGTGCCTCCACTTCTACCCATTTTGTGAAATAATCTGTCGCGACAATCAAAAATCGTTTGTTGCCCGGGGCACGAGGCAGCGGTCCTATGATGTCAAGTCCCCACTGGGCGAACGACCAAGGACTGGTTATAGAGCTCAACTCTTCAGCAGGCAGATGGGTTAAGGGAGAAAGCTTCTGGCATTGTTCAAATTTCTTCACGTAACATTTGGCATCAGCTCTCATTGTCAGCCAATAATACCCCTGTGTCACAGCTCGATGGGCCAGAGGGCGCTCGCCAGAATGGGCACCACAGCTACCTTCATATATTTCAATCAACAGTCTCTCGACTTGATCCGGATGAACGCACTCTAGGTACGTGCCAAAAAGGGTTTTTTTGTAAATTTTTCCTTGCAGATCCAAATAGTATCGCAGGGCTTTGTTTCGCAGCTTGTGTGCTTCTTTTTTATCCGACAGGAGCTGTTTGGAAGATAGGAATGCAGCAATGGAGTCCATCTAACTCGGACCTGACTCTATGACATTGATTTGGACTTCCTCTGAAGGGTCAATGCTCGGTTTAGGGTTGAAACCCACTTCGATTGTCCGTTTAATCTCTGAATTAATGGCGGAGGCTAGGCAAGCCAGGGCGTCTGCATGTGTGTTCTGATCATGAGTTATTTGGTTCAGCTCATGATGGTCAAATTTGGCCAGCAAGGAATTTTTTCGTTTTCATGTAAGCGGCCAGACGGTCGTTTTTGGCTGCGTACTCCCTCTTTAACTGATTGATCACCAATTTTGAATCGCAAAATATAAATAGATGCTGAGCACCCAGGAGATGTGCGTTCCGCAGGCCGGTTAGCAGGGCTTCATATTCGGCCTCATTGTTTGACGCTTCAAAGCCGAGTTTGATAGCCTACTCGATTATTGCTCCGTCGGGAGGCATGATCATTACTCCAGCCTCGCTGCCGCGTTGATTGGACGATCCATCACAGTACAATTGCCAAATGTCCCCAACATAAATTCTCTAGTCTGGCTTAGGTTGAATTTCAGCAGGCTTGAAGTCGGCAAGACCCCAGTGAATTCGGCCACAAAGTCGGGAAGCACTTGCCCCTTGATTGAGGTTCTAGGCAAAAACTGAATATCGTACTGACCGAGTTCAAGAGCCCATTTTGAAACGCGCCCTGACGCTTTTGCACTACGGAGTACTGATCGGAAGGGGTGGTCCGTTAATACCCTAATGGTATGCCCCCTGAAAGTAATGTATCAGCTTTCTTGCTGCCATGACTAGGGCTAGGATGAGTTTTTCTAACGGAAGGTATCGTGTTTCGGCGTCAACCATTGCCTTGCTCACATAATATACTGACCGCTGCTCCCTAAGCTCTTCCTTTAACAATACAGTGCTGACGGCCCGGTCGGAAACTGCCAGATATAGAATGAGCGGGTCACCTACCGAAGGTGTTGTCAAGAGTGGTACTGATCGGAGGTAGGTCTTTAGACCGTTGAAAGTGGCGTCGCACTCAAAGGTCCATTTAAAAGCCATGCCCTGCGGTAGGGTATGAAAGAATTGTCAGCAGCGGTCTGTGGAATGACTGATGAACCTGTTGAGTGCGGCGGCCATCCCCATAAACTTTTGAACCTCCTTCACCGATCGGGGGGAGCCGAGTTCCAGGATTGCTGTGATTTGTCTCAGCTTGGCTTCGATGCCTCAGTGATTGACAATGTAGCCAAGGAATTTGCCGGATCCAATCCTAAATGCACACTTGGAAGCATTCAGCTTCATTTTGTACTCTCTTAAAATGCCGAATGTCTCTTCCAGGTCAGCCAGATGAGTTTGCTCTTCATTTGACTTCACCACTATATCATCAATGTACACTTCCATAGTACGGCCGAGTTGCTCCTTGAACATAGCTGTGACCAGTCTTTGGTAAGTTACCCTGCATTCTTCAGCCCAAAAGGCATAACCTTATAGCAATAGGTCCCTCTTGGGGTGAGGAATGCAGTTTTGTTTGGTTCTCCAGATGCATGGCAATCTGATGGTAGCCTCTGTAGGCATCGAGGAAGCTCATACGCTGATGACGTGTCGTCGCATCTACAAGTTGGTCTATTCTGGAGAGGGGAAAACAATCCTTGGGGCAACCTTTGTTTAGGTCGATGAAATCAACGCAGACATGCCAAGTCCTATTTTTCTTATTCACAACCACAGTATTCGAGAGCCATATAGGGTAGGCCATTTCCCTGATTGCCCCGGCGTCAAGCAGTCGGTCAACCTCTTCAATAACGGCGGCAGTGTGCTCTGTGGCTGACCGCCGACTTTTCTGTATAATCGGCTTACACTTGGGGTGAACATTTAAACGATGCTGAGAGACAGACGGATCTACCCCCGGCATTTCATACGGCGACCATGTAAATACGTCCAAGTTGCTGAGTAAAAAGGTAATTTGTTGCTTTCTGTCGACTTCATTCAGGGAGGCACCGATCATGAAGAACCTGTCAGGATTTCTGGCAATTTCGACTCAATCCAAGGCTTCTGTGGCCTTTTCACTTGGAAGCCGTCCTACATCGTCGAGGCTCTCTCGATTCGGAACCTCAATAGAATGCTCTCTTGGTGTCTTCGCGGCAATGAGATAACATGCTTGTGTGGATTTCTAGGAACCACGGATTTGTTCAACGCCATGATCAATCAGGAAGTGGAGCAATTGATGATAGGTGCTCGGCACAGCCTGCATGGTGTGTAGCCAAGTTCGTCCCATGATGAGATTATATGGCAAAGGCAGCTTGACAACCAAGAATTCCATATCCACTGTTCTCGAGCCAGCTTGAACTGGTAGCGTGATTTTGCCCAACGGGTATTCTGGGTTAGCGTTGAAGCCGAATAGTAGATAAGGAGCTGGGGAAAGATCAAATTTTGTGAAGTCGAGTTTGGTAAATGTCTTGTAATACATAACTTCCGATGTGCTCCCCGGATCAACGAGTACGTGTTCAACGGTGAATCGGTTTACGCGTAACTCGATTACCAAGGGATCGATGTAAGGAAGTGTCACTCCGGCCAAATCTGAATCATTAAAAGCAATGCTTGCAGCTTCATGGGGCCGTTTGGCCGAAGTGAGTTGATTTTGAGGGTCGGGATGCGACCGAATTGTATGCACCGCAGAAGCCATTGGCAGGCTGTATATCATGTGGATCACGCTGAGTGGAGGTGAATCCTCCCGTAAGACTATTGCTTTGGTTGAGTTGCCTTTTCGGACGTACTGTTTTAGCCGGTCATCTTGTACCAATTCCTCAAAGTGATCCTTCAATGCATAACAACTCTCAGTATCATGGCCGTGGTCTTTGTGATACTCGCATCGCCTATCCCGTCGTCTCGTGTCGGGAGGTCCCACCATTTTGGATGGCCAGTTGAAGAACAGAAGGTGTTGGACTTTAGACATAACCATGCTGATCAGCTCTGACAACTCCATATATTTCTTGTCCGCGCGCCTTGTGTACCTACTATTTACTTGAAGTTGTTCACTAGCTCGGTGGGAACATTGGTCGTTTGATTGCCGTGAATCCCGTCTCTTGTCTCGCCTAGCCCGATGCCGTGATTCGGGGCTCCGAGGTGGTACACAATTTACCGGGTGAACAATTTCGGAAGGGGCAGTCTTGTTGGCGTTGTTCCCGGCTTTAACCCGCAAGGCGTCATCTTTCACTTTGCAGTATTTCTCGACTTTCTTCATCAACGACCAGACTGTTTTAGGGGGCCTTCTGGTCAAGGAACTGCGGAGAGCACTATCAGGATGCAAACCCATTTTAAAGGCGGTGATGGCCATGGAGTTGTTGCAAGCGTCATTGACAAGATTAAAGCACTTTCAATAGCGTGCCTAATACGCTCGTAAGGTTTCTCCTGGCTGGATCTGTATTGCCCAGAGAGAGTCGGCTTGCTTCGGCTGGACCTTGTTGGTGATGAATCTTGCCCTGAAGGACTTCTGTAATTGATGGAAACTCTTAATCGACGCCGGCTCCAACTTATAGTACCATCTGACGGCCAATGGTTCCAAATTGCTCGAAAATATTTTGCACATGAGAGCCTCGTCATCTGCATGCAGCGTCATGGCTTACTTATAATGACGGATATGATCAGTGATGTCCGATTTCCCGTCGTACAGGGTGAACGACGGGGCCTTGAACTTCTTGGGTAATACTGCCTTTGCGATCTGTCGCATAAAGGATCGTGCTAGTCTTCTTCGTCTGAACCACTTCGTCTTCACTTATGCCTTATACGTGGACTCTCTTCAGAGGAACTGGTAGTTTCGAGTCGTCCATTCTTTTTGGGCTCCGGGGATAATGAATCAGAGTCATTGTCACTATCTTGTCTCCGAACTTGAGGTCTTCGACCCTCCGCTCTCAAAGGTCATCCCGGATCTTGGCGCGTGACCAGTTTAGACTTTGCCACTTCCAAAGCCAAATCCTGTTGGAGGCGTTCGTTCTCAGCAATCATGTGTTTCCAACCTTTGTTCATTTTGCTTCGCCTGTTCCATGATCGCTTGCATTGTCTCATGTGCTGAAATTGAGGGTGAGGTATGGGCAACGAAGTCGAAGTTCAAGGCTCGTCTCGTGATGATGTTCTCCGGTCTTAGCATGTTCGTTGGAGTGAGGTTGTCTCTCTGGTTGGTTTCGTCAGCGACTATCGGAGGATTTTTCGTTACACCCGCTATGGATGAAGTTGAGTATTCCCACAGACAGCGCCAATTGTGGTGATGTGGTTTGGAAATACTCTCTAGATCCAATGGGACGCTTGTGATCCTCAGCTAGTAACTTGAAAAAGAATGAACACTCCGGTCGGGGGTGCCAGAATTAGCACTCCGACGGTTAAGTCAGTGTATACTCTCTTGATTGCTTGTGTCTTAAGTTAAGCATATTAATTCTCACATACCTCTCTCTGGATGGTATTCTTCTATTTATATCTTTTTCTTTCTTGAGGTGGGCCCTCCTTCAATTCGTTGTATAACTATTTACTCGGCTCCTTTTGTTGTAAACCACTCTTCACTCGGCCCCTCACTCAACTGGTTGTTTGGCCGAATAGGGTACTGCTGGATTTGCATGTATAAGATGGGCCCGAATGCGATATATGAATTCCGACTCTCCGGACCTAACTATTCGGCCTCTTTACGTTTCCCAATATTCGGCCCCCACAGGTGTATTTAAAAAATTGTTTAAAATATTAAAAACAATTTAGTAAAAATTAAAAAAAAAGTAAAAAATCTCAATTTTTTATGTAAGTTAAATCAAAAAAGATAATTGTTATTTCTTTTAAAATGACATGAATAAAATATCTATATTATTTTATATGCATAAAGGTTAAAGAGTAAATATGTCATTTTAATCTGACAAAGAATAAATATAATTTTTTAAATATAAAAAAGATTTATATTATACAAAAATTTTAAGAGATGTCAATATAATTTATCCCAAGAAAATATATATACATATATTGTCCTAACCTCTTTTTGATTCGTGTGTATTAGAGTTTCTAGAGGGGTTTAGAAGGTATTAGTGTCAGTCAAAAGAAAAATATTATAAATCTTAAATTTTTTACCAAATAAATTACAGAATATCTCATATAATTGTGAGATTCACAAAATTGCAAAGCTTATATAAAATATCTGTTCATGTATTTAATAAAAAATGTAATATGCATTGCCCCAATCAAAAACCTAACACTATGTTTGGATTGAATGATTTGGAAAGAAAAGAAAAGAAATGAAGAGATATGTATTTCTCTTACTTGTTTGGATAACTTAAGTGGAGAGAAATGGGAAGAAATGGAGAGAAACTCATTTTTCTTATGAGCCTTATTTCCAATTTTCCCAAAAGTGGAGAGATTGGGAGAGAAAAGAAACTATTATTTTCATAATATCAATTTTATCCTTATAAAAATAAAAGAAATAAAATGATTAAAAATATAAAAAAGGTTATTTTAGTAATATAATATAAAATAATTTCTTTTCTTTTCTCTTAATGAAATCTAACCAAACATGAATGAAAGAAATCACAATCATTTCTTTTCTTTTATTTCTTCTTTATCCAAACAAAAAGGAGAGAAATCACAATCATTTTTTTTTTTTTCTTTTCTCTTATAACTTAAGTAATCATTTCATTTATTTTCTCTCCTAGATCCCCAAACATCCTGTAACTGTGGTGATAGCATGTTGTCATTCGTCCAAATTGGTGCCAACGTGTCGACATCTGTTGTTAACAATGGCGTACCATTCCCTTCACTCACTCCGATTACTGCACCTTAAATCACGTGACCTGCCTCCGAAGAAACCAAACAAAACCACCTCACACATAGGCCCATTTTGAAAAATTAATTTTTAATTTATTTTGAGTCATATTTTCATATAAAATAGTAAAAAAAATTTAAAAGTCAATTTTTAGCTATTTTTTCAAAATATCTCAAAATTAGGCCGGTTTTGTTTAACTTTAAAATTATAATTTAAATATAAAGTTATGTTTTGAGTGTCAAAATTTTAAATTATGATTTTAAAAAAGAAAATTTATTTAATTACCATAAGTTTTGAAAATAATTTTAAAATGATTTATCATTTTTTTATTTTTTTGATTGATTGATTGATATATAAAATAATAAAAAAAGAGAGAAAAAAATAATAATTAAATAATAATAATAAAAAAAAAAGGAGAAGAAAAGAGTTTTAAAAGTAATTTTAAATCATATTATAAAAGATATATTTGATTAATATATTTTATCTAAATTATAATTTAAAATAAAATTGAATTTAGAAAAATAAATTAAAAATCATGATTTAAAACAGAGTGGACTATTAAAAAGTAAACAAAACGAAGATAAATTTTCATCTATAAATATCACACCACGCAACACACAACTGGCTTCGTTATCATACCCCGTTCTTGTGGCCTTCCCTCAACTCCTCTATACTCTCTCAAACTTTTTATTTCTTTCTCTAGATTATTTCTTCAGTTCTTCCTTCAATCTATCGTTTTCTAACCCTAATTTGTCCCTATATACAAGTATTTACATTTGTGTTTTTTTGGTTCGAATCAATGAGCTTTCAATTCTGTCTCTTTGATTCTTTGTTCAATGCTTAGTTCTTTGGCTTCTGCTCCTTCAATGTCAGGTACGACCTAGCTTTCGTATTTGGATTGTTTTTGTGTGTTCAAGATTTTTTTGAGTCTTTGATGTTGCTGCTTGTGTAAATTTCGCAGTTTCTGTGGAATGTGTAAACATATGCAATTTTTGGAAAGGGGACACTAGTGGTAGTAGTAGTAGATACGACTGTAGTGTTCTCTCTTGTGCGTGGAAGGCTCCTAGGGCTTTGACTGGGTTTCTTGCGAGTACTGCTCATCCTCACTGTTCAGCCTCCTCGCCATATAGACGAACTCGGAGAAGGAATCGTATCAAATGTGTAAGTTCACTTTGATTCATTTAATGTTGTGTTCAAGAATAAGTTTCCAAATCTTTCACTTGTTTAATTTTGTTCAAAGTGTCTTTAAGGCTGTCTTTGTTGTTGAATTTTGAAGTATTCGTCTGTTGATGCTTCAAAGACAAATTAGAAGGGAATCTTTAAACTAAATAAAAATATGTATGATCTTAGTAGGAATAATTGTGTCCCACGGAAGCTATTACTTATTTTTGGCTTCCATGTTTGGGGAAATTGGATTGAGTGTTGATGCCATTCAACTGTAGTAAACCTCTGAATAAATTTAGAGGAGTCAGATTTATATTATTATATGTTGATTTTCATCTGGTCAATAATAATTACACTATCGTAGTTTTGTTTCCGTTTTTCTTCTTATCACTATCACATATACTTCTCCCAAAAGAATTGAAGAAATAAAAAAATAAAAAAAGAAGAAAGAAAGAAAAAGAAAAAGAAAAAGAAAAAGAATTTGGTTAAATTGATGAAAGTTTGTGGTGAAGTTAGAAATGTCTTAGTGTGTGGGAAGTGTCAGAGAAATTTATGTGAATAGAAAATTTTGTGGTAAATATAAAGCTAGTAGAAAAACTTCGGAGAAAGATTTGTAATGTGAGTCATCCGTATGAAGGAATGATTAATTATGCATAAAAACTTCAGAGAAAGATTTTTCATAAAACATTATTTCTTGTTCTGATTCCCATCCATATAGATTTGGGTTTTATTTTCCTTTAATATTAATTAATTGGTTTATGTTTAGAAACAATTTTCTATGCCTTGTCACTGATTGTGTTACCATTCAATCTTTACTGGTGCCAGAGATGTGAAGCATCTGATATGGGAGGCTGGCACTCCTCAGAATCTTCTGAGTTTGTAATTCCAGGAAGACTCTTAAGATCAAATCATGTTACTTGTAGAAAATGGCGATTGTGTTGTTCTTCAGCATCCTATGATGAGGTTTCTCCTGAAAGGTTGTGGGAGGTATGATAACTGTTGCTGTAGTAGTATTTCTATTGTTGTGATGATTTGTCTGTTTGCAGAACAGGCATATATCCTCTTGTATGGGTTACAACTTCATTCTTTTTTATGTGATTCTGTCATACTATAATATGTGGTGAGACTGTCATTTGAGAGACATATCCATATAAATTTGTATCAGAGTTCTATGTATTTTTTGTGAATGAAGGTGATAGTATGCGTCAAGAGAGAGTTTGGAATCCATATAAAAATCTGCATTTTAAGGATGGTTGGATCAGAAGCCACAAACTAATTATGATATTTCATGCTGCTCAATGATTATTAGTGGGCTTGCCCATGCCAAAATTAAGTTCCAAGATAAATTGAGCTCAAGTTACGCTGTTTCATTGGGGCGTTTGTTGGTAGAAATGATAGCATGAATAAAATTAAAAATTAATGAAAGATAATAAGGGGCTGTTTGGGAAACCCAAGAACCAATGCTGCTTAGATTTTACCTGATTGCTTCAAGTCTACACAGAAGATAAGGGTGAAGGCAAGCCTTTTCTGAAACCTACTTAATCATACGATTAAGATTGGTAGGAACTGTCCTGAACCATTTATTGAGCTTCCCAGATTTTACTAACACTGATTTGTGTTGAAGGCAGGGAAATCATCGGAATTTGATAGTTGTATAGTTTGGAGATCAGGAAGGAATACAGATAGATTGAATATGAGTAGTGGAGGTGTCATACTTCTGTCAATTTCTTTTACTTTTTGATTGCCTCAGGATCTTAAACATACTATTTCATATCTTCCTCCTAAAGAGTTGGAACTGGTTCATAATGCTTTAAATGTAAGTCCCCTGTACTGTTCTCCATATGCATTCTATACTTCTTTTTCATCTGTTCATCTTTTTCTTAGATTTAACATGTTTTTATTTTTTTTGGTGGTGGGTTTTACAGCTAGCTTTTGAGGCACATGATGGTCAAAAAAGACGGAGTGGAGAGCCCTTTATCATTCATCCCGTTGAAGTTGCTCAAATTCTAGGAGAGCTGGTGAGTGGTGCAAATTTCTAAAGCAGTTATCTCTTTGAGGAAGTATTTAGTTTGGTCAACTATTTGACATTTTTTCTTCTTCTTTTCTTAAACAGCAACTTTGATTGACTACTAACTGTTTTTCTAGGAGTTGGATTGGGAGTCAATCGCTGCTGGTTTATTACATGATACAGTTGAGGATACAGATGTTGTTACTTTTGAAAGAATAGAGAAGGAATTTGGTCCTGCGGTGCGCCACATTGTAGAAGGAGAGACTAAGGTTCCCTTTATTTGTTTTCTATTTTTTAGATAATTCCTACTGGAACATGTGTTCTTTTGTTGTCCAATTTCAAGTTGGATTGGTTTCACTTTGCAGATGACATTTGTTGGTTTAATTCTCCTGTAATTTAGGTGTCCAAACTGGGAAAACTCAAGTGTAAGAATGAAAATCATTCAGTAGAAGATGTGAAAGCAGATGATCTACGGCAGATGTTTCTAGCCATGACTGAGGAGGTGACACTCTCATTTATATTTTTCAGCAACAATCATGTTAAATGTTGAAAGCCACTTGGCAACTAAAGCTGTTTTTTTTTCCAGGTCCGTGTTATCATTGTCAAATTAGCTGACAGATTGCATAATATGCGCACTCTTTCACACATGCCTCCACATAAGCAGGTGGTAAATTTTGATTTCCTATTGACTGGGGTTATTAACATTTAGTTTCTATTATTCTTAACATTATTTATTGTGTCCAGTCCAGCATTGCAATGGAAACACTGCAAGTCTTTGCTCCTCTAGCAAAACTTCTAGGGATGTACCAAATTAAGGTATTCCCATCTGTTTCAGTTGATATTTTACCCCCATATATATGTGAATTCGAACAACCATTATGTGTTTTGTTGCTGCCTAAAAACAATATATTGATGCTGAATCCAGATTTTTTGGTATAAATCTTCTCTATTTGTTCCTCTTGGCACTCCTTATTGATATTTCATTGACTTATGAAAATATTAAATAAAAAAAGTCCTTTTTCCCACATTACTAAAGTTAGGCTTACATTGGAATTTAAATATGCATAATGTATTTTTTTGTTTTCTTTGGTTCTTGGGTCAAAGATTTCATCCTTTAGTTATGTTTCCTCTGTGACCAAGCTAGCATTAAGCTGAAGTTGAAACCCTGATTACTGTCTACTTTTGAAAATAACTATGCCAACTTGCTATGTTCTGTATGTGCTTCATGGGTTTTTCTATTTATATTATTGAAATCTGACATTGCTCCGTTGGGGTTGTGATGTATAACCTCACGTATTGACCTATATTTGAGGATGCATTAATGGTTGTGAATTCAGATTATATTAAAATGAATCTTCTGATGTTCCAGTTGGCCAGTGATCAGCCATATAAAGCCTTCAAAAATTGGAAACTGCCATATTAAACTGCTCCTGCTGTTTTATGATTAGCTGGTCTCTATCCTGTAGGCATATTTTGCTAAACTATACTGTACCTTCTTGCAGTCTGAACTTGAAAACTTATCCTTCATGTACACAAATGCTCAAGATTATGCTGAAGTCAAGAGAAGGGTTGCAGATCTCTATAAGGAACATGAGAAGGAACTCATACAGGTTTTTTTTTGGGTGAAAATTTTGGACAGAGCTCCAGAAATGAACAATCATACCTTTGTCCTTTATTTCATTACATGTCAAAAATATGATGAGCAGTCTTAAAGTTAATAGTTGCAGTAATATAAAGTCTTCAGGTTTATGCGACTCCCATATCGTTTTTAGAGGCTGGTCTACTTATCAAGCTCTTCCCATTGTATTAGGCACAAAAAATTTTGATGAAGAAGATTGAGGATGATCAGTTCTTAGACCTTATGACTGTAAAAACTGAAGTTCAATCTGGATGTAAGGATCCTTACAGGTAATGCCATGATTATTCTTTTTCCTAATTAATTTTTTGGGACTGAAGCTGTAGAGCTTACAACTATTATAGTTTATGATAAGTTGCTTAGACTGCAAACTTGTTTTCAAATTCCCTTGTCATTTTGCATAGCAGTTGGGGGAGAGAAATAAAAAAGTAACAAGTATTGAATAGATAGTAGGACCTATGCGTAAGGAGGCATGTGAAAGGAACTCAAATTATGCCATAAGTAGTTTGCTTTTGTACCTTGTATTGCCATACTTCTTGGTGGGGGGGGGGGGGGGGGGAACCTCAAACAACCTAGGCTTTCTGGAGCCTAGAGATTGTAGGAATTAAAGTTTGTATGGCTCACATTTTATATTATGCTCCTTTGTACCCTTGGTGCAAAAATCTTGGTTAGACAACCATTGTATAAAATAAAGTAGTTATGAGAAAGTGGCATGTACCATGAAGTATTTGTGGCAAAAAGATTACATACACCAGGAAGATGATGGGCTGAATTTTGTTTGCCCTCATACTTCAGGCGTGTTTAAATCTTCTATCAATCTAGTAATATTATGAATGGATGGTGAAGAAGTTGATTGTGAGTTGGAACAAAGTCTAAACTGAATGTTAGTGTCACGACCCTAGCTTGTCCCTAGAGGTTCAGGCTGTGACCGGCCAGTAATCCTAGATTACCTTCAGCCTCAAAGTCAAATCAATCATAATATAACAATAGGGCTTAGCGGAAGTAAAAGCATAAAAGAATAACAGACCTTTGAGCAGTGTATACATGCTGAAATCATAAGTATTAAAGACCTTTAACTTCATACACAATATATCAAAGTCAAACTTCTCACCCAACTACATACATCCAAGTTGCAAAATTAACAAAAGAACAAAAGTAAAACAAAAGTTGGGTTGACAATGCTTGACTCTTCCCGAGTTGAAGCTCGCCTCTTCACAGAGGCACTTTCCAAAAAGGCTTCAAGGGGTAGACACCGAGGCGGCCTTACACTTGACGTTCCGCTTGCTCACATACATATATATATATAAAAGGGAGACAGGTGAGTTGGAGCCCAGTGAGTAATATCAGTATAAAGATTTATACGAATGAAGTCCAACAATTACAATCATATATCCCATTTTCAAAACGATGTGACAATATCAATAAATGATTCAATAGAATTCAATCATTTCAATCCCTTTCTTGCTATGAAGCACGGTCACGGACACAGACACGAGACATGGCAATTTTAAAAAAATGGGGACACGGACACGGACACGGACACGGACACGGACACGGCAAAAATGTTTTTTTATAAATATTTTTATTTTAATACAAGTTAGTTATTTTATTTAATTATTATATTTTTAAATAAATGTGTTTCTATTAATTTTTTTTTATTTTATTTCATCTATTTTTTTTTTTTTGATTAATATGTATAAGTATATATTATATATTATATAAGATATAAGATATGTCTTTTTTATTAATATTAAATAAATACATATATATATTATACATATTAATCAGCGAGAGCAAGAGAGAGAGCAAGAGATGCGAGAGCAAGAGAGAGTGAGCGAGAGAAGCGAGTGGGAGGGAAGGCGAGAGAGAGAGAGAGAGAGGCTTTCGGTGGTCAAAGTCGACTGGATGGAGGTCGAGGTCGACGGCTTACAGTGGTCGAGGTCGACGGCTTACAGTGGTCGAAGTCAACTGGCTTACGGTGGTCGAAGTCATGGAGGTCAACAAGCGAGTCGACCGGATTGAAGTCCAGGTTTGTCTCTTGACCTTTACTCTTTTCCTTTACTCCTCTTTTGCTCTTTGTGTCCAAATTTGGACACATGTCTCCAGATTTGGTGGACACGTGTGTCCTTGCCGTGTCTCCGCCATGTCCCTTGCAAAAAAATAATTAAATTAAAGGGACACGCCACCCGGCGTGTCCTCGTGTTAGACACCGCCACGGCATGAAATCTGACGCGTCCATGCTTCATAGCTTTCTTGCAATAGCAATTAACAATCAATCAATTTACGTGGTACATCCAATAGAGTTCAATAAACAATGTGCTGAAGCCAATAGGATCTCTAGGGTCAATCTAATGGGACCTCAATGGGTCAATCATTGAATTAACCAATTTTGGTTTCTAAAGTCGTTTGGGTCCTCAATTTCGAATTCTAAGTCGACAATTAAACAAATATCTCACAAACAAACAGATAAGTATCAAATAAACACATAATTATGCGATTTATGCCCAATAAAATATTATTATGGAAAAATAGTACGAAGGTCAGGGTCGTTACAGTTAGAGTAAGTGCAATGTGTCTGTTTATCATGAGAGGTTCATGTTTGCAAGTTCTGGTTTCCGGTTTTAAAGCTATACTTATTTACTGTTAATGGTGTGGTCTCCATGTGTTCCTGAAATTAGTTTCCTTGTAACCGTTTCCAACATGCCATGGACACGCCGCCACATGGCATGTCTATCTCTTAATTATTTTTTCTATTTTTTAATCATTTGGATCAATAGCTCAGAACTAAAATTAATGTGATAACCAGATGTTTTATGTTTAAATTGTTGGTTACAGATTTATGTAGCAAATGTTATTAATTCTGTTAATGTATTCTTTGGTGCTTTGTTGTAGACAATGTGTCGCATGATGTGCAATTGTTTATTTGCAGTATATACAAAGCTGTACTTAAATCTGAAGGTTCAATAAATGAAGTCAACCAAATTGCGCAGGTGTTCTATGATATAATCCTTGGAAACGATTTGTTGTAAAATTTGCATTTCTCATTTTCTTCATGACATACTTTCATTTTTTTTTGGATTAACAGCTTCGGATCATTATAAAACCAAAGCCTTGCATTGGAGTTAGGCCTTTGTGCAATGCACAACAGGTAGATCCGTAAACGTAGCCAACTAATTGGCCGTTGTTTTCTTCCTAGGACACATGTATTATGGTATACAACATAGCTTTCTCTCATAAATGTGCCTTTTGCAGGTCTGTTACCATGTTCTTGGGCTAGTGCATGGAATTTGGACCCCTATTCCTCGATTTGTGCGTGTCTTGCTCTTCCTATTTTTTTTTTTGGATAAATACTTCCAATTTTTTTTTTTTTTTTTTTAAAATTCCTGTTTAGCTTTGTTTTTGTTAGTTGTTGCTTATTGATTCTCTAGGCATGTTTTTGTAATAGATGAAAGATTATATTGCTACTCCAAAACCTAACGGTTATCAGAGTCTTCATACAACCGTAATTCCATTTCTTTATGAGAGCATGTTTCGGCTGGAAGTACAGGTCAGGCTTCGAATCTTTGTTCTTTTCCAATTCCTCTCATTTGACTGCTGCCTTAGGTGAAGTCTTTATTATTTGTCACTGTATGCATTCAGTGATTACATTTTTGGTACTTTGAAATATTTAATTTGGGTTACTTCCATTTTATGTTTTGGGTTTGTTTATGCTTGACACTTGACAGATTAGAACTGAAGAGATGGATCTGATAGCTGACAGAGGCATTGCCACGCATTATTGTGGCAAAGGTTTTGTTACTGGTTTAGTAGGACATGCAATGCTTAATGATAGAAGTTCAAGAGGGAAACCAGTCTCTCTCAATAATGCTAACATTGCCCTCAGGGTAATTTACCTTATCCATGCACAAAGTGAATAGTCTTCCTTCAATGAATTTTGTGATAAAACTCCTGCAAATACCCTGACTTTATGGTAGAAGCCTGTTCTTCCCTCCAGATTGGTTGGCTTAATGCAATTAACGAATGGCAAGAGGAATTTGTTGGAAACATGAGTTCTAGAGAATTTGTAGACACTATCACCAGAGATCTTTTAGGTAGCCGTGTCTTCATATTTACACCAAAGGGAGAGGTAAGAGGATGGATTGCTTCAAATACAAGAAAATTATGCTGCTGCAGCTGCTGCCTGATGTTATATCTCTTTCATATTGCACACAGATTAAAAATCTACCCAAGGGGGCAACTGTCATTGATTATGCTTATATGATACACACTGAAATTGGTAACAAAATGGTGGCTGCAAAGGTATTCCTCTTACCTTTTAACTGTGTTGTGCCGCTTTTGATGAGTTCACATCTCACTTTAGGATTTTTATCTGTTTGCAGGTTAATGGCAATCTTGTTTCTCCCTCGCACATACTTGCAAATGCTGAAGTTGTGGAGGTAATAACCTATAAGGTGAGTTTACATCAGTCTTTCCTTTTTTGCCTTTCTGTTGAATTGATATTTTGGCTCCTCTCTTCTTCCTATTCAAAAAAATTCACTTGGTTTCTTTATGATGATGTGGTTCTTCACAATCTGTTTTTCTTGTTCTTTTCTCCAAATCTTTATGAAATATGGGGTTTTCAAATCCACATGCAATGCTATAATTCTTGATTTACTCGGTATATTGTGCAAAATAACAAAGTTTAGATCACTCTGGAAAACCTTTCATAACTTTCAAACATCATGCACCCCTTATGAGTGGTAGGTCTAAACTGGAATTCTAAACATTTCTAAGATTAAAGCAATTTGAGATCCTGATTATCATGAGCATTAGTAAGTACATAGACTTGTTTGTCTTGACACATTTGTAGTGTGATATATTTGCCCTGTCACAGTTGTTTGTTGCTGTTGAGCTATTAGTCCACCATCCATATATTGTGTTCTCTTGAGTAACTTGCAGTTATACGATTGGTTACTGGTTTATCCACTGTTTTCCAGGCACTCTCAAACAAATCAGCATTCCAGAGACATAAGCAGTGGTTGCAACATGCAAAAACACGCAGTGCCAAACACAAAATTATGAAAGTGGGCTTTTCTGTGGTGTAGAATTTTGGATGGTGCTTTAGATATCCTTTGTCTCTGCTCTATTAATCTAAGTTTCATGTTGTGTTCAGTGTTTGAGAGAGCAAGCTGCATTATTGGGGACTGAATTAACAACTGAGACAGTAAATGAAGACGATAGTGAAGTAGAAGAGTGCTCAGATTATTCTAAAGGAAACAAACACACTTGGGAGAAGATCCTCAAGAATGTTATGGAAATGTCATCTTCAAAGATAAATGGCAAAGATATTTTCCAACTCCAACATGGTAGCATCCAGGTCCCCAAGGTCAATGGGAAACATAACAAGAATATGCAGGATATGGGTTTGAAGACCAAAGGAGCGATGTTATCGCAGGGAAATGGTGTTGCTAAGATGATACTTACTAATATTCCCACATTCAATGAAGTTTTGCCTGGTCTGCAGAGCTGGCATGCTGGCAAGGTTGCATCTTGGCACAACCTTGAAGGGCACTCTATCCAGTGGTTCTGTGTAGTATGTATGGATCGAAGAGGTATTTCGTTTGTCCCTTTTAATAACAAATTTTTTCTTAGTTGTCCAACATTTGGTACTAAACATCATTGCAGGTTTTATAGCACTTCTATAAAATTATCGCACAACACTCCTTATGCAGTAATCCATTTCATTCAGTTTTCTTTAATTCTATCTTCATTTTTATTTCTAGTTTTGTAATGCTCCATATTCTATCTTTCTACTTAACCTAAACCCTTTAAATTCTAAAGTATCACTCCACAATTCTAGCTTAAAGTTTACAAACCATGTAATCTCCCTACATGGTCATTAATCCATTCAAATCCTTCCATAATTGTCATTTATTATATAGATTTGTCATATCTATCACTACTTCTCCCTACATGGGAATTATGATCCACTGCCTATTTAAGCACTATCGTTTAATAGAGTATTACATTATGCTATTTTACATCTAGATAGCTGTGTGGATAGACAGCAGCTTTATCTACTAATTGTAATCCAGATTCAAGTACATAAATGAATTTCAGGTATGATGGCTGATATCACAACAGTATTGGCAGACGTAGGTGTTACGATATGTGCTTGTGCGGTAAGTAGTTGAAATAGATAGATAAATAATTAAAAACGATGTGGCTGTACTTGTTTATTACTGGGGAGCTTCTCCGTGCAGTGTCCATGACAAACCCTATTTTCTTGGCAGGCAGAGATGGATAGAGGAAGAGGTATAGCAGTCATGTTATTTCATGTTGAAGGAAGTCTAGACAGTTTGGTACGTGTGACAAACATGTATGTCTGAAACCTTTCTTATATCTGCTTTGTTTTTTATTGGAAAGTTGTTGCTTTATCCTTCAGGTTAGTGCCTGTTCACGGTTGGATCTAATCTTTGGTGTTTTGGGATGGTCCACGGGATGCAGCTGGCCTAGCTTGATTGAAAGCCAACAGTTTCTAGAATGCTAATCATTTAGTGCATCTGGCAACTGAGTCAGTCAATAACCCTGCTAGTGGAGGCTTGGGTTGAAGTTTTGTCTGAAAAATACATACGTCTGGGTTTGAATTAGATTTTTAGCTACTAGTTCCATTAAGTTTCTCAACTATTTGTTGGGAAACTAATGAAATAAATAAGCACAGCCCAATTTGAGCAAGTCTCTGGAGTGAGGGGATTGTATACAGAGAGGAGGAGTAAAGAGTTAAATATACATGTAAAGATACTTGCAAGAAGATAAGAGTAAAGCATTTTTATCCGAAAGGTTTACATAACTTATCAGCATGTACGCTCTTTCTGTCCTTTTTCTTTGGATAAATTACACTAACCTCACTTATAGTTTGAAGAAATGACATTGGGCTCCACAAGTTTGTCATAATTACATTAGACCCATAAAGTTTTTAATTCATATAACGTTAGCACTTTTTTCATCCATGGATGGATTAATGGTTTTATCTCATTTTACACTAGAATGTATATTTTACTCTTATTTATTCATGTCTATGTACTATTTGCATTACTTCTACGCAATTTAGTATTACTAAAAGGGAAGTAGGTTTAATTATGTCAAACTTCTTGGCTTGTAAGGGCTTGTTTGGGAATTGGTTGCATTAGTTGGATTTTTGATTTTTTACGAAAAGATGTGCAGAAAAGTGGAAAAAGTGATATGATAATTTGTAGTGACTTTTTAACTATTTTAACCTATTGACAAACGAGGCATAAACCTCATGTGTGGCCATTGTAATTTACCCTTTTTTCTTTATTCTAAATGAGAAGGCGAAAGTGGTGTTTCTTTGTAATGGGTTGAATAGAGCAATTAGGAAGCAATGGTGTAACCACATGACATGCTTGTGCACCATGCCCAATATTAGGGCAACAAATATCTTCAATGGTAGTAAAAGGGCTAGAGAAAGTTAGGTGGTAGTTGTGCTTAAATTTGTCAAGTAGGCAAGACTTTTCCTTCCCATGATACGGCAAAACCACAATAAAATAAAATAAAATAAAATAATGACAAGTTTTAGGTAGCTATCAAAATAACTATCAAGTTTGTAAGGTGCAGTCTCTGCCTGTGATAAAGGACCAAGGGAGGAAGCTTGGTGTTTGGTTTTGCAAATGAATCTATTTGAATACAATGGAAGATTTGAAACGTAAATTGCAGCTTTATAAAGCCATCAATTTATGTCAATGAAACTACTGCATTTGAGTTATGCTCTCCTAATGTGGTAGGGTGCCAACCTCCATCCTGATGTATAATCGTATTGTTTAGTCGGCATCGAGTATCAAATCAATAGGATTAAATCCTTGATTTATCTTTACCCCCCTTTGTTTTTGATTTTTGATTTTTTATGCTCTACCCACATTGTTAGTTACTGCTTACATTGCGTGGTCTGGGAAGGATACAATTTTACTCATGTGGAGAGAGGGCGATGCATAAATAAACATGAATATATACATGCCCCAAAATTTAAGCAAGCACCGAAATATGAGCCGATACTAAGCAATTTATGATACCAGCATGGAAAGTAGAAACATTTGAAATTATTACCATCCCTTTATTCTGAACACTTCAACTAAAGTTATGGTAGTTTTTCAAACCTGGGACAGAATCACAACTAAGAAGATTATGAGACAAAGCTTCAGAATATTGGCAGGTGAAAGTAGCAGTGGCATTACCAACAGCAGCAGCACCAACAGCACTGACGATGGTGATATCCAAATTCTTGTGTTTGATGAGTATGTGGATAGTTTAATACGGGCCAGAAGCTCCTTTATACTCCCCTTGCTTGCTGTCATGATTGATTTTCCTGTTTCTTCATTCTTATGGAGGCCATTGACATAAATATTACCCTCGTCTGCGATACTGTTGCTGTAGCAACCGTGGTCTTCTGTTTCGTCAATCTTGTCATCTAATGTCTTGTTAATGATCTTCAATTCTTTGAATTCAAGTGATAATTCCTGTATTGACTCTGCCGGCCATATTGCCTCAGCATTGGATTCCATGGATGAGTCTCCTGTTCCGTCTGAGCTCTCTTCACCTTTCTCTACAATTTCTTCCTCGTCCTCATCCTCATCCTCATTAACATCCATTTCATCATCATCTTCATCCTCATCCTCATCTTCGCTCAGTACTGTCACTTGTAGCTCATCTTGATCAAGTGCAACCTGATTTGTCGGAACCACTGTCTCAATTGCTTCATCTTTTTCTACAGCAATTCCTCCATCATCATTTTCTTGTTCTTCTTCAATCAATTGCATCTTTGGGTTGCACTCTTCTTCAATATGAACTGCATCAGTTGCCTCATTTGCCGCCTCCTCTTTCGTAACTTTGATTGCTTCTTGATCAACTTCGACTTCAAACTGATCCTTCTCAGCTGTTTCAATTGTTTCTTCACCTTTCTCAATAACAGTTTCAATCAATTGGGTATGTCTATTGTCCACTTCCTCAATCTGACCCACATGAGGTGCCTCAACTGCCTTGTCCTCCCATATAACTTCAGAGACTATCGATTCGCCTTCCATAACTACTACTTCACCAATCTCTATAGTATTTTCTACAACGTCATGTTCTTCCACTTCTCCTCCCCCTTTCTCAATCAATTCCATTGGCAGGTTGTCTTCTTCTACGTCCACTGTGTCCCCTATATGCTCATTCTTGTTCATGTTTCTGGATTTGAGAAGTGAAGGTCCGTCCAACACTGGCAATGAGTACTCTTTCACATTGACATTGACACCATAATCAGTGATCAAGAGACTGTTTTTTGGCTTTGAATTATCAGATAAAAGAATTTCCAAATAGGTGGGGCTCTTGGTTGGGCCACTGATATCACGCACTGAGTTGTCACCCTGAATCAAAATACCACAATATCAGCACTCAAATTCACTGAAGGAGATTGATGCCTTAGGGTCTAGTAAATTTGTTTCACCACATTCAAGGCTTCTTGATCATTTCGAGAATTATGATTAAAAAAAATAAAAGTATCAATGGTCTAGAAATTTAAGAAACTAATTACCAAGATGGAAGTTTTTGTGAAGTCTGACGATGTGGAATCAATCTGGGTAACAGGCATTTCTGTTGTTCCGTCAGTACTGCAGTTTAAAAAATGAACAATACAACACAATTTCAATTTGATTTATTCCCAATACATTCCCAAATGAAAAGACTAAATGTTTAGGCTCAAACCTTGGATGGTAATCTATAGGTGGAGAATAATCTTGAAGAAGAACATGGAGGCCTTTTCCTTGATCATCATCATTGTTCTCCTTCTTCTTCTTCAATTCCAACTTGTCTGGTAGATCAGCAATGGGTTCAGCTTCAGACTCTGATGAACTTGTTAGTTTTGGTGGTGGTGGTGGATTGTGGCTTTTGTTTGTGGGTCTTTTCCTCAATCTGATTGCTGAAACCGATAAGAATGTTGCAGCCGCCACTACTCCACCCCACAAAACAACTCCTCCAACAACACCACCACCACCACCGCCGCCTACTCGGATCGCCGGCTTATGCTTTTCTTGCTTCTTGGGTTTCTCCATATTCTCTGCTGTATTGTTGATCTCCAATTTCTCTGGGTCTCTTGAGGTTTTGGATTTGGTGCGTTTCTCAATGCATTTTTTGTTTTTGTTTATGTTCCGTTAATGAAGAGAGAGAGAGAGAGAGAGAGGGTTTGACTTGTAAACAGAGAGTGTGGATCGGTCTCGGAGGTTGAAGCGGACATCTCGTGTTATTAGTCTTTTGATTTTGTTTGTTTTTGTTTACTTCAACCAACAAACTCGCGTTTCATGCCAGAGGTGTGTGTAGCTGTGTGGCTGTGATACACACGCGTATGTACACAATCAAAGATTCTCTTTAATTGTCCCCCCTGTGGAACCCTTTTATATGCTAATAGCCCCATTTTGGACTCTTAATATTTTAAAAAAAATTAAAATAGATACACCTTGGTGGATGTTCAGACTACATTAAAAAAAAATTGTAAACTTACCAATTAGTAACAAAACTTGTTTAAATTTGACTAGTTTAACTCTTGAATTGATCTTGAATAAGATTTTAATTGAGTTGATAACTAGTCAAATTCAAATATTTTCAATTTTAATGTATGAAATAAAAAAATATAACTTTTTAATGTTTTTTAGTATTTTCTTTTACTAAAACTGCAACTTGCAAATCTCAAAAACATAATGGTGCGACATGAATTGCCTTGAAAGAATGGGAGACGAATTTTCGGATAAAAAATCCAATGCCGGCCAAGTGTGTGCTTGCTCTTAGTTTGGAATCTTCAGGATACTACTTCTGTTTAGATGCTCCTACTTTGTTTCTTGTTTTTCTTTTTCTCGTGATTCATGTTTCTTTTTCTTCTCTTTTGATTGATTTATAAAAAAAATTAAAAAATAATAATATTCAGATAAAAGAAGAAGACGAAGTCTGATTACAAAACCCGAAAGATAAAACTTTCTCTATCATACAATTACTTCAACATACAAGTCAAGGGCCCAACAATACAAAATCCTTGGGATCTCAAAAATCAAAACAATATCTATAAATCAAATGCTCTATAATGTCATCACAACAACTCCAATTTTTTTTTATAAATAAATAATCAAATAATTTACCATTACAAGAAAGCAACACTGCATGACCTCAAAACTTATTGGTAGAACATCACTCACCAGAAATCCCCAAATGGAACCCCTTCCCTTCCTGCCTCCCCAACTGTAAAACAGCAAAAACAATTTAGTTTGATGTTTGATCAAATATAGTGTCCATAATCTAATAACCATTAGAAGACAGGTTTAGGTTCTGAAGTGTAAAAGAAAGGCCCAACAGAGTACAATTTGATGTTTTCATCCTTGAGAAGACGATAAGAAGAAAGAGGAGCACCGCTAATTCCTTTGTTGACATCAGTTGGAACTTTACAGGTCTCCAATGGAGATTTTTCAAGTAATACCTTGCACTCTGTAAGCTTCCATGCATCTTCAAGCTCATAAGGAGACACTGTAGTAGAGAAATATCCCTCTGAGTTGGTTGGGTGACTCAGGACAGAAAAAGGAGCCGATTCATACCCGTTCTTGTTAACAGCTTGGCATGTAATTCTTGCCAGAGCTCCTAAAACATAGTGGAAAAACGAAGACAATCTTTATCCAGCAATCCAAATGGCAATACAACTTTGACACCATATCTACCACCGAAAAAATAAAATAAAAATAAATATACATTTATGCCCATGTAATAACATTTTATACAGAGCAACATTGCTGTTAGTTAGTCTATTTGAACAACTAATCAAAAATCTACTACATATGACACCTGCATGTGATAAGTGATGGTTGCAGCAAAACTAGGTGTGCCATGCACCATTAGTGTCTAGTAACAGGCAATGATGTTACATCTTGATATAGTATAACTACCTTGAAATTCTTTTATGACAGGGAAAAAAATGATTATCATATGTGGAAATTACCTTCAAGTGGAATGAGTTTAGGGCCAGATTTACAATAAATGAGTCCTTGAATGCCAGTGATGCAGGGTAGCAGCTTTCCTTGTGTCTTAGGTTTCTCAAGTTCTCGCTTTGGAGCATACCCATAACCATTTGTCTTGGGTTTATCAAGTCGTGGCTTTGGGACAAACTCATAACCACCCGTCTTTGGTTTCTCAAGCATTGGTTTTGGGGCATTAGGTTTCTCGAGCTCTGGTTTTGGAGCATACGTTGTATATGTAGTAGGTTTCTTAAGCTCTGGCTTTGGGACATAAGGAATAATCTTAGGTTTCTCGAGCTTTGATTTTGGGGCATACCCTGTTTTAGGTTTTTCAAGCTCTGGCTTTGGGACAAAAGGAATAGTCTTAGGTTTCTCAAGCATTGGATTCGGGGAGGCATACACATACCCCATCATAGGTTTCTCAACCTTCGGCTCTGGGACACAAGGAATTGTCTTAGGTTTTGGATCATACATTGTCTTAGGTTTTTCAAGATATGGCTTTGAGATATAAGCACTGGTCTCAGGTTTTTCAACCTTTGGTTTTTGGGTATACCCTAAGTCAGGTTTCTCATGGTTTGCGTTTTGACTATAACCAGTGGTCTTAAGTTTCTCAAACTCTGATTTTGGAGAGTATCCTAAGTTAGGTTTCTCAAACTTAAGGTTTGGACTATAACCAGTGGTTTTAGGTTTCTCAAACTCTAGTTTCGGAGCATAAACTAAGTTAGGTTTCTTAAGTATAGAGTTCAGACTATAATCAGTGATCTTAGGTTTCTCAAACTCTGACTTTGGGGCATAACCTAAGTTAGGGTTTGGATTATAACTAGTGAGCTGAGGTTTTTCAAGCACCGATTTTGAGGCATAACCATAACCACTAGCAGAAGCCACTACCACCAATACTGAGAAGAGTAACATAGAGATAGAGAGCGGGAAGTGAGTGAAAGCCATTGATATGAGAAAAGTTAAGGATCATGAAATTTTTTTCATGAAAATGATCATGAAAGAGTTATGATCCTTGAATTATCTTAATTAGTGTGTGGTGTTTTATTCTAAATGTAATTCAAGAGTCACAAAACTTTCATGATTATTTTCATTAAAGGTTTTTCATGTCGAAGTGTTTGTTTAGCTTCAATTGCCTTTTATAAGGCGCAATACTAGGTATCATGAAAAAATTTTCATGAAAATAATCATGAAAACTTTGTGACCCTTTGGTTACACTTAGAAAAAAACACCATACACTAATCAAGGTAATCCAAGGATCATAAATTTTTCATGGTCATTTTCATGAAAAAATTTTCATGATCTCTAACTTTTCCCGTTATAAGGTGATTATACCAATATTTTCTTGAATTATTTATTAATTCTTATCTGTGTTTAGATAGCATATTCTCACATCTGTTAGCTAAATTAAAATACAAAAGCTACGTACTACAAGTTGGTGGCACGATAGCATATGTAAAAATCTGATGGATTGGGGGGTTTGAACCAATAAACGTGAATGCTTCACCTTCTTCACAACCATGGGAAATTGCAAATCATAGCATCCCACTACCATCCAATTACTATTAATTATTGAAAAAAAAATGTTGTAATGATATTTAAGGTAGACATTTTAAATATATATTTTACCTCTAAATGAAAGTTATATATGTTAAAAAGTGTAATTTGGAAATTAAATCACTTTGTTTGGCTTTAATTTTTTAGATTCACTTTTCAAAAAATTGAAATCTTTTATTTTCTGCATTTTTTTTTGTTTTCACTGAATTTTTTTTATATTTTAAGATATTTTTTAAATTTTTAGATACACTTAATATAAATATACTTAAAAGGTATAATATTTGTAAAAAAAAATTAAAAATTCACTAAATATAAAAAATATAAAAAATATATGAAAATGCAGTACATTTTTGTATTCTTATATATTTATTGATTTTTTAAAATAATTTTTTTTATAAATATTTTATTTTTTAGATATATCTAAGTAAAGTGTATCTAAAAAAGTAAAAAAAAATTACTTAAAATTTTTAAAATATTCACTAAAAAAATATAAAAAATAAAAAACTTAATTTCTAAAAAATTGAAATCTGACAAAGTAAATTTTTTAAAATATTTTTTTTTTTTTGCTCACGTGACTCTCAACCTAAAGTTACTTTTTTTAGAAGGGTGATAAATTTGGAAAGATAATTAAAAGTTGTTTTTAAACTTTTTTTGACTTTTTTGTGAGAGAGGGAAGTGACTTTTAACCCACTTCCCAAATCCTAAAAAGATCCAGCACTAGGGGTGAGCAGCAGATATATCGATTCGTCTAAACCGACCAAACCAAACCGATCCGCTGCATTTTGGACGGATGCGTGATGACGAGCGGACGGTTGCGGATTGATTGTTTTTCCAATCCGCCTAGTTTTGGACAGATGGCGGATTTGAGATTCCTTTGGCTGCAACCGAATCGTCAAACTGTGAACATCCCTAGTAATTTATAAGACTTTATGTTTCCAATTCATTTAGATATTCTATTTATGTTTTCAATTGAAAAAGAGTTTAAATATTATGTTGAATATATTCTGTTGAAAAAAAGTTTTCAACTTGAATATATTTTTTGAATTGGAAAAAAATAAATGTATTATTTATCTATATTTTTTTGTTTTTAAATCTAACTCTAAAAATAATGGTTTTTGTTTTGAAAAATAGATATAGATGTAACAATTCAGAGGCATATAATCTCTACTACTGCTCTGTTTATAGTTTTGGTAGTTTGAATTATTTTTATATGTTTGTTGGCTTTTTGGCTTTTGAAGGTTATTTTTGTAATTGCAAGCGTGCTAGCAAGCATCAATCAGTCCTTACAGAAAATTAAATATTGCCAACCAGTTATCAGACGATTGTGTTTTAGTTCTTTCAACCTCAATGAAGAAGACTTTTACTGGTGGCTTGATTTAGGAGAATTAAGCAAAATAACAATTAAATGAAGAACAATTGAAGCATTTTATTAAAATGAAAAAACTTACAATGATCCAAACTCAGCCTCATAGAGGTTTACAGCAACAATCTACTTGAAACTACTCCTATGAATGAAGTGCAGTGCAGGAATTTTAAAGTGCGGAAATGTAAAGAACAGGAAATGTAAAACTGGAAAGGAAATAAAGTAGAATAAGACTGGTTTTTTGGATCTGAGTCTGGGGGTTTTTTCTGGGGCCTTCTCTGCTAGTTATACTTCTCAAGGATGACCATCGAACTGCATTTCCAACCGTCGAACTACTCCTCCATGATCGTTGATCATGCTGCCTTATAATCAGCTCCACTATGCCATCACTTGCAGTTAGGCTTCCCTCCTAATTTTGAATTTGAATGTGAGTAGCCGTTGAAGCCACATCACTTTGCATCTCTTTGCTGATCCAATGCTACTCAGATCTCGTAATAACCAATATCAACTGCCACGTGTACGATCATGATGGAAGACTTGAATAGTCTTCCTGTATTACCCTTATTCTGCCACGCGTCGAATTGTAATTGGCTTATACAAAATATGTAGCCAACATTACCCCCCGCATTAATATACCCAATACTTGGTGATATTAGTGGATCAAGGTCTTTTATCCACATCTTAGAACGTGCATGGGTTTTGCATTCTTCCAGAAATGCAACCGTCATCATTTGCATTAAACTCTCTTTCAATCTTTTGAATAACCCCACCACCTTAGTATTCGAACAGACTGATACATTTTATGGCTAAATCAATTTTCTCTTCTATTGATCGAGCACACGAAGAGTCATCTGATGATGTTGTTCCTCCTCGAAAGAACCTCCATGCATTAATTAGCCACCTTTATCCACCTTTCTATATTCAAGTCATGGAAGCCTTTGCAAATTATCAACCCTAGGACTACGTATACATTGCCCTTAATCCTATGATTCAGAAAGTTACAAATCTAGACATGGGAAGTTCTTCTTCTGATTCACCCTTGGACTACAAACAAACTGCCCTCAATCCTTTGATTCAGAAAGTTGCAAATATGGACATGGGAAGTTCTTCTTCACAACCTTCTGCATAGGATAAGGCTGTGGCTTCTTCTTCCTCTGGGGCTTCTGACTGGGCAAGCTGATCAGAACCTGAGGCCTGTGATTTAAGGGAACGAATTAACCATCACTTTGTCGAGTTCACTGACCTTTTAGAGTTTCCTTCCTATGCGCGAAGCTCGGTGGTCTATCCTTACGTGCCCATCGACCGCCGACGCAGTTTAGAGGACAATCTGCTTGTAGCATGGTACACATCCTCCATGCCTACAAAGATAGTGCACATTACCCGACGCCCAGAAGAGGCACAAGGGTACAACACATCGTTCTTAGCCCAGAAGGCGAAGCTTTGCTTTTCTGACTGACTCGATTATATTAATGCCCTTGTTCCTTCTGCCCTTGCTCCTTTTCCCGAAATGGAAGCTTCCATACCTCCTCCTCTGCCAAATCCTTGCTGGACAGAGAGACTGAGGCTTGCCCATTCTGCGGATAAGGTCTTTCCTCCTTACAAGCCTCCACCTTTCCCTACTCCAACTGAGCGGAAGCAAGCCCAACTTCTGCTTGCAGCCTTCTCTCACTTGCCTTTCAATGTTCTTGAGGACGATGTTCCTCTCAAGAACCTTCGATGGCCTTGTGACATTCTGACTCAGGGTCACGTCCTCAACCCCCTTGCCCAAGCAGAGCTTCACATGTTTTTGGACCAACTCCCATTACTTCTTCACTGGCATCGGACTTCTGTGGCCACCACTCAATCTTTGGACCAACTCTCATCCCTTTGAGTTCATGCCCAGTACGAAGCAGAGAACCTCATTGAAGAATTCGATAACTTCAAGAATAAAGATTCGGCGTACTGGGATGACTTGGATATGGACGAGTTGGAACAAGGATTGAGAGAAACAGTGCTCGAAATAGAGGTTGAAGAGCTCTTCTATGAAGTGAGAGCACATCAACTTCAGCAGCTAATCCTAGAAGAAATAGAAGATAGAATAAAGAAAGAACAGAAATTCATTGATCATAGTTGGACCAAATTTCATGATCTTGTTATTTATTCTATTCCTTATTTTTATGAACTTGATTGTACCCAAAGAGGGCCATTCGATGTAATTGTTTTTGCTTTAATACAACTAAGACTTTTTCCTCTATTTGTTTGATCTTGTCTCCGTTTGTCTTTAAAAGTAAATTTAGGGCTTCGAACTGAACAATCTTATCCTTCGAATCTGGACTCAATTGGTTTAAATGAAACACTAAAATACCAACATGAACTTTTCCAATTTATGGAATACAGTTGACAGTTTTTGCTGATTTCATTTAAAATCAGTGCTTCGAATTCAATAGTCTTACCCCTTAAAGCTTGTTTTAATCATAACCAACATATGGTCATGGTTACTATGATCAATTAGTTTTAAATTGACCATTTTTGCCTCGAATCAACAGTTCATACTTTCAAAAATATGGAAACTCCTTTTCAGGGCTGCACTGTTTTAGTCCGAAAAGACAATCTTTTTTGTATATATAAACGAACTATTGGTTTTGATGTTTCGAACACCAATTCTCATCCTTAAGGTATCTCAAGTTTAGATTCGAAGGACATTACTCTCATTAAGAAACCTAAAACAGGTCTTTAATCCCTTTAAAGTAAACAAATACTTGAGTATTCTTACATCCTTAGGTATGGAATGTGCTTCGAAGGTTATTTTTGTAATTGCGAGCGTGCCAGCAAGGATCAATCAGTCCTTACTGAAAATTAATTGCCAACCAATTATCAGACAATTGTGTTTTAGTTCTTTCTGCCTCAATGAAGAGGACTTTTACTGGTGGCTTGATTTAGGAAAATTAAGCAAAATAACAATTAAATGAAGAACAATTGAAGCATTTCATTAAAATGAAAAAACTTACAATGATCCAAACTCAGCCTCATAGAGGTTTACAGCAACAATCTACTTGAAACTACTCTTATGAATGAAGTGCAGTGCAGGAATTTTAAAGTGCGAAAATGTAAAGAACAGGAAATGTAAAACTGGAAAGGAAATAAAGTAGAATAAGGCTGGTTTTTTAGATCTGCGTCTGGGGGTTTTTTCTGGGGCCTTCTCTGCTATTTATACTTCTCGAGGATGACCATCGAACTGCATTTCCAACCGTCGAACTGCTCCTCCATGATCACTGATCATGTTGCCTTATAATCAACTCCACTATGCCATCACTTGCAGTTAGGCTTCCCTCATAATTTTGAATTTGAATGTGAGTAACCGTTGAAGCCACATTACTTTGCATCTCTTTGCTGATCCAATGCTACTCAAATCTCGTAATAACCAATACCAACTGCCATGTGTACGATCATGATGGAAGACTTGAATAGTCTTCCTGTAATACCCTTATTCTGCCACGCGTCGAATTGTAATTGGCTTATACAAAATATGTAGCCAACATTACCCTCCGCACTAATATACCCAATACTTGGTGATATTAGTGGATCAATAACATCATATTAGTTTGAAAATAATACCATAATTTGAAAATACTACTATAGTACATAATATCATAATTTTCTCCCCCTGTGACATTATCAAAAGGAAATCATAAGTTAGAATCTGGAGGAGGAGGAGGAAAATGATAGTGATAAATGGCATCTATACAATTCAAAACATATATATACATATATATACGATTCGCGCGCCTCTCTCTTTTCCGTTGAAAATCGCGTCGGACACGCGTCCTCGCTTTTGCGTCAGCCGACCGACAAAAGCGAGACAGGTCAATCAACGGCCTCGGCTCTCTCCCCCTCTTGTCTTTTTCTCCTCCGTCTTCTTCTTAATCACTCTTTTCTCCTTTTTCTTTCTCATTTGCTTCCATCTTTTTCTTCTTCTACGTGAGAGAGATAGAATAAAGAGACTGAGCAGAGCAGAAAGGCTGCCAAAAATGACCCTCCTGTTGATTACATCTCTCTCTTCTACCGTATGGCCTTGTCCCGTTCCCTCACTCTCTTTTCGGACCTCAACGACCCCTCAAGCGCTGCTAGGCCGAATGCCCCTTCACCTACTCTTCCCAACCTTCCTATGATGTCGATTGAGCAAATAATGGCTGCACAACCAGATATTGAAGCCAATCATTTCACATTGATGTCCTATATGGAGATGGTGAGTGCGGTCACAAAATTGGCGCATCGACTGCAGAACAGAACGAGTGAGCTCCACCAGGTCAACGCCCAACTCTCTCTGCTCCAGAGCATGTACAAGGATGCGCGAGCAGAGATTTGAGCACGGAAGGCCGAAAATAAAGAGCTTAAACGGAAGACCACCTCCATGGCTTGATTTGGAGCAACGTCGTTTTTGGCTTTTGATAGTCAGTGGGGAGTTCTCGCTCTTGACGAAAGTACGGGGGCAGGGCCTTCAAGGGCCTCCCAAGATGATAAAAGGAAGAAGAGAGCGGTAGAAGAGGCTAGGAAGTGAGGTCGGCCAATGGTCGGAAAAATGAATGAAGAGTTTTTTTTTTTAATGTAAATATTGTTATTTTAAGTTTGTTTTTGTTTTCTTCATTTCGGTTTTTGTTTTTATGTATGAGAGGGAGATTTATGATTTGGATAGGGCCGTGGTAAGGGCCGGACAAATTGTGGGCCGAACACATTTGGGCTGTGGCAGCCTAGGCCCATCTAGAAAGGATTTTCGCTCGGTAATGGCACGGTTGCTGTGAAACCGAGCTACTTGCTCGGTAATGGCATAGTTGCTCGGTAATGGCATAATTGCATAGTTGATGTCGTACTAGCCGGTCAAGTGAGGTTCGGCCGAGATGTTCGCCACCTCACTGGGTTCCACGGTTCATGCGTTAGCTCGGCAGGAAGGTCGACGGCTAACCAGCATGACTTATCCCGAGCTCGGCTAAGCTGGAATGCAACCGAGCTCGGTCGTCATTGAGCTTGGCGAGCGGAGTGCTCTGGCTAGCTGCGCAGTACGGCCGTTGACAGCTGAAATGCTGCAGCCCGGCTACCGAGCTCCCAGTGGTGTGGGCTGGCAATTAGGTGATGTTTAGCTAGATTTGTGCTGACAGATGGGATAGCAGCACCACGTGTCGAGAGACTAATGGGAGTAGATTTGGGGCGAAGAAGGTATATAAGCGAGTCTGCGCCCCCCATGCTGGGGCAGATAAACATTTGGTGAGACATACACTAAACACTCAACACTCTCCCTTCTCTCTATCGATCCCCTGTGTGTGTGTTCTAACTTGATCGTCGGAGGGGTTTTCCAGCCACACACCGCTGGGTAGCTCACCGCCGTTGTGCTCGCAAGTCGATCGGACAGACAGGAGCTTGGAAGAAAGGAGTATGGGCTCGCCTGAATATTTGCTCCCCGTACAATTGGCGCCGTTTGTGGGAAGTTGACAGACAAAACCTTGTCTTCTAAGCTCATCTGATCGCCGTCCATGGCGAACAACGACGAGATTCTGTTGTCTGCCATCGATGGAGTTACCTCGGAGTCAGGCAGATGGAGAGAAGGACAGCCCGCCATCCCTCCTATGGCGGACCTGGAGACTTCTCCAGGAGGACATTCAAGAGACGCGCGGGATAAGCGCGGAAGAAGCTTTGGTCATTCACGGAGTCCAGACGGTCACCGGCGGTGGAGAGAATCGTACGCCAGACGACTGGAACACAAGCTAAGGGACCAAGACGCCGTCATCTGGAGAATGGCGGCGGAGATGGAGGATCTCAAGCGGCATGTTAAAGGGAAGGGTGTAGCTGGAGTGGGAGACCACAGTGAGCGCACCCAACCCCGCCGTTCATGCAGCCAGTGGCATACTCCGTCCATCTCAATCACTAGAAGTTATAAGGTTGGAGATTCCGACGCGCATGTACAGAGGTCCAGCACGCAAGACAACATCTATTAACCTTCACGACCGGCGACGACGTTGAGGTGTTCTTATTCCGCTCGTTCAAAGGATTTACGGGTAGTCTTGAAGGAATGGGCTCGCCGGCGGGAGGCTCATAGGGTGCCGACATTCCAGCGGCTATCCTATGGGGTTCACGCCAGTGAAGAGGTCGGAATGCCTCCACCCCGCCTAGCTGCGCCATTCCTTCTAGACACAGACTTGGCAAGGCTGAGCGCCACCCCTTTCTCCCTGGAGATAGAAACAACACCGCTTCCGGCAGGGTTCCACCAGCCAAAGTTCACGCTCTACGACGGAAAAACCGATCCCTATATGCATTTAAGCCACTTCCGACAGGTCATGGCCGGACATAGGCGAAATGACGCCCTTATGTGCCTTATCTTCCCGTCAAGCTTGGATAAGCTGGGCTTGAAATGGTTTGAGAGGCTACCGGAGGGGAGCATAGAAAGGTGGCATCAGTTGGCGGAAGCCTTTGTGACGCGCTTCAAAACCAACACTAAGACGCCGAAGGAAGTTGACCACCTTCTCAGTGTCAAGATGGAGCCGAGCGACACGCTCAAGGCATACAACTCCAGATACTGGGAAACCTTCAACGAGATCTTGGATTGCCAGGTCAACCTTGCAATCACGCAGTACAAGCGTGGTCTCTCGGTCGGACATAGACTGCGGGACTCGCTTATGATGCACCAGCCGACATCCATAGGCCAGCTAATGCAGGGCATCAATGAGCACATCCAAGTAGAAGATGATGCGGCAGCATCTACCGCGAAGGCAACACCGGTAGCAGCAGACAAGAGGTCGGACATGAGGCAAACTGTTCAAATGATCGCGTAGAGGAATCAGACCGTGGCTCAAATTGCAAAAATCGGGGTAGGGGTCGTCGAAATGACCGAGATGACTACCCCCGGGATGACGTCGCTGATGCAAACAGAAGGTTGAAGGCCAGGGCAAGCATTACCACGGTTTTTAAGATTCCAATTTATCGCATACTTAGTGAAATCCATGACGAGGATTATGTCCGGTTTCCTGCTAAGTTGGGCGACGGACAGAAGGGTTTCAATCCGCGGTACCGTTGCACATTTCACCGGGAGCGCGGCCACCGGACAGATGACTGTTTGCCTTTGAGGTAACACTTGGAAGAGCTAGTCGCAGCCGGACACCTGGACCTTTACATTGACGGGGGCGTGAAGGCAAATCAAGCCTCGGTTGATCCGCGTGCACCGGGTGACTTGGAGGCGCCCCCTCAAGGAGTGATTAATGTTATCCACGGCATAGTGGAGCCGGTGCAGGTATGCGAGCTCCGAGATATGATCAAGAAGGCAGAACACATGAGGGAAGTTTTGTCAGTCCAGCCCGCGATCAAGAGGGGGAAGATTGAAGAGAAGGACGTGATCAGTTTCTCTACAAGGGACTTAGAGCGCATTCGGACACGGCACAATGATGCCTTGGTGGTCACTCTCCGCGTCAAGGAATTCGATGTCAAGCGCATCTTGATCGACTAGGGAAGCTCGGTCGAGATCATGTATTACGACGTGTTCAAGCAGTTCAAACTCCGAGATACAAACTTGGCTCCGGCAACTTCGCCGCTGGTTGGTTTCAACTCGCAACCGGAGTGGCCTTTGGGAAAAATTATCCTACCGGTCAAAGCGGGATCCGTGGTCAAGCAAGTGGAGTTCTGGGTGTTGCAGGTGCCATCTACTTATAACCTGATCCTTGGAAGGGGATGACTTCACGTTATGCAAGCCATAGCGTCGACCTTCCATCAGGTGATGAGATTCTCCTCGGCTACGGGGGCAATTGAGGAGATTTGGAGCAATCAAGTCATGTCGAAGCAATGCTTCGTGGCAGTCAACGGGAGCCGAGCTGCCAAAGGCTACGTCCAAATGATAGAGGAACCGGAAGACCGAGGAGTCCTTGATGATGTGGGCACTAAGGCCGAGGACAAAGCCGTCGAAGAATTGGTCGAAGTGCGAATTGATACAGAGAGTCCGGACAGGTTCTTCTTGCTTGGCTCAAGCCTTACCACACAAGAAAGGACCGAGATGGTTGAGTTTTTGATGGCCAATATCGAAGTCTTCGCATGGTCGCCTTATGACATGCCCGGCCTCGATCCGAGTTTTATTTGCCATCACCTAAACATCTTCCCCGGAGCCAAGCTGGTCATTCAGCGAACAAGGAGATCGGCACTGCATCACGCCGACGTAGTTGCAGAGGAAGTGAAAAACTTGCTTGAGGCACGAGCTATTCAGGAAGTGCACTACCCTCGGTGGATTTCAAACACAGTTGTTGTACCAAAGAAGAATGGGAAGTGCGAGTTTGTGTCGACTATAAGACCGTCAACCGAGCTTACCCTAAAGACAGCTTTCCACTGCCCAAAATAGACCAGCTTATGGACTTAACGGCTGGACATAACAGGCTCAGTTTCTTGGATGCCTACCGCGGTTATCATCAGATTGCCATGCATGGCCCCGACCGCGAGATCACCTCCTTCACTACACCGAGGGGACTCTTCTGCTACCGAGTCATGCCTTTTGGTTTGAAGAACGCCGGGGCAACTTTCCAAAGGATGGTGACCAAGATGTTCGCTCCTCTGCTAGGTCGGACAATGGAGGCTTATATTGATGATATGGTGGTTAAGAGCCGGCATCAAGCAGACCACTTGTCCGACTTGGCCGAGATGTTCGTCATTCTCAAACAACACAAGCTACGCCTGAATGCGTCTAAGTGTGCATTTGGCGTGGGATCCAGAAAATTCTTGGGCTTCCTAGTCACAAACCGAGGCATCGAGGTAGACCCCACACAGATCCGCGCCGTGCAAGAATTGAAGTAGCCCAACTTGACTAAGGACGTGCAGCATCTGGCCGGAATGGCCGCCGTGCTTAACCGATTCATAAGCTGGTCATCAGATCGCTGCCGCCCGTTCTTTCAAGCTTTAAAATCCAAGTTCTCATGGGACGCAGAATGTGACTGGGCTTTGGCCGAGCTGAAGGAGTATCTGTCTTCAGCACCACTATTGGTCACACCGCAGCCCGGCGAAGAACTTTACCTTTATCTGGCCATTTCCCAGCATGCAGTCAGTGCGGTGCTTGTCCGGTCAGAAGGAATCAAGCACCTCCCCATCTTCTACGTCAGCAAAACCCTGCTACCGGCAGAGTCGAGATACTTGCCACTGGAAAAACTTGCATTGGCATTGATGATGGCCTCTAGGAAGTTGGCGCACTATTTCCATGCTCATACTATCATCGTTTTGACCGAATTCCCCCTCAAAGCCTTGTTCGAACGGGCGGACTTCTCCGGTCGAATCCTCAAGTGGGCGGTCGAATTGGGACAGTTTGACGTCAAGTTTCAGTTGCGCACTGCCATAAAAGCCCAGACATTGGCCGACTTCGTTGCTGAATTCTCACCTGGAACTCATCCGGTATGCCCGGTGGATATTGCCGCGGCAGATGAGGAGATGAATGCAGGCCAGACCGCAATAACACAGCTAGGCAATGACGGCGACGCGGAACTTGCGCGCCCCGCCGAAGAACCTTCGGTTAGTACAATACCACAGCCCGGCGATGCGATGACGGAGTTGGGTATCACCAACCAACCTTCTCCGTTCGGTACCGTATCACCAAGGGGGGAAGAAGTGGAACCGCTTAGCACAGAGCCTGCAGCCGGTATAATACTGCAACCCGGCGATTCGCCTACGGACTTAGGCATTACGGATCAACTTGCTGAGTCCGGTGCCGAATCGCCGAGGGGGGCTAAAGTGGAACCGCTCAGCATAGAACTTGAAGCTGAATAGACGAACAACCGTGATCCCATCAACCTTCAAGCCTCTCAGGACCCTTCAGACTGTTGGAAGCTCTTTGTTGGCGAAATGTGGAAACTTTTTGTTGATGGAGCCTTGAACCGTCACGATGCCGGGCTAGGTATAGTTTTGATTTCGCCAGATGGGCTGACTATCGAACATTCTATCACCCTCGGATTCCCTGCCTCAAACAACGAGGCTGAGTACGAAGCGCTTTTGGCCGAGCTCAAGAGCGCGCTTCAGATGCATGTATCCGAGCTAATGGTCTACAGTGATTTCCAGCTTGTGGTTAACCAAGTTTCTGGGGTTTATGAAGCAAAGGATGACAGAATGATGAAGTACCAGGCTCTGGTCAAAGACCACATCAAGTGATTCCAGGCAATAAGGGTCCAACAGATTGGCCGAGAAGAAAACGGCCGAGCAGATGAATTGGCCGGCCTTGCTTCCATGGTCGATAGCACATCTTCCAACCCTCTCCTGATTGAATTCCTTCCACGGCCCAGCATTGAGGAAACCGGGCAGATAGAAGTTCTCTGCGCCGAGCTAGGTCCTTCATGGATGGACCCTATTATCCTCTTTCTCAGAGACTGGACCCTTCCAGCTGAGAAGAAGGAAGCACATAAAGTCTGGGTGAAGTCAGAGCGGTTTTGGCTCTCTCCGTCAGGCGCTTTATACAAGAAGTCTTTTACCAGTCCGTATCTAAAGTGTGTGCACTCGAGCAGCGTGGACGCCTTCCTGTATGAAATTCACGAAGGCATCTGTGACAGTCACCTAGGGGCAGATCTTTGGCCTACCGAGCTATTTCGCAAGGCTACTGGTGGCCGTGCATGCAAGCCGATGCGTAGAAGTATGTTCGCAAGTGTGAGAAATGCCAGAAGTTTGCCCACCAAATTCACCAACCGGCCAGAGAACTTCTTCCCCTCACCAGCCCTTGGCCCTTTGTGATGTGGGGGCTCGATATAGTGGGGCCACTCCCAACTGCACCAGGCAACCGGAAGTTCTTCATCGCGGCCACAGACAACTTCACCAAATGGGTTGAAGCAGAGCCTTTGGCAACAATCAAGGAGAAAGACGTCAAGCGGTTTGTCTGGTAGAATGTGGTAACGCGGTTTGGCGTCCCAAAAATTCTGATCTCTGATAACGGCACCCAATTTGATGGTCGCCTATTCAGAGGATTTTGTGAAGATTTGAAGATTGAATTCTACAACTCTACCCCGGCTTACCCACAGTCTAATGGTCAAGTCGAAGCATCAAACAAGACCATCCTTGATGGGTTGAAGAAGAGGCTTGAGAAAGCCAAGGGAAAATGTGCCGATGAACTCCCCAATGTTTTTTGGGCATACCGAACAACCCCGCGGTGATCTACCGGGGAAACACCTTTTGCTTTGGCATATGGCATGGAGGCGGTCATACCTTTGGAAGTTGGACTGCCCACCCTCAGAAGTGAAAGTTTTGAGCCCGAGCTGAATGCCAAAGCCATTGCCTTGGAATTGGACCTCGTAGAAGAACGTCGGGAAAAGGCTCTCATCTATGTGGCCGCCTACCAACAAGAGCTCTCAAGGAAATACAACAAAACGGTGCACCCCAAACCGTTCAAAGTAGGTGACTGGGTCTTGAGGAAGGTCATGGGCAATACCTTGGTGCCAGGTGAAGGCAAACTAGGGGCAAACTGGGAAGGACCCTACAAGATAATCGGTCTGGCGGGCAAGAGGGCATACCACTTGGAGGACCTGGAAGGCAGAGGAATACCCCGGCCATGGAATGCGACCAACCTCAAACTGTACTATTTTTAGCTTTTGTTTTCTTTTTGTGCAAAGGAATTTTTTGGCTTACACTTCAGAATGTAATATTCTTTTTGTCAATATATAGAAGTGTCTCATCTTTGCCTTACCATTCTGATTGTTGCTTTTCAATTTTGAGATTTTCAACCGAGATGTTTTACTCCGGTTGATTTTGAGATTAAAACTGAGATGATTTACTCCGGTTCATTGAGTTGATGATCTGCTCAACTTTTAAATTCTCAATTGTGATGTCTTACTCCGGTTGAATGAGTTGATGTTTTGCCAAACTTTTAGATTCTCAACCGAGATGTTAACTCCGGTTGAATGAGTTGATGTTTTGCTCAACTTTTAGATTCTCAACCGAGATGTTTTACTCCGGTTGATTTTAAGATTAAAACCGAGATGATTTACTCCAGTTCATTGAGTTGATGATCTAATCAACTGAGATTCTCAACCGTGATGTCTTACTCCGGTTGATTGAGTTGATGTTTTGCTCAACTTTTAGATTCTCAACCGAGATGTTAACTCCGGTTGAATGAGTTAGATAAAGTGGTTAGTCTTGCCGAGGTATTTTGACAGCTGACGTTATCTAGCTTGAAGAACGTGCAAACACTTGAAGCAAACGGAGCTTTTTCATTGATGTGAAAAGTGATTACAAGAGGAGGGGCGGATAGCCTGGTTACATGTATAAGCCAAAAAGGAAGAAAGAAGACAAAGAAAACTAAGCTAGGGGGGAAAGGTCAGTGAATTGGTCCTCGGCTGCCTCCAGGGTGACTGTTGGTGTTTGGTCTTGGACACCGGTCTCCGTTTGGCCGGGCTGAACTGTGTGATTTTCCCCCTCCGCATTTTCCTCAGTTTCCTTGTCGCCTTCTTCCTTGGCCTCAGCCTGCAACGCGGCGAAGACGTCGTTGGCGTAGGGCACGAGATAGCTCGGTAGGGAGGTAGCTGGAGAAGTGGCGAACACGTCGATCCCCGGTCCCTGGCCGAGATGTTCATAAGCAGACTTCCACCCAGCCTTGAAGAAAATGTCTTGGGTGGCGTGGACCTGCTTTGTGTAACTCTCCTCGGCCTCAAGGAAACCAGCGTTGTTTGCACCCTTCAGATCCTCTTCCTGTGATTGTTTCAGCGCATCTAGCTCGGCTCGGAGCGCGTCTCTTTCCTTCTCAGCAGAGCCAAGCTGGCTGAGCAACCGAGAGTTATCGGAGTTCACCATTTGCAATGAAGATTGGGCTCTCCCGAGCTTAGCTTGGAGGCTTTGAACTTGGCTGGCAGAGTCAGTTGCTTTCTGCCGAAGCCAGTGAATGCGCTCCATGACCAAGTGCTGCTTCTGGATGGCCTGCAAGAAGAGAGATTGATCAGAAAGAAAACCGAACAAACACTTGGTGAAATTTTGAGCACAAGTTTGAGATTCTTACCCTAGTCATGAATTTGACAGACGACTTCACCAACCAGGTGTCTGGAACATGGTCGCTGCCGACCACGTCGCTCGGTAGGAGAAGGGCCTTGGTGAGGTCAAAGGCGAGAAGATGCTCTTTGTCGCCCTTAACGGAAGCTGTTGCCGGGATCTCCTTGCCCTGGTGTTTGAGCTGGGGCCTCCATGCCGGTGTTGGGTCGACGGTGACAGCAGGCTGCTCGGTGTTGAGCTCGGTTACTAGCTCGGCAGAAGGGTCTGCACGAGGCCTTTTGCCAGCCAGGCGGGAGTCTCTGTTGGCTTGCCCGGCTGCGGGAGAAGCCAACGCAACCACGGTCCTGCTGGATTGACCAGCAGCCGGAGAGTGGCCTGGAATGCTCGGGATCTCGGACGAGGTGGCAGTGATCAAGTTCTTAATGCGGCTCCTCTTGGCCATTTCTTCTGCTTTGGTTAAACGAATGAAGGGGACGTCTGGCAGGGTGGGATCTGACGGCGGAGATGGAGCGTGGAGAAAGTCAGTGACTTTACTCCGGCGCGGAGCTGAATACCGGTATGTTGGAGTGTAGTCGAGGAGCTCGTTACAATCCCAGTTGCGGTAGCGGAGCACGGTCCTGATGGCTGCTTCGTTGGGGTAGTAGTAGTTGGCTTGCAAGGCTTGGATCGCTGCAAAGGAAAGAAGAAAAGTGTCAAGTACAGAATAGTGAAGAAAGATAAATTGACCAAGCAGTTAGCATGGCTTACATGTCTCGCTGAAGTTCTTGCTAATAAACCAGCCCGGTATGTTGGCCGTTTCATAGTTGCCAGACACCTAGAAAAAGTCGTCGTCGTGTAAGTCCTTGTCTGGGGTGCCGGTCGTTATTTTTTCTTTGCCCGATCAAATTTTTAAGTAATAGGCGAGGCCGTCAACCGTGTGCCCAAGGGTGTATTGATGGAGTATCTCGGCTAGACCTAAGTTGGTTCCTAGCCGGTTGTTCAACTCATGGACCCCGTTAATTATTCGATAAGTGTTGGTTGAGACTTGAGTGGGTGCTAGCCTGGTGTGGCGCAAGAATTCGGTCATCAGTGGGTTGACCGAGAAGCGGAGGCCTCCTTCAATGATGGATAGCAAGGTGAAAGGGCACTGGTCTAATCTGCCCCAAGGGGTTGTCTCAATTTCGCCGAGCTCTAGGTGGACATCGGCTGGGATACCGTACTCTTCCCGGAACGCGGCCAAGGCAGCCGGAGTATCAACAAGGAAGCGAAAGCGCCCCACGTATAGCCGGCTGGTTTAGCTCGGCTGAGGTGGTTTGGCACAGACTGGTGTTTAATGGCTGCTCAGTCTTTGAGAGCCTCGGTAATTGGTCAGTGGTCCCCTTGGACTTTGCAGGAAAAGGATGGCAAGTGTAAGTGGAAACGCGGTCGCGCAAAACGAGCTTGACTTTAGCTCGGTCATGAAGAGTGCCAGACCACCTCGGTTGCGAAGGCAAACCAAGGAGCTCAGTCGCTAAAGCAGACCAGTTGTTAGCCCGGTTGTAGACGCGCCCTTGGGCTTCACTCTACAGTTCGGACTCCCTTTTGTGTCACGGTTCTAAATCTGAACCAAAGAGTCCAACTCTGGCAAATCGTTTTGAAGAAAAACTGATTTTTGAAAAGAAGTGCCAAACATGGACTGCTTTGCCAGATACAGAGTCGCCACCTAAATATTTTAAAATGGGAAATTTAGGAAACCCTGACTCGGTGCCGAAGGCCACATGTCCGTCATCACCAAAGTGGTCTTGGCTCGGGAGCTTGGGTACGATCGGGGAAGGTCAGCTATGAGCACCCCCTTTCGCCCGGTCCGAAGACCGGCCTCTACTAACCGTGATATCCGATTTTGAAAACATTACATGCTCTTATTCCAATTATTAGCCTAGAATTACTATGTTATGCGCACAGCAAACAAGTATAGACCAAATCGCCTAAGTTGGAACAAAACACTACATGTTTGTTTTGAAAACGGTTTGCTACTCGCAAGTAGGCTAAAATGCAGGTTTTGCCACCTTCAAGTGGGCTTTAGAAAAGATGGTTTTGCCACTAACTAGTGGGCTTAAAACTCACAGTTTTTAATGCATTGTCCCAATTTAGGTAATTCAACCTCCATCCACAGGCATTCAAGCAGTTATATCACATAAGCAGCTAGCCTCATGGTAATCATGCTATCATGGCAACAATCACACACATGTGATATGCTAAAGCGTAAAAGCTCACCTAGTACTCCAAGCCAAAACAGAAGCTCATTAGAAATCCATGTATGGACCTAAGCGTACTGAAATGTCTAATGCAACACATGCAAAGATGTAATCTAGGCAGGCTCGGCTATCCTAGATATGGCATGTGAAATGCTACAACTACCACGTATTCAATTTGGAATTGAAAGTACGATGCAGTTTGTATGATGTACCGAGCCTGATGCATGTAAACAAATGCATGGATGCACGCATGCATAGCATAAGGTATGCTAAAATAAATATGCCCTAATCTACCATCATAAGCAGGTAAATAAAAGGGAAGAAAGAAGTGGGGGTTGGAAGACAAGCACATCACTCACACACACTTATTACAGATTCGCCCTCACTCGGAGGGACCAAAAGAATAATATACAATCCCAGATAATAAATCAACTATCCTAGCTAATTAATTATTACAGACCTTTAATTAATTAACAAATTAATTAAACTACTGAAAGCAGTAAACGGCCTCGGGAAGAGGGATGCACGCAGGCTCGGATTGGCTTCGCCCGGAAACTCGCTGCCATAGCACTGTTGCCTCTGTTTCACTGTCCTGCTTCTTTGGAAAATTGCAAGAGTCTTGGAACAGGCTTCCTACATCCTAAGGATCATTACCGGCTGGATAGAATGTCCACCGGCCGTGTATAAAGTCCACCGGCTGAAAATGAAGCTATCGGCAATAAATACATTGCCGGTCGGCACTCTATACTGCCGGTCGGCACAAAATTCCTGCAGAAGACAGTTTTGACAGCAACAGCAGACCAGCAGTGCAAGGCATAGAATTTCTAGGCAAATGTGTGCATGGACACACTCCCTATCATGTAATGGACTCAAGGGAGCATGGCCCTCGACCCCCGGGCCATCAATCACGCATTTCAATGCATGATGGCCCGAAAGCCAAGTTAGCAACTTTCAATGGAATGAAATGCATACAAACAAACAAGAAGCCCAACCTCTATCATGGTGATTCAAGAGGCAAGACATGCATGCCGAATGCAACCTAAACATGTGAGCTAAGTATGCAATATGAGCATAGAGGCAAGTATACAAACATGCAACATGTATTAGGCACACAACCTAAACTAACAAGCATGGCATGCAACAAACATGCAACGATGGACTTAAACTAACATGGGTAGCTTGCAAGCATGCCAAAATCAGCGGCCATGAGACGAGAATGAGATGCCTCGAAATGCGTGCACACGGGCACGCAAACCGAGAAATGGCCCTAAGGCATGAAATGGCATGGAATATGATATGCAAACATGCAAATAAATTCCAGCAACTACAAATGATGCAAAACAGTCCCGAAAGATGGCGAAAGTGCACCCAATGCATGGAATGACCCCAAAACATGGATTTAGGCACCCGAAACGGCCTATAGCTATGCCAAACATGCAAGATATGAACATGAAGTATGAAGACAGCAGATAGACAGTCCCAAAACAAGCATTTTTCAGTTTATTACATGGTCACAAAAACACATACAAGTATGGGAAAAATCCTACGCAAGGAAAGGGCCACAAGGAGGGCAAAGAGATAACCGATACATGGAGACTCCAAACAAGTGAGGGCTCTTCTACAATGTTGTAGAGGGGCCCAAAATATGGCTATTTACAGCAGATGGCCGAGCCAAAATCAGTATACAAATGGGCTCAAAATGTCATGCAAAACAAGGGCAAAATGAGGCCACAACATGAGGTATATAAAGGGTGCACCAAACAGTCAAAGACCCTTAACAAAATATGACAAGAAGGCCAAAATATGGATATTTCCAGACCTGATGATGGCCGAAAACAGAAGCTAGACAGGCTTAACAAAGCATGCAAAAATGGGGGTCATAGAGGGGTATAAGGACAAGCACAACATGGAGACCCCCAACAAAGTTGATCCCTTCTACAATGTTGTAGAGGGACCTAAAATAAGCCTATTCACAGTTAATGACATGCTCCAAAACAGACTTCAAGTAGGCCAAACAAATCATGCAATTTTACGGTAAATATGAGAGATTACAAAGCAAGTGCATGATAGAGAGGCCAAACATGATTGATCCCTTCTTCAATGTTTAAGAGGGGCTCAAAATAGGCCCACTCACAGTTTACATCAGGCTCAGAAACAGATCACACATGAGCTAGAAATAGCATGCAAGATATTGACATACAAGATGATATTGAAGCAAGTGCATCATGAAGGGCTCAAACAGGGTTGAGCCCTTCTTCAATGTTGAAGAAGGGCTCAAAATAAGCCTCTTTGTAGTTTACATAGAAGCTCAAAAATACATGCAACTATGGCTTAGATATGAACCAAGAAAATGCTAGTTTTGGGGAAAAGTGTGCTTACCCTTGTAAACCAACAAACCAGCACCTTGGACCAAGTTTTGGTGCTCCTAAGCTCTGCAAATGACCTCCCAAATGCTGGAAATGGAAGTGGTGGTGTTGTGCTATGGGTTGGTGAAGGAATGGCCCAAGAACAAGGGTGTTTGAAGGTTGAATGAGAGATATATGGTTGTGGATATATATGTTAGATATATATATCTATTCTCTGGTTTTCTTCCTTAAAGACTCCAACCCACACAAAGGAAGAGAAGGCTCTCTGATATAGACCATGTAATGGCCAAGCTTAGAGGCTAAGCAATCCAAAAAGGGTCAAGGGGGGGTCAAGGCTTGTTTAAGAAGCTTGGACAGCTGGTAGGCTTCTTGGGGAAGCCAAGACAAAGGGTCAAGGCTTCCTCAAGAAGCCTTGAGCAAAGGGGCCAAAAAAATGGGATTAAAGGCTCCAAATAGGTACATATATGCATGGGGAGCTGGGTCTGCGTATCCCAGCTGGCATAGCTGGCATGCACCAGGCTTGGAGGGTTCAAAGGGTGCAAACCGGCCAGAAAATTTGATCGTCGGCCAAAATAAAGTGCCGGTCGGCACTATTTTCTGCCGGTCGGCTAAATAGAGTGCCGATATATGATTCCGTGGTCAAAAAAAGTGCCGGTGGGTATGCAAATCGAAGCCCCGGAAGTTAGCTTTCCAATGGCGTAAACCTTGCATCAAAATTCCTCCTATGAAAAAAGTTATGCCCTTTTTCGTGAAGCCGCGCAGACTCGATCCAACCGGGATGATGCCCAGCTTCAACCAATCATATCTCCTCCACCCGGACTTGGCTCTAGGAGATTCTTGAGTGCAAAGTGAAGCCCTGGAAGTCTTCTTTCCAATGGTGGTGGCCTCATAGCTCATCTCCAAATATGCAATTGAATAAGCCCGATTCAGCGAGGGCTGCTCGATTCTCTCCTACCTGGATTCATGGCGAACCTCTTTTTCAACCTGTTTTCTCCCCTCTCCTCCTCTTTTCTTCAATTCAAAACCTCTAAACAAAGTGTTTTGAAAGACTTGCCTCTCTCCTTGCCGAAGGAATTGAACCTGTGCCCTGCACATCTCTCAACACCGAGCAAACCATCAGTAACGCCCAAGTCTTGAGGGCGGTCAAAAATGGGGTGTCTACACCGGTCGAGCGGCCAAGTCCTCTGTCTACCTCGGTTTCTACTAAGGTTTTGGCAAACTTGTAAATTGCTCAGTCTAATTTTTTTTTGGATCAAAAGGCGACCTGGAGCCCAGTCCGCTCCAGTTCTTCGTGTGTTCATGTGTTCATCACTGGGATTGAAGAACAACGAAGAGAATAGGGGCAAGTGTAGGTTTTGGGAGGGTTATGTCCTAAAACCTACGGATTTTGTGCCCTAATATGTGAAATACCAAATGAAAATAGCAAAAAGGAGGCTCGAAGGACTTACCAGTTAAGGGCAGGAGCTTCCTCGTCGAACACAAATGCAAGGAGAGGCAGGAACGAGGCTTGCAAGAGGCACAGGAGCTCTGGAACGCTTGGAATGGAGGAGGAACAGTAAGAATGAAACGAAGAGGAAATGGTGTATATATGGGAGAAAGACCGCCAAAAATTTGAATGTGAAGGGACGGTTGGCTGCTCGAGGCCAATAAGCGAGCGACACGTGTCCCTATTGACGGCGGCGTCAGTACTGAAGAGACAGGATGGCAAGTCGAGGCGTCAACCGGGCAAGTTTGAAGACAGGTAAGTCAACTAGCCCGATCACCGTCTAGCAGACTATGAACCGATGAAGAGTTATCCCAGTCAGAACAGGTAATCCCAGTCACGCTTGTGCGGACGGAATTAAGGAGCAATTGAGAGGGAGATTTATGATTTGGATAGGGCCGTGGTAAGGGCCAGACAAATTGTAGGCCGAATACATTTAGGCCGTGGCAGCCTGGGCCCATCCAGAAACGATTTTCGCTCGGTAATGGCACGGTTGCTGTGAAACCGAGCTATTTGCTCGGTAATGGCATAGTTGCTCGGTAATGGCATAATTGCATAGTTGATGTCGTACTAGCCGGTCAAGTGAGGTTCGGCCGAGATGTCTGCTGCCTCACTGGGTTCCACGGTTCATGCGTTAGCTCAGCAGGAAGGTCGACGGCTAACCAGCATGACTTATCCCGAGCTTGGCCAAGCCGGAATGCAACCGAGCTCGGTTGTCATTGAGCTTGGCGAGCGGAGTGCTCTGGCTAGCTGCGCAGCACGGCTGTTGATAGCTGAGATGCTGCAGCCCGGCTACAGAGCTCCCAGTGGTGTGGGCTGGCAGTTAGGTGATGTTCAGCTAGATTTGTGCTGACAAATGGGATAGCAGCACCACGTGTCGAGAGACTAATGAGAGTAGATTTGGGGCAAAGAAGGTATATAAGCGAGTCTACGCCCTCCATGCTGGGGCAGATGAACATTTGGTGAGACATACACTAAACACTCAACACTCTCCCTTCTCTCTATCGATCCCCTGTGTGTGTGTTCTAACTTGATCATCGGAGGGGTTTTCCGGCCACACGCCACCGGGTAGCTCACCGCCGTTGTGCTCGCAAGTCGATTGGACAGACAGGAGCTTGGAAGAAAGGAGTACGGGCTCGCCTGAATATTTGCTCCCCGTACAATGTATATATATATATTTTTTAAGCACGGAAGATGAAATTAAAGTGCAGAAAATAATAAATAAAAATTAAGTCTAATGGCAAAACAAAACAAAAAAAAAAATGAAAAAGAAAAAAAATAATGAGAAGAAAAGAAAAAAATAAAATAAAAAAATAAATAAAGGAAATGAAGCCTATTAGTGAAACGGGAAAAAAATAATAATAATAATAAAAATAAACGAAATTAAGCCTAATAGCAAAAAAAAAAAAAAATCAATGTATGCAAAATTAAATTAAGCTCAAGATGCAGAACAAAAATACATAGTTGTGAATAACAAACTGTTAAGGATAATAAATGTATGAAGGACTTGAGAGCATTCAACTGATATAAATGTTTCCATATCAATGTAGCAATACACATATATTATTTTAACAAAAATTCAAGTTTCACAGTCATAACAAAACTTTTTAAGTAGAAATCGACATTCCAAGCTCACCACGAATAAAATTGAAGCGATCCTCGCTTAAGGGCTTTGTGAAAATATCCGCCAATTGCTTGTCGGTGTTTATAAATTCAAGTACAGTATCCCCTTTTTGAACATGATCTCTTAAAAAATGATGTCGAATTTCAATATGTTTTGTTTGTGAGTGTTGAACCGGATTTTTGCTTAAATTGATGGCACTAGTATTATCACATTTAATAGGGATATGATCATAATGCAAATCAAAATCCTCCAATTGTTGTTCCATCCAAAGTATTTGGGCACAACAACTTCCGGAAGCTATATATTCAGCTTCGGCCATTGATAAGGCAACAAAATTTTACTTTTTGCTAAACCAAGATACTAATGAGTTACCAAGAAAGTGACAAGTGCCACTAATGCTTTTTCTATCAAGTTTGCATCCAGCAAAGTCAGTATCCGAGTAACTAATTAAGTCAAATCCAACACCTTTAGGATAAAACGGTCCTAAATTTTGAGTGCCAACAAGATATCTAAAAATTCTTTTAACAGAACTAAGATGTGATTCCTTAGGATTTGATTGATATCTAGCATACGTGCAAACACTAAATATAATATCAGGTCTACTTGCGGTTAAATAAAGAAATGAGCCGATCATACCTCGATATTTTGTTTGATCAATGGACTTACATTTTTCATCCTTGTCTAGCTTAATGGATGTGCTCATAGGTGTTCCGGCTATTTTTGAGTCATACATACCAAACTTTTTGAGTAGTTCTTTTGTGTACTTAGCTTGGTTGATAAAAATTCCTTCCTTACATTGTTTGATTTGAAGTCCAAAGAAATAATTTAGCTCCCCCATCGTGCTCATCTCAAACTCACCTTGCATACACTTAGCAAATTCCTTACACAAGGTTTCATTAGTAACACCAAATATAATGTCATTTACATATATTTACACAATAAGTAAATCATCATTTTTAGTTTTAACAAAAAGTGTTGTGTCAATCATTCCTCTAGAAAATTATTTTCAATCAAAAATTTACTTAATCGTTCGTACCATGCACGAGGTGCTTGTTTCAAACAATATTTAGCTTTTGATAGTTTAAAAACATGATTTGGAAAAGTATGATCTTCAAAACCTGGGGGTTATTTAACATAAACTTCCTTATTTATAAAACCATTAAAAAAGGCACTTTTTACATCCATTTGATAAAGTTTGCAATCTCTAAAACATGCAAATGCAAGTAACATGCGAATGGCTTCTAATCTAGCAACCAGAGCAAAAGTTTCATCGAAATCAATACCTTCTTCTTGATTGTATCCTTGTGTAACAAGTTTAGCCTTGTTTCTTATAATTGTGCCGGATTCATCAAGCTTGTTTCGAAAGATCCATTTGGTACCGATAATGGTATGATATTTAGGTTTTGGCACAAGTTCCCATACTTTGTTTCTCTCAAATTGGTTAAGCTCTTCATGCATAGCTATTATCCAATGTTCATCAAATTCGGTTTCTTGAAAGTTTTTAGGCTCAATCTGTGAGAGAAAAGCCAAGTTACTACAAATGTTTCTAAGTGAAAAGCGAGTTTCAATACCTTTTGTAGGGTCACCTAGGATTAAATCCTTAGGCTGATTATGAACAAACTTCCATTCTCTTGGCAAATCATCATTGTTTCCTCTTTCTTCTTGAGGTGAGAGAACAAGTTGTTCAATCTCTTTGTTCAACTTACATGGTTGGTTCTCTTCTTTGTAGATACTTAAATCTTCCACATTTGGTTTCAAATCTATATTATCACTAACAATTTGCTTTTAAGCAAAGATGTTAGTTTCCGGAAATGCCACATGCATAGATTCTTCCACAACAAGAGTTCTTTTATTAAAAACACGATAACCTTTGCTAGTTAAGGAATAGCCAAGAAAAATTACTTCATCAGATTTTAAATCAAATTTACCTAAGTTATCCTTACCATTATTATGCACAAAACATTTACAACCAAAAACATGCAAGTGACTAATGTTGGGCTTTCTATCATGCCAAAGTTCATAAGGAGTCTTTTTGAGAATAGGTCAAATTAATGCCCGATTTAAAATATAGCATGTGGTGTAAACGGCTTCGGCCAAAAAATATTTAAGAAGATTATTTTTGCAAAGCATTGTTCTACTTATCTCTTCTAAAGTTCTATTCTTCCTTTCTACTACACCATTTTTTTGGGGGGGTTCTAGGTACTGAAAAATTATGTTCAATACCATGCTCATCACAAAACAATTCAAATTTCTCATTTTCAAGTTCTCTACCATGGCCGGTTCGAATATTAGTAATAAGAAAGCATTTTTCATTTTGAATTCTACGATAGAGTTTTGTAAAAGAAGAAAATGTTTTATCTTTGTGTGCTAAAAACATAACCCATGTAAATCTTGAATAATCATCAACAATAACAAGACAATAATGTTTACCACCTGGAGTAGATGTCCTTGAGGGACCAAATAAATCCATATGCAATAATTGTAAAGGTCTAGTTGTGGAAATATGAGATTTTGATTTAAACGATGTTTTAGTTTGTTTTCCTTGTTGACAAGCACTACAAAGATGATGTTTTTCAAATTTAATTTTTTGAAGTCCAATGACCAAATCCTTTCTCAAAAGTTTAGCAATTAAATCTATATGAGCATGACCAAGTCTTCTATGCCATAACCAACTATTTTCATTATTAACATATAAACATTTAACATTACTAGCATAAAGATCATTAAGATGAAAAACATAAATATTATCATGGTGATTACCAACGAATAAAAACTTTATGATCATTTGTGCTTTGAATTGTGCAATGTGATTTATAAAAAATAACTTGATTACCTTTATCACATAATTGACTAATACTAAGTAGGTTATGCTTAAGTCCATTAACAAGTAAAACATTTTCAATAGAAGGGCTAGGAGAAATATCGATGCTACCAATACCGATGATTTTTCCTTTTTTATTGTCTTCAAAAGTAACAAATCCTCCATCTTTCGATGATAATTTAGTAAAGAATGATTTATCTCCGGTCATGTGTCTGGAACATCCACTATCAAGGTACCACTTCCCTTCTTTAGCTTTGGACTTAAAGCAAACTTATAAGAAGACACAAGTGTTGGTTTTTGGTACCCATAGTTTTTTGGGTCCTTCTTGGTTAGTTTTGTTGGTTCCCTTAATAATCCAAATCTTTTTAATTCCCATGTTCATATTCTTTTTGAATGGATAATAAGATATATAATGGCATTTCTTTCTACAATAATGACAAGTAATATGAGGGTGTGTCATGAGAGGTGCCTTTTCAAAAATTGTATTCAGATTTCTTTTGTTTCTTAATATGGTCATATCTAATACCCGCTTTATTAAAAACACATCTGTGATTTCCAAAAAGTATGTTGAGATTATCTCTACCTTTTATAAAATTTTCAAGTGTTTTTGTTAAATCATCAACATTGTTTTTTAAAGTAGTTTTCTCATTAGAAATAATATCAAAATTATTTTTCAAAACAAATTTTTCTTTCTTTAATTCTTCTACATTAATAGATAAAGATGCAACAGATTTCTTCAACACATTATTTTTGGCACAAACTTTTCTAAATTCATCTTATAGTTCATGGAATGCACTTTCAAGTTCTTCATAAAGAGTAGTTACCTCATCTTGAGTGGAGTCTTTATCTTCAAGAGCCATGAGACATAAGTTGGCTACTTCATTTTCAATTTCATCACTTGAGCTTTCATCTTCACTTTCTCCCCAAGCTGCTACCATGGCCTTTTTGTTCCTTTTGTAGTCTTTTCCCTAATTCTTCAATTTTGGACAATCCATCTTCATATGTCCAGGATTTTTGCACTCATAGCAAATAATAAGTTCTTTCTTGTTGTCTTTGTTGTACTCCTTTTTAAAAGGTCTTCTTTCTCCATAATTGTTTTTCTTGAAGTGCTTTTTGAGATTTCTACTAAACATGGCATAGCTTTCATCATCACTGGATTTTTCATGTTCTTCTTCATTTGATGAGGCTTCGAATGCAATTCAACTTTTCTTTTTATTTTCAACATCCTCATGTCCTTTCATGGTGATCTCATGAGTCATAAGGGAACCCATAAGCTTATCCAATCCAAGTGTGGAGAGATCTTTGGCTTCTATAATGGCGGTGACCTTTGCTTCCCAATTCTTTGGTAAACACCTAAGATTTTTTCTCACTAACTCATTGTTAGTATAAATTTTGCCAAGAGATTTCAAAGAGTTTACAATTTCAATAAATCTAGTAAACATACTTGAAATAGATTCATCATAGTTCATTTTAAACAATTCATAACTATGAACAAGCATATCAATACGAGATTCCTTCACTTGGTTTGTACCTTCATACGTTACCTCTAGTTTGTCCCAAATTTCTTTTGCCAAATCACAACTTGAAATTCTATTATACTCCTTAGAGTCTAATCCACAAACAAGAGTGAGTTTGGCTTTAGCATTGGCTTACAATAATTTGTGATCCCTCTCATCACATTCATCTTCTGTTTTAGGTACACTAATATTGTTTACTAATTTAGTAGGAATTTTTAGACCTTTGATGACAATAATCCACATGGCATAATCAGTGGCTTGTAGGTATAGGGTCATCTTATACTTCCAATGACTATAGTTGTTTCTGTCAAACAATGATGGCCTATTTGTGGCTTGTCCTTCAGCTAAGGTTGCCATGGATCGAAACTCCCAGATGGTTAAATCTAAAACAAGAGTCTATGCTCTGATATCAATTGTTACCCAAAAGACAACCTAAGAGGGGGGGTGAATTAGGTTTTTACAAATAAAAAATAATAATACCCTAATAAAAATTATGACTAGCACAATAGATAAATATAGTTAATGAAATAAAAATAATTAAAACAAGTGTTCTAACAATTATGTCAGTTAATGATTTTAGCACAGTGAAAATGTGAAATATAGCTATGGTAATTTAAATAAAATAAAGAGATAAGGGAGAGAGAGACAAACAAATTTATAGTGGTTCGGCTTCAACTCGGCCTATGTCCACTCCTCAAGTTTCACTTGAGATTTTCCACTATGCTCTAGCTTCACGGGAGTACTAGCAACCTCTTTACAAATGGAGCAATCCTCTATGGATTTTACATATACTTTCTAAGTCAAGAACACTGAGTGTACTACACTCGTACAAGGTTGAAAAGAAGGTGTTTTTGCTTTCACAGAAAGCTACAAGAATTATCTCTCAAAGATAAATATAAAAATGAAGCTCCGATTTTTCTGTAAACCTCACGCAGGAAAGATGGGCTTAAAGCTATACGTCTCAGTGTATAATTTCCGAAAGAGGATGTAAACAAAGATTGAAGAATACTTCTCAGAGAATTTTTCAGAGAATAGATGTAAGCGATTATAGATCAAAGAATATTTTCTGATTTTTTTGTCTTGTTTACATTAGAGGCTTTGGTATAGATAATGAAACTTATAGCCGTTTATAGTCGTTATATTCATTTGAATATCTTCCACTTGAACCTTTTGAACTGCTGCCGTGCTGGGCTGTTTGAACCTCTGTTTTTGGGTTGTTTGAACTCTTGATTTAATCAAATATTAAATATATTCTAACAACATTTAGGATAAAGGTTTAAGTGATAAATAATGGGGCAAAATAAATTTTGATTCTATTTTTCTCTTTCAATTAAAACATAATTAAATAAATTATCAAAATAAATATTGATTCTATTTTTCTTTTTCAAATAAATCATCAAAATAAATTTTGATTCTATTTTTCTCTTTCAAATAAATTAAAACATAATTAAATAAATCATCAAAATAATTAAGTCTAACATAATCTAATACACACATACACATACACACACATACATATATATGAGATTGTTATAGTAAAAGAAATAAGTTTTAAAATATTAGGGGGTTTTAAAAGGATCCATATAATTCTTATCTTTTTTAAGGATAAGTTAGACACTGAGGGGTCTATCATCAAATCCCAATTTTTTTCTTCTTCTTAGTTTTCCGTGTATTATTCTATACCCAATATCAATTCTACATTATTCTATAATATAGATTTGTTATTTAAATTTTATAGTGATTCTATATATGAAATTATACTTCATTTTCTACATTATTTTATATAATCACTGCTCATAGGAGGAAAAACATGCACAATAATGATACTTTCAAGGAACCTCTAAAATTTGGATTTACTACTTGAGTTATTTTTTCAATTTTTGAACAGTAAATTCTTTATATTTTGACATCATATTATAAATGATTAATCACTTCACACACTGGGATGCATCTACCTTTTGGATGTTTTCATTATTTTTCTTTTTGAGTTTAAATGTTGTTATGTGATTATTTATTAGTTAGTCGTTGTTAAATTTATTTTATATAGTTGATATTTTAATTTAATAGAGTGTTTATTTTACAATCTTGTAATTTAATATATATATATCAGATAAAATCATTATATGATAATCTAACTACAACATATTTATATTTAATTTTGGATAAATTAGTCTAACATCCCTCTTTAACTTTTAGTAATGGGAGAGGTCGATTGATGACAACATATGGCAATTACTGTGACGATGATGCTTAGTTAACAACACTAGTCTACATATGTGGAAAGGTGAATTTTATTCTCCACAGGGAAAGCGAGATGACCTGCTCCTTCCTTCACTCTGTAAAAAAGACAAATATCAAAATGTCAGTGATCTCTCCCGACCATGGTTGGTCGGGAGGACCCTCCGACGATCAAATTTGAATCTTGTGTGAACATATCATTTTTCTGAAGGAAAAATCTTTTCTTTTTATGCCACCTTTAAACGATTTTCTTTCTTCCTTTTATAGTGTGGATATCTGGTATCGTGACTGTTGGATGGCTGTACCGATCCAACGGTGTTTCATGCGTGTAGGTACTGGTTAGGCAAGTGGACAAGTGATCTTGATCTGCCATTGTCGGAGTTACTATATTATAGATGGCCTAGATTTAGTTCGGGTTTGGGCACTCATTCTTGATCGTTGGATTTATCTTATCGGATGCTCAGGTTGTCAGAGTTGGTTTGATTTTGTATCCTTTCTTCTGTTGGTTTTGATCTCTATCATTGATTTCTATTTGATCCAAGGGTTTTCCTTCATGTTTAAGGATCCCTTTTCGGGAAGCGATCTTGTTTAAATCTCCTATCACGTGACCTTGTTTTCTTTACAACGGTACTTTCTAAGGACTTGGGCCTGGACTTTGCCTTGGCTAGGTAAAAATGCTTTGGGCCGCGTCTTAACTTGCTTGGGTCTTGGGCTTGAATTTCTATCCTCCATAATTGGCCCCCCGTCGGCGTTTCGTTTTAACGAATTACCAAAGGTGCCCTAGCCGACTATCGCAGGTCCCTAGGAAAACAGCGCCATCTGTGACACGCGTCCATTGAGTATCCTTATTTAAATAATGACGCCTGTCATTTCCTTTTTCAATGCGTCGTTTCACCTTTGACGTTTTTAATCGAAGGTTTGGCCCCCATTTTTTCATTGCCCATCGCATCACGTCCTTAACACTTATATTCGTGTCCTCACCCTTCAATGGAAGTTCTTTGTTAGTTTATCCCTTTTTCTCTTGTGATTTCTCAATTTTGTGAGCTTTTGTTTGACTAAAATGAATCAATTTAGGTCATTCTTCGAATCCGAAGAGAGCATTGCTGAGTTCAGGGCTTCGTATAATATCCCTGAGGATGTCGTTGTTCGCCTTCCTACCTCCGATGATAGTTTGTTAGAGGGTTTTGAAGAATAAATTCCTCTTCCCTTGATAGATATAGTAGAGGGAGAAGTTAGATTTCCTTTGCATCGCCTCCTTCAAGAGGTGCTTTACTTTTATGAACTACCCCCTTCTCAATTGTCCCCTAATTTCTTTAGGATAGTGATGGATGTAGTGGCCCCGAATGATATCCTTGGAATCAATTTAGGTTTGTCTGAGATTAGATATTGCTATAATTTTGTTTCTACTACCAAAGAAAGAATAAAGTTTTACTTCGAACCCAGGTCGATGAAGAGCTAACTTGTTTAAATACTTCTTCCTGATTCTGGTAAAGGTGTGAATGATGTGTTTGTTATAATAGAGAGGAATTGGGAATTTCCTCCTGGAGTTAATCGGATCCAACCTGTCCCTAAGGTTATTGGCCGTCCAGGTTATAAGTCACCTTTGTTTGCTTTGTCTTTGTATCTATCTTGTCATCTAATTTTACTAACAATTGCATTTATTTGCCACAACTCTCGAAGTCTTTACTCACCCCAGCGAGTGGGAAGATCAAGTAAACCACCCTCTCTTGGGCCGAGCTTGGCTATACAGAGGACCACTAGAGTAACAAGGGCAAGGTCGGGTGGCTCATGTCTTGCTCGCATACGTTCCTTATTACGGAACTGTAATAGTCACTGATGGCATAGATCTTGGTGCTGACGGTGGCTTTGAATTTTACATCATTTCTCATCTACGAGAGGTCGTTAAAGAATTTGTTTCGGAAGAACAATCCCAAGAAGAGTCATCTAGTTCGAAGGCTACAATATCCGATACCATGTCGCCGAAAAATTTCTTGGAGATTGCAGCGGCTCGAAAGCGTAAAAGAGCTATGGCGGCAACGTCGCCTTCGCAAATCTCTTTCGACCCTACAACTGCTGATCAGCCCCAGCACTCGTCAGTTATAATAATAGGTGATTCTCCCCCGAATCTTGTTGTGGTTTCTGATGGGCCTATTCTTTCTGCCCAAAAATCGAGCAAACGACCGTTCGACCAATCAACCGAGGTTCGGAAGAAAAGCCATACTGATCTTTCTACGGCTACCACGGCATCATCTCCAGCCTCTACTTCGGAACTAGTGGCTGTTGTTTCTCCGATCACTTTAGTGCCTTTCCTAAAGGATCAGCAGTTGACAAATGCAGATTCGACCATGGGCAGCGCTGAAGTTGCTTCCACAATTGTTCGTAGCTTGATTTTATCGATTGACGCTGCACGCCTAGCCGAATAGTCAGACATTGCTATTTTTTCTCAAGCGCTACATTCTTCTTTGATAGTAAGTGGTTGGACTGCCTCTTTATTGCTTGATTTATGCGCCGATATTTGGGTGGTTGATTGATTTTGCTTCGTTTGAATTGTAGGGTGTGTTTTTCCACTTATGAGGCTGTGGTGCGTCATAACAAACTAGTCAGGGCGGCAGACAAGTTGAAGTCATCAAATGACCAATTGGTTGAGACGACTAAAGAGCTTGAGCTGCGAGCAGCAACTGCGGAGGGCAAAGTTGCAGTGCTTGATTCAAAGCTTCAAGCCATGGACTCAAAGTTGATGTCCATAGAACAAGAGATTAGTGCATTGAAGATGGAGAAGGAACAGCTTTTCGAAGCACTTACTGTGTCGAAGGATGATTTGACTAATACGGTAAAGGTAGCAAAAGATGAGGGTTGTAACGAGGCTATCGCTGTATATAAGATACAGTTTGCCAAGCTTGAGAATATGTTATTTGAGGATGGCTGGACATCAACATTAGAGGCCGCGAATGTTCCAACTGACTCCGAGCTAAGAAAAAATGTACCTTACCCACGCCCCTGAGCTACCAATCAGAATGCTACTGAGGGAGTAAAGACTAGTAGTACCTAGGATGGGGTGAGAAGAAACATTCGGTTTTTGTGTGTGTGTGTGTGTAATTGAATTTGACTGTTTAGACTTAAAAGATTTGTATGAAATGGTCGTGCTATCTAGGATATTTTAATTTCAAAGTTATGCTGGAATATTTTTAACTTATATGCCAAAGTATTATTCTTTGGGTAGGCTCCACGAGCTTGACATAACTGATAGCTGATGTACTATCCCTGGGATAGGTTTAAGATAGGACCTTCATGGATCCTTTCCTTAAGCAATACATGAGATTGGCATAGCTTACGGCCGATGTACTATCCCTCCGATAGGTTTTAATATAGGAACTTCATGGACCCGTTCCTTGTGTAATGCAAGAGATCGGCAGATATTAGAGCCGGCGTACTATCCCTCAAATAGGTTTTAAGATAGGATCCTCATGGACCCTTTCCTTGCGCAACGCAAGAGATCGGTAGATATTAGAATCGATGTGCTATCCCTCGGATAGGTTTTAAGATAAGACCCTTATGGACCCGTTCCTTGCGCAATGCAAGAGATCAGTAGAGATTAGAGCCGATGTACTATCCCTCGAATAGGTTTTAAGATAGGATCCTCATGGACCCTTTCCTTGCGCAACGCAAGAGATCGGCAGATATTACAGCCGACGTACTATCCGTCGGATAGGTTTTAAGATAAGACCCTCATGGACCCGTTCCTTAAGCAATGCAAGAGATCGGTAGATATTAGAGCCGATATACTATCCCTTGGCTAGGTTTTAAGATAGGACCCTTATGGACCCTTTCCTTGTGCAGCGTAAGAGATCGACAAGAAAAATAGCTGAATACGACTAGGGTTAGGGTTTTTTAGGGGTTTTGTGTTTAGGTTCCCAATGTGTTGACGTCACACGGACATGTGTCGACAGTCCGACATGTCCATCAGTATTTCACATTAAATGCGATGGCACGTTTATCTAAAGGAGGCAATATTTGCATCGGAGGGGAGCGCCATTTACTTTCATTTTCTTAAATCATTAGCATTGATAGTCAGGATTTTGTGCTTCCACAACTATATCAATCGAAGATTTTTCTAGTGGTGACACCTGTCCCCCCTTTCTATATCGAATCATCATTCAAATTATAAGTGCTCGTTTATTCCCTCTTTTTATACTATTTTAGTTTCATCAGAATTTCTATCGAGATATGGAAGTATGCATGTCTACTTAGTAGCTCTGATGGTATATCTCATTTTTGATCTACTTGCGACATTCTCATCACTGTGAATATAGAACCGCCTCATCCGGACGATAATTACTTATTTTCCAATGATGAGAGGGTTCCATGGTTGGTGTCCTCGATAATTGATGGTGGAGTTAGGTTTCCTCTTCACCCCCGATTTCGCGAGATCCTTTCCTATTACGGAGTCCTGCTCTTTTTGTTGACAACAAACGTTTTTAAGATTATAAATGCAATGCAATGCAATGCCTGTGTTGAACAACATGTTGGGTTTAGATTTGGGTTTGAGAGAGTTACAGTATTGCTATAGTCTGTATCAAGCTCTCTCGAGGGCATTCTTTTTTGCGTCAAAGTGTCGTGATCGAGACAGATCACTTGTTTGGGTGCTCCCAGAGACCTTTGATGTAGAATTGGAAGATGTGGTCATGGTTTCTGGGAGTTGGGAATTTGCCTCCCCTCTTTTTACTGAGGGTGCCGCAACTGTACCTCGAAGGTTGGGTGCTAGTGAGCCACAATAATTTTCATAACTGTATAGCTGTCATTCATATGTTTGTTTCGATGGATCCTCATACCGTTGCCTTCATAATTTTTTTTTTAAACATTTGTTTTTGTTGTTTTTTACAGATCATCGCGTGATCAACACAGATCGACAAAACAAGTCTTAGGGTGTAAATTTACAAGCGCTGCAAGTAGTTTGGAGGTGTTCCACTGTTGCCTCACGATTGGTTAAGGTGTTGATTGATCAATTTTTGCCACGAGTAGCCGTGCCCCCCTTGTCCAATCTTGCTCTCGAGGCCCCTGCTGAAGCTCAAGAGGCGGGGATTGTTGCCTGCTTTGTTATTAGGAGAAACAGATCAAGTCAATTGTTTACCGGAGGCAATTCTGTTATCGAAGGGTTCATCAGAGTCTTCGGTCCACGATATGTCTATTCGGCGACTGATGACCAGGAAATCGGAGGCTGCACGAAGAGCCAATCAGGATGTTGGTGATCACGATTTACGCAGATCGGCCGATCAGCCACCCAGAGGGACAGGACCATCATCAAGTCACCAACATGTTTTGGCAAACGAAGAGCATGCGGAGAATGTTGTGGAGGGCCCGATTGAATATATTTTCTAACCTATGATTGGGAGTCGATCTTTAAATACACTTGACTCGGTATTTTCGGATGCTGGGGTTGCCCTTGCCATGGCATGAGGTATGCGTATTCCAGAGGACATCCGACATCTAGAAGGACAGTCGAACCAGCAAATTTTAGGTCAAGGAATCCAGAATCTAGTAATGATAAGCTTTTCATGGTATATTTCAGGTTTTGGTTGCCTTTCACAATTCTAACGAGCATGATGATACAGGCCGTTAACCAATTTACGGAGGCAGGGGTTCGGCTAACCTGGGAGAAGGATCGGCATGATAAAGAGAAATGCAAGATCGAGGAAAAAAGAAGACTCATTGTCGATGAAAAGAAACGATTGTTGGTGGAGAGGGAACATTCTAAGGGGGAATTGGCACGAGCTGAGAAGAGAATTGCAACAGTTGAACTAGGCCATATGTTGGCCGAAGAAAATGTTAAAGCGGCCACACCCCAGCTTGATAAATTAAGGTCAGAGTATGAGGCTTTGAGGGTCGTGTAGCTCGACTTTTTTGCGCCCCCTCTCGGAAGATGAATAAGCCCTACAGTATCGGACTTCCATAGTTCTGAATCTGATCTCACAAGTGCAATATGAAATAGATAAACACCAAAGAGTCCCAATCTGGCAAATCTTTTGGAAAATCAATTTTGAATCAAATTGCCAAAAATGGATTGCTTTGCCAGATACAGAGTTGCCACCTAAATATTTTTGAAAAATCTAGGAAACCCATGACTCGTGCCAAAGGCTACGTGTCCGTCATCACCAAGGTTGTCTCGGCTTGAGAATTTAGGTACGAGAAGGGAAGGTCATGAATTGAGCACCCCTGCTCGCTCGATCAAAGATCGGCGTCTACTAATCATGATATAAATATTATTTACATTATATGCTCTTGTTCCAATTTTATTGGACTAACATTACTATGTGATGCACACACACACAAGTATAGACTAAATTTCCAAAAATTAGAACACTTGATTCATGCTTGTTTGCAAAATTGTTTCGAAATATATACCACTTGAAAAAGTGATGGCATATGAACATTTACTCAAATTATTCCAATTCAAGCAATTAGCCTTTCTCCATAGGCATTCAAACAGTTATAGCACTTAAGCAATTAGCCTCATGGCAAACATGCTAAACTGGCAACAATCACACATATGCGACATGCTAAAGCGAGTAAAGGCTCACCTAGTACTCCAAGAAAAAAAGAGAAACGAGTTAGAAAAATGCATGATTCCTAACTATGCAATATGACTAATGCAACACATGCGATATGCAATTACTAGGCTCGGCTACTAATATGGCATACGAATCAATTTGATAGCATGCGGTCTAAGCATGTATTCAAAGAATATTAAACTAACAAAGCAAGTTAGAAATGATGAACCGAGCCTCGGTGCATGCAATACAAATGGATACAAGGCATGAGGGATGCTAAACAAAACATGATGCCTTAAACTGACCATCATAAGCTAGTAAATAAAATGGAGAAAGACGTGGGGTTAGAAGATATACATGTTATTATAACATTGCGCTCTCACGAAGGAGAGTCCAAATGAACTAACTAGCCAACTAATTAAAGCTAAGCTAATTAATTAACTATTACAAACTCAAATGAATAATTTAGCTAAACTACATAACTAATTATTAGAACAACAAATGAATTGACTAACTAATCTAGCTAATTAAAATAATTACAACACGCGACGAATTAGCTATTCTAACTAATTAATTGCAAAACCACTATTTTAAGCACAACACTAATATTATTACAACATGGATCCCGAGGATCGATGGAGGGCTCATGCATGAATGCGGTTTTCACCCAAAAAAGGCCACTATTTCTGCTGCCAAATGCTTCTATTGCACAGTAGAACACTTACACTATTTTCCACCTCCAGACTAACTTTGTTCTACAGGGGGAGTACACTGCTAGATTTTGCACTAGTTGCCGGCAGAGGGCCTGCCGGTCACCAATAGTGGCCTACCGGCCACTGATGCCTGAACTTCGCTGCTGCAACAGAGAGCACATAGCGTAGAGACAGTGTATTCTCAAGGGTTTGTTTGCACAATTTACCCCTCCTTATCATTTGAACAGCTCAAAGGAGTAGTAAAAATTGATTCACAAACCATCAATCTATTCAATTTCATTGCATGACAGCTTATGAACCAAATTGTGCATGTTCAATAAATGTAATAAAACAAGACTCTCAAAACCACCTCCCTATCATGAAAGATCAAGGGAAGTAGTTGACAATGAATCTTGAACCGCTTTCATCACTAATGAGTATGAAACGACTCAAGACTCATGGGTTCAATTAACGTCCGATTGAACCCAAACAAGTTATTATCTTGCACCTTTTTTAGCCTCAATTTTATTATTTCATTTTAGATTACCATTCATTCTTTAATCAATTGAGTCCAAAGGTGAATTTAAGTCCTCCAATGGAAAGAGGGCTCAAACCAAGAGTTGCTTTGGGCATGAAAGAGACATCATTCCATTGGTAATGAACCCCCAAAGGGATTAAACCATTAAGCATGACATCTCAATTTCATGCTTAAACAAACAAGTAGTTTGAAACCACTTTCAAAGAAAAACAAAAGCCAAGAAAGGAGGGAGGTTGCAGAGGTGATTAAGAGTGATCACAAGTATGGAAAACCATAAATAAACACTATCAACTCAAATAAGATGGTGCCTAAGGCCTAAAATACCAAACTCATGAGGACAATTACACTACAAGCATGCAAAGCAAAGCTCAAATGCAACAAACACTTCAAGACAGTCCTAAAACAGTCCTAAAACATGTTGGAATTAAGACAAAAATAGCTAGATTAATAAGCTAAAGCATAGATCATGCTAAACTAGTAAGCAAAACATAAGGAGGGGAGGCTAACCCCTCCAATTTTGGATTTCAAAACATGATTTTAACCACTGAAATAACTCTGAAAATCAGTGTTTACAAGCTCAAAAAAGATAGTGTAAAGGTGGGAAACACAAGCGTAAAGGCCTTGGAAGTAAGGTATAAACAAGGGTGAACCACCCCTCAACCTTTATTGACCTTAAAACCCAAGTTTCAACCAAGAAATACAGAGTTTTTACAATCCAAAAATAGTTGGAAAATAGCAAGAAAAAGAGTAAATAAAGCAAGCAAAGAGGCAAAGCTTTATACCTCTTAAAGAGGATATCCAATTCCAAGCAATAAACCAAGGCAAACACACCCTCAAGAGCTCAAACAAGGCTCAAAGATACCTCAATTCAAGGATGGAGAGGTTTGGTTAAGAGTGTATAGACAAAGGTGAAGGATATGTAAGCAAGGGTTAAGAAATTTGCAAGAGAGAGAGAGAAGGAGAATTATAGAGAGAGGAAAAATTTTGCTCTAAAATTTTTCTAACCTCCAAATATGAGAGGGAGGTCATCTATATATAGAAAACATGAATCTCGCTCATAAATATCTAGCCATACACGTGGGAGCAGATGTAAGAATCTGTGCAAACAGCTGGCACAACTGTCACAAAAAATCTGTAAAACACATTGGTGGTCAGCCAGCCATCACTGGTGGTCGGCAGGCCACATCAGTGGCCAACAACCAAAAGTGATAGCCGGTAGCCCAAAGCAGTGGCCAGCAAGCCACCAGGGGTTGCAGGTTTGAAAATTCAAGGTTTGGTCCAAAACAGGGCAATAAGGGTGCAAGGTTTGAAATGCTCAAAGTTGTGACATTCTGCTGAGGACTTCAAGTACTTGACAAGCATATACACTCATCATCGGGTGTGCAAGCGATGACGTCCAAGTTGCAAAGGCCATAAAAAATGGGGTGTCTACAGGTTGCCATGGAGACAATGAAGAGCCAATATGAGATCGAGCTAAAGGTGAGTGTTGATGCCACCTGGAACGAAGCCGATGCTGTGTATGCCGACCAGATGAACAAACTGGAGAACTTCTTTTTTTGAGAAGGTTGGAGATCGACAATGAAACGCATGGGTGTTGCATCCGAGCTATTTTTCTAAGTTCCCTTGTCGAATCCTAAGATTTCTATCCCTCCCGAGCTAGATAATTTGTAAACATGTTGCTCGATGCCATTTTGTTTATATCCTATTTTGCCCTTTTTGTTGTTCTTTTATTTCCTCTTTTTTTTTTTTTTTGCAACCTGTATATTCCTATATCTTGTAAAGTACTGTTGATACATGAGTGGCATATATGATATCGTTCTCGCTTTTGCGTTTGTTGAACTGTTGGTTACTCTATCTATGTAGATGAAGGGTTGAATGTCTTGCCTTTTTGACCCCCCGTTTCCATTACGTATATGAAAGGACGGGGTGAATGGATAGCCAGTCTTGAAATTCCCCCACATTAATTAGCCGTCATTGTTTTCCTCCATTTATACAATTTGTGGAACAAGTTATGGAAGTCATTCCAAAGTTTAAACTTTGCATAGCCACAATCTACTTGTATGGACCTTGAACAACAACTCGCTTGTATGGATCTTGGAAGTGTTTCTTCTTCAGGGACGTCGACGTGGGATAAAGCAGTCCCTGCTTTTGCTGCCACTGGCTAGGATGCTTGGCTAAAACCATCCCATCTCCAATTAGAGGAGTAAATTCATCATAGATTTGTGGAGTTTGATGATCCGATCTTGGTTTATCCATCTCGTCACAGCTTGGTGGTGTATCCTTACGTACCATTTGACCAAATTCGTTGTTTGGAAGACAATTTGCTTTCGGCGTGGCATACCTTGACTCTTCTGACCAAAATAATGTGGATGGTCTCTAACCCAATTGAGGATGTGGGACTTAGTCCGTCACGTTTGGCAAAAAAGGCAAAGCTCTCCTCATTGGATTTTCGTAAATTTGTAAATGAACCACACTTCCCTCATTCATTTGGACTGGACCCCGCTGCACCTATTCTCCCTCCAAATTCGAACTGGATTGAGGAATTGAAGTTCACGCTTTTTGAAATACAACACTTTCCCGCCTAACAAGCACCTGTTCCCTCTTCGGATTATCAAAGGTATAAGGCCCAATCCGTTCTTGCGGCTTTTTCCCATTTATGCTTTGAAGTTCTTCACAATGATATTCCTTTGAAAAATCTTCACTAGGCTTTCAATATTGTTTCGCGAAGCCATATTCTTGGTCTAATTGCTCACATGGAACTTTATACGTTCCTAGACCAGCTCCCACTTTTACTTTATTGGCACAAGAACAATATGATAACCTGCCAAGCCTTGGACGAGATTTCTACTACTCATATCCATACTCAATATGAAGCAAAAAATCTTCTTGAGGATTATGCAGACTTCAAGGACAAGGACTTGGCTTGTTGGGACGACGTTCTGATGGATGAAGTGGAGATGGCTCTAAAACAAACAAAGTTTAAAATGAAAGCCGAATAACTCTTTCTTCAAATAAGAGCCCAATAGTTGGAAAAGCCTCAGTTGGATAAGATAGAGGATAGGTTGGAAAAAGAATATGTATTCATCGAGTATTGTTGGAATAAGTTCCATGATCTCGTAATTTTGTCTGTTCCATATTTTTATGAAATTGAGAACGTAATATAATGAGTTCGGCTTTTATGGGGCCAAATTTTTATGATGCAACCTTGCGTTTATTCATTATGCTTCATAATTGAGCATTATTCTTCATAATTGAGCATTATTACATTGTAGTTACAAGGTTTTAATGATAATACTTCCTTAGGTGCATCGCATTCCAAGGCCTTGGGAGGACATTCCCACATTGATCGACCACTTCGTATGCCCCTTCCCCAGCCAGATTAGTGATCTGGTATGGTCCTTCTCAATTTGGCCCAAGTTTGCCATCAGTAGCTTTTCGCTCGTTTGGGAGGACTTTTTTCAAAACTAATTCACCAACTATATATCGCTAATGCTTTACTCGCTTATTGTAGGCACGGGCTATATCTTGCTGGTATACTGCCAGTCGCAGCATCACCTTATCACTTTTTTCTTCAGTGAGATCAAGTTCACTTCGGAGTAGTTCATCATTCGCTCCACTTTCCACTAAATAAGATTTTCCTATCGGAAAGTCGATTTCTAATGGAATGACGGCTTCCACCCCAAAGGCCAGGGAGAAAGGTGTCTCGTTTGTGGCACATTAGGGCATTGTTCGATATGACTAGAGTACTGTTGGGAGCTCTTCGGCCCATCTCCCTTTGGATGCCTCCTACCTCTTTTTGATACCATTAAGAATGGTTTTGTTCGAAGCTTCGGCTTGCCCATTACTCTGGGGATAAGCTGGAGTGGAATGATAGGCCTTAATTCCCTATCATGCGCATGGTTCTTTGTATATTCGGCAATCGAACTATGTGCCATTATTGGATATAAGTGCTCTTGGTATCCCAAACCTGGTGATGAGGTTTCGCCATAAAAAACGTCGAATATCAACATCACAGATAGTTGCCAATGGGTCGACCTCAATCCACTTTGTAAAATAATCTGTTGCTACGATCAACCATTTCAGATTTCCTAGAGCGCAAGGCAATGGTCCGACAAGGTCCAATCCCCACTGTGCGAATGGCCAAGGACTTAAAATGGGATTAAGCTCTTCAAAGGGTTGTCGGATGATTGGTGAAAACTTTTGGCATGCCGAACATTTTTGTACGACCTGTTGTGAGTCACGTTGTATTCGGGGCCACCAAAACCCATGCGTGAGTGCCCGATGAGCCAATGATATGCCCCCTGCATGATCCAGCATGTATCTCATCCAACACACTTTCGACTTCATCTGGATATAGGCATTTGAGATAGGGTCCCAAATAGGATTTCCTGAACAGCTGCTTCGAATCGCTCAGCCAAAAATGCATAGCTTACAGTTTGATTCAATGGGTCTCTTTGCTATCAACGGGCACAGTACAATTAAACAAATATCGGATGAGAGGGGTCATCCAATTTTTGTTAGAATGGATGGGGCACGCAACTTCTATAGTGATGCTAGAGGTGGAAATGACCCTTATCTCGATCATACACCGTTCTATCTACGCAATTGCTACAACCAAAGTGGCTAGTGCATCGGCATGGCTATTATGGTCTTGCCCGACCTGGTGAATTTCGAAGGAAAGAAATTGCTTGGCCGCTGCTTTTGCTATTGCCAGATATTTTATCATTCATTCATCCTTAGCCGTGTACTCGTCATTCATCTGTTTGATGACCAGTTGTGAATTAGACTAAACTATTATGGATTTAGCGCCTAACATTTTTGCAGTCATAAGGCCTTTGATGAGAGCTTCATATTTGCATTCATTATTAGTAGCTGAAAAGCCCAGGCAAGCCGATATTTCAATTGTCTCTTGGTGAGGTGTGATCAGCACGAATCCAATCCATGTATCTTTAGCATTGCTAGCCCCATCACAACGCATTACCTATATGGTGTCAGTGGAGGACGTGATTTCTATTTTGCCCTCCACAGTGCTCGTCTTTAGTGCAAATTTGGCTAGGAAATAGGCAAAAACTTGCACTTTGATTCAAGTCCTTGGTCAGAACTGAATATCATATTGTCCGAGATCAACAGCCACTTGGAAATATAACTTGAAGAGTCAAATTGGTGCAAGACCCGTTTAAGTGAAAAAGCTGAATAAACAATGATAGAATGGGCCAAGAAGTAATGGCGTAATTTGCGGGATAAAACGACCAACGCCAGGAGTAACTTTTCTAGGGACAGGTACCTAGTTTCTGCATTGAGTAATGTTTTGCTCACGTAGAAGACTGGTATTTGCCCATTTGAAGATTCTTTTATGAGTGCCAAACTTACAGCATGATCAAAAACTGCTAGGTACAAGTACAACCTTTCCCCATTGAAGGGGCAGGTGAGTAGAGGTTGTTTGGCTAGGTAACCCTTTAGTTCTTATAGAGCATGGTCGTATTCTGGGGTCCATTCGAATTGGTTCTTTTCCTTGGTCAGTTGGAAAAATGATCGGTATCGATCGAAGGATCGACTGATGAACGTGTTGAGTGCTGCTGCCATCCCAGTGAGCATTTGGATTCCTTTAACAGTTGAGGGCGAGGTTAGGTTGATCAATGCCTGGATTTGATCAGGATTGGCTTTTATTCCTCGATTAGTGACAATATACCCTAGAAACTTTCCCGATCCAACCCTGAACACATATTTTGCTGCATTAAGCTTTATCTTGTACCTACAGAGTTCCTCAAAGGTTTCTTGAAGGTCATCGGGATGATGTCTAGCTTCCTTTGACTTGATCACCATGTCGTCGATGTATACTTCAAGGTTCCGTCTAATTTAACTGCGAAACATTTTCGTAACCAACCGTTGGTACATTGCTCCAGTATTTTTAAGACAAAAGGGCATCACTTTGTAACAGAATAACTCAATAGGTGTGATGAATGAGGTCTTTTTCTGATTATCCAGATGTATCGCAATCTGATGATATCCCCGATACGCATCCAGAAAACTCATTCTTTCTTGTCCGGAGGTTGCATCCATGAGTTGGTCAATTTTTGGTAGAGGAAAGCTATCCTTGGGGCATGCTTTGTTCAGATCAATGAAATCTACGCACACCCTCCATTTGCCGTTCTTTTTCTTAACGACCACAGTATTGGACAACCACTCCGGATATTGAACTTCCCGAATAGCATTTGCCTAAAGTAACTTAGCTACCTTCTCCTTGACGGCATCGACGTGTTGAGGCGTGGACCTCTGATTCTTCTGTATCATCAGTCGTAAGTTCGGACTCACGTGTAATTTGTGGCTTGTCACCCTTGGGTCGATGCCCTCCATTTTATAACGTGTCTAGGCGAATATATCCCTGTATGAGAGTAGAAAATCCACCAGTTGACTTTTCTCTTCTGGGGCAAGATTTTTACCTATGAGGAAGAACCTATCTTCATCTTTGGAATCGATTGGTATTTTTTCGAGTTCTTCGGCACTTTTAGCTCCTATTTGCAGATTAATTTCCTCTCCTGAATCATTTGTCCGAACTTCAAGTGGCCGAGTTAAAGATACTGCCATATATCATTTTGCCATTGTCTGGTCCCCCCTAATGGTCCTGACAGTGTTAGCTTCTGGGAAGCGTAGAACCTGGTGGAAGGTAGATGGAACAACTTCCATTTGGTGGAGCCAAGTTCTAACCATTATGGCATTATAAGGAGATGGCACATTGACCACCCAAAACTCGACTTGGTGGACTGTTTCTCTGGCCTTGACTGGCAGGAAGATACATCCTAAAGGGAATACCGAGCTCGAGTTGAAGCCATAGAGTGGGTATTCCACATTGAGCAGGGCTTCATGAGACAACCCTAGTTTTTTAAGAGTCCGTAGTACATGATTTTGGTCAAACTGCCTGGGTCGATCAATATCATTTTGAGATCGAATTCCCCAATTTGTAGTATTACTACCAACGCATCATTATGGGGATGATGGACCCATGTCATATCCTCATTAAAGAAAGAAATCTTTGTTGATGAACGAACCTTTTTTGCAGCCACCTCTGATAAGGACATAGTTTCTCTTTAGAGTGTTGGCGCTGTTTCCCGACTTATGCGCCTTTTTGTTGGAACTGAATAGATCATATTGATAGTTACAATGGGTTGTGTTTCCCCAGCTTTGTCCCTGGTATTATCCTTTTGATCTGTGGACGAGTCAACATAAGATCGTAGATGTTCGCTTTGCACCAATTCTTCCAAGAATTGTGTAGATACCCCATTTTTAACCACCCGTAAGACTTAGGCACTTGGTCCAACGCACTCGATGATGAAACTGCATTGTGTGATTCGAGTTCTCGACAAAGGAATCCAAGGACGAGCCCCGAAATAATCCCAAAACCTTCCTACTTGCCTTATTCTTACCTCAGAGGTTCATTTTTGAACATTGTGCCACCTTACATTGAGTTTGAAACAAGGGAATAGGGCAGCACAGTAGGGCCCGGCCGCGCCCCATTGAGAGCTGGCCGTGGCCATTTGGGCCCAGCCATGCCTTGCTGGCGATAAACTTTGTTCTGGGTGAGAGCCCGCCAACTGCCTTTTTTTGAAGATATTTTCGACCTTTTTTGCTCAAATTCTATAAAAATGAGGTTATACCTTTGTTTTCAGGGTTGAACAATTTCAAAGAACATATACACACAAAAGAGAGCTCTTTCTTCATATACAAGTCACCTTTGAGCAAACCTATCTCTCTTGACTAATATCCATACACCATATACCACCTTAGATCATAACCTTAGAGCCTTGGTTGAGGCTTGTGCATCACAATTCAAGCTTGAGAGTGTGCTTGAACTAAGTTTGTGTTACAAACAAGAGCTTGCTTCTTTAAGAGGTATACGCTTACTACTTTCTCTCCTACTTCTTTTCCTATCTCTTATTAGCTACTTCTTGTGTTTTGTGTTGTCTTGAGTCCTTTTCAAGTGTTTAAACTTGGGTTTGGATAGCTACCAAAGGCTAGAGAGGGTTAACGCTTTCTCTTGCACCTTATTTCATAGCTCAAGCCCTTGTTTTTACACTCTTTTCTTAATTCTCAAACTAATTTTCAGAGGTTTAAAAGGGCTGTAAAACATGGTTTAAGGTCTCAAAAAGTGGAGGGGTTGGCCACCTCTCCTTGTCTTTGTTTACTAGTTTGTGTCTCCTTGCTTTTGTCTATCTTTTTGTGTACTTTTAACACATTTTTAGCCAATTTTTTTTTTTTGGGGGGGGGGGGCTATTTTGGAGTTGTTGTAATTTATTTAATTAGTTTATGCTTTGAATATTTTCTTGTTGTATTGTAAGTCCTCATAGCTTTGGTTGTTTAGGCCTTAGACACTGAGTTGTTTGAGTTGACAGCTTTCTTCATTCCAAAGGTCTCATTTTAATAATCAAGTTAGCATTCATTTCTGCAACCTCTCTCTTTTCTTCTTTTCTTCTTTTCTTCTTTTGTTTGAGAATCATTTCAACCAGTTGGTGGTTATTCAAAGCATGAGCTAGAAACCTATGCTCAATGGCTTAATCTCTATGGAGGTTCACCGTTAATGGCATGGTCCCTCTTTAATGTTTAGGAGGACCTTTCACTTGATGTTCTTTTCGTTTAGCAGACTTAAACATTATTTGGACAAATTGATTAAGAAATGGCAAGGACTATTAAAATTACCTAAAAATTGGACCAACCAACATAAGAAAAATGAATAAGGTCACTTGGGTTCCGTCAGACGTTATACTGAGTCTATTGTGTCAAGAGTCGTCAAACATCAATTCATGGTGTTTTGACGTCCCCTGAAGCGTCTCTACTTCCCTTTTTGAGTTCGCTCCATGATAAGAGAGAAGGGTGAGTGTCATCCATTCCATTCATTGATTTTTGTCCAAATCGTGGCCAAAATCATCAAGCAAGCAACTTTCTCATTGGTGGTTTTGGAAACGACTTCGTCTTTCTCTTTAGGCTTTCCATGACAGAGAAGTGTAAAAGGGACAAACAGAGTTCATAAAAAACTTTGTCTGCACTGTTTTCACCTTAGAGCACAAAAACAGGGTTTTGCACAACATTAGAGCACGATCGGCCTTATTTGGGCCTGGCTGGGCCTCATTAGGGGCCAACCGCCTTTCAACGTTTGGTACACAGTGTCTTTTTGTAGAAACAGAGGGCAATGACTGAAGGTTAAACGAGGCAGATTCCAAGGAAGGCAGGTAGAGCTGCTTCTGAAATCGTCACGTGCATACCATCTTTGTGCATCCTTGTTTGGATCAATTTTGTAAATTAATGCTCTCATTATAGTTGTAATTAAATATAATTAGCGTTGTTGTAATTATTGTACTTGTTGATTTGTGTTTGTTATAGCTAGTTAAATTAGATAGCTAGTTTCTTGCTCGTTCTTATTCTTGTTGTAATAAATTAGAAAACCAATTTATTTCTTATTCATTATTCGGATTTTTAGTAGTTAGTTTGTTTCAAACATTTAGACATTGATTCAGACCCTCTTGAGTGAGGGCAAATATGTAATAATGGTGTATGTCTTCAAACCCACATTTATTTCTCCCTTTTTGTTACTAGCTTATGATGGTAGCATAGAGCATCATACTTAGCATTCCCATGTCTGCACACACTTGTCTCATGTACATTTGGGTTCGGCTCATCATACTAACCAATGTCAAATTCAATGTCATTGCTTGAAAACGTGATTTTTCACATGTCTTGAATTGGATCATACACCATGCTCATAGCCGAGCCTATAAAAATTGCATAAATGTTTGCGTTGCATTAGTCACATTGTATCGTTTAGGAACATGCAAATTTTCTAATTATTTCGCTTTGTTTGGCTTGCCTTAGAGTACTAGGTGAGCGTTTATTGCTTTAGCATCTTGCATTGTGTGTGACTGTTGCCATATCAAGCATATTTTCCATGAGGCTAAGTGCTTAAGTGATATACCTGTTTTGAATGCTAGTGGATGAAGGCTAATTGCTTAAATTGGGGTATTTGATGAGTGTACATACGAGATAACTTTTTCAAGTGGTACATATTCAAAACAATTTTCAAACAAACGCAAAATCAAATTTTCCAATTTTTTACAAATTAGTCTATACTTGCGTGCAATACATAGTAATGTTAACTTAATAAATCAGAACAAGAGTATATAATATAAATAAAAATCACATCATGATTAGTAGAGGCCGATCTTTGATCGGACGAGTGAGGTGCTTAATTTATGGCCTTCCCCTCTCGTACCTAAGTTCCCGAGCCGAGACACTTTGGTAATGACAAATAAATGGCCTTTGGCACAAGTCTCAGGTTTCCTAAATTTTTCAGAAATATTTAGGTGGCGACTCTGTAATCTGGCAAAGCAGTTCATTTTTTGGCATTTGATTCAAACATCGATTTTCCAAAAGAATTGTCGAATTTGGACTCCTTTTGTGTTTTCACTGTTTCACATTGCACTTGTGAAATCAGATTCAGAACCACGGGAGTCTGAACTATAGGGCTAGTCGTATCTGAAAGGAGCACGAAAAGAAAGTTACAGTTTCTGGCAACTTTGCTGGGGATTTAGAGAGCTTGACTTGAAACTCAAGATGTGACATTTTATTTACATATCTATGTTCTTTGCATTGCATTTGCATGGTTACTTTAAGTCACTGTGTTTTTCATCTACTATTCCTGGACGGTTTACTGGAGGCTTTCCCAAAAGCTTGCCAAAAGACTGACCAGTCGTGGGCTCTACCATGTTAGAAATACAACCCTTGGATTTGGATTACTACTGTACCACTTGATCCTCCTTTCACTTCTCAGTGTTAGGTGTGAGAGGTATATTAGGTGATCTTGCCGAGGTATCCTTTCGACCATTTGGCCTAGCTTCATATAGTGGGCTATACTGATTATTCCAAAATATAACAGGATGCGACCCGTTTGTAGGATGTTGTGAGACTCTTTGTTTAAAATAGTGTAGCCTAGATCATGTCAAAAATCTAGGACAGGGTAACCCTCCCTCCCTCCCTCATAAGGGTGTTTTGGTTCTTTTACTTGGTATGTGCTTTTATCGTGAGACTGTACAGGATGGTTTATATCAGTATTAGTTTGAGAGCAGAGTTCAGTGGGGATTATGGTTCTTTAGTTGTGTTTTATCTACTGTGAATTGGGCTGAAGTTCCATCCAATTTTTGATCGAGGATTTTTCTTTTCTGTCTTTTGCTAGGTAGTGTAATATCATAGCATCAGAAAGACCCGATATTTCCCAAGTTGTGTGGACTCGTTTTGGCAGGATTTGCAAAGCTCAAGACCTTGTCGGTGGTCAACCAGTGTTAGTCTCACTTCTACCAGTTGTTCGACGAAGATGGAATAGACAGTCAGTAACACCAGTACAAAGCATTCAGCAAACACCTATCCACCTCTGCTTAGCATCAACTATACATCCAATCCCAATTGCTTAGCCGAACCCGGATCCACCTCTGCTAGTGGAAAATCCCCAAATCCCAGATCCTCAGGAAATGTTTCCCCCGACCCCCGCTTATAGGCCTTTAGGTCAACCCCCTGCGGAAATCCTTCTCTTTAACATCAATGAAATTGATCCGGCTCTAATCAAGATTGCCAGGCTAGAGAAAGCCTTGAAAAAGTCCCAAGGCTTCAACTCCATTCCGAATATTGAAGACGGTACACTAAGGCTTCAGTTAGATTACCAAAGAAATTTAAGATGCCCCACATCTATAGATTCGATGGAAGTGGGGATCCGATTGTGCACGTTCGTTTGTTTTCAGATGTGCTAAGACCGATGGGCCTGTCTCGAGCACAAAAACTATCGTTATTCGGGAGGACCTTGTCTGATGTAGAGGCTATCTAGTACGCTAAGTTGGAAGACTCCACAAAGCGAAATTAGGAGGAGCAATCTGAGGCATTTGTTAACCAGTACTCTTATAACACTTAGATAGAGGTAACCATCAGTGAGCTAGAGGCTATTACCTAGAATCCTAAAGAATCATTCATTGATTTTGTCGCATGGTGGAGAGCCAAGGCAGGCCGGATGACAAATAGACCTTCTGAAAGGGAACAAGTTTGACTGGTGGTCCGGAATCTCGAGCCAGATATGCTGCAAAGAATGATAGTAGCGCTGCTGTCCATTTGCTTCCTTACACAAGTTGGGGGTCCAGATTGAGAGTGCATTCAAAAAGGGTATTATTCACAGAACAAGTGAACCTATAAGAAGGCCATTCTCTCAAAGTACCAATGCTAGTAATAACACTATTCTACAGCTTGCAGATGTCAGTACTGTTGTTTCAACAACCAAGATGGCTGATCCCTTTGCTATTGCCACAACCTCGCAATCTTCACAAACTACAGGTCCACCCCATAACCGAAGAACCTTTACCCCTTCTATATGAGCCCAATCACGCCTTCAAATTATTAATAAAAAAGAGGCACCACAAACCCCTCGATCCTCGACCCCTTCCTAACCCCTTACCACCTAAACATGACCCTACCTAGTATTGCATCTTCCACCAGCAACACGGCCATCCTATAGACCTGTGCTACTGCTTACGTCATGAGATCCAAGATCTCATTGACAACAAAGTCCTTGCCCCACCTAAACCAAATGTAACTGCCCTACACAAAGTCAAGTCCCTTCATCCAGGAACATTAACTACATCCATACACTACTACCCACTTTCAACCCTAGCTCATATATTACCTCATCTCACCTACCAAAATCGGAGGTGGTTATTTTGGAAAGCACAGTCATGTGCATGATAGACTTAACACCACAAACCCAATCCAAACCTATGGCAATAAAAACGGAGAAAAAGGAGAATGCACTGAAGATAGGGTTGTTTGATACCCATGTCATAGAAAGGGGGGCCTCGCTTACAGAGGAATATGACCCTAGCTTATACATTGTGGCTGTCGACCAACCGAAGCCAGTAGTCGTACTGCCGGGCTTCCTTAGCATTAGCGCTATTAGGGAGGACTAGTTAGGACAACATCAGAACAATTGGCCTAAACAGAGCCTGAATGACTTGGCCGAACTGGAAGAAGACCTGGCCGAGCTGGAAGGGGATCTAGACAACCTCTACTTCTTTGAAGAAAATGATACAAGCAGTGTACAACTGGGGTAGTGGGATCCAAGCCAGCCGAAAACAAGAAACGGATGGTTAAGTGATGAAGAGTCAAATGTTGAAGAACAAATAAAAGAGATTGGGAAAGAAGAGGGAGTTGGTGCTAGCAGCAAGGCTGAGGCTGTACCTCTGATTGAAACAGATCAAGTGTTAGTGCAGTTCCAGCGGGAACGGATAGAAGAGATCCAAATGAAATAGCTTTTGAGTAGGGCAAAGAAAAAAGAAAAGCAAAGGTCGAATAGACAACAGATGATATTTAGAGCACATGAAAAACCAAGTGGGAACCCAGTGATAGGAAGAGAACGCCAAAAAAGCTCAAGAAGTATTGGGATTCAGAAACCAAGACTGTGGTGGAAGAAGAGTGGTATGATGACGGCAGGCATGATGTGAACATGCTTTAGATAGAACCAAATAATGGCCGACCATGCCTGCAGGAGAGTGATAGGAAGACAGCGACTTAAGTCATGCGTATACCGACGAAGAGTGGAAGACTGATATCCCTGATGACACCTGGTATACTGACGAGATTAACCACATGACCCGGAGTGGTCAGTGCTTCAAACTTGTGGTCTTAGATCAGCTGAGGTCCTCCAATAAAGAGGCTGAAAAGTTAAAAGAGAAGGATATTGAAGAAAACCTGGTCTTGAAGCAACTCAAAAAGATTCAGGCGGACATATTAATCTGGGGGCTAATCATGGTTTCTCGGGAGCATAGGCAAGCACTGTTAGAGGCAATGAACCGGACCAAATTACCTATAAACACCACTGCTGACCAATTGGTATCATTGGTTACATCTGGGGACGTTACACCGATGATATCTTTTACAGATAAGGAGTTACCACCTGAGGGTGCCAACCACAACCGACCCTTATATGTGACCTTGGAAAGTCGAAAAAAAGTGGATTCTAGTGGTTCTAGTTAATACTAGATCGACGATTAATGTATGTCCTGTAAGGACTGTATATGCTATCGGTTTGAGGTTGGCCGACTTTACGCCCACAACCCAAGCTGTCCGAGCTTATTACAACACTAGCCAGGACGTTATGGGGACATTCAAAAGCCAAGTGTTGATTGGCCAATCCAAACATGAGGTGGAATTCCATGTAATGGATGTACCGGCCACCTTCAATCTACTATTGGGAAGGCCTTGGCTGCATTAGATGAAAGCGGTGTCGTCAACGGTCCATCAGTTGGTAAAATACCCCTTCAAAGGCGGGATTGCTACTGTGTATGGAAATTTTGCGATCCATCCACCCCAAGGAACTACCGTGCCTGTGCTGGAAATCATACATGGGGAAAAAGATGTATTCCTCTTTGGCTTCTCCTTGACAGAGACCTGGGTGGCCCAAACTATAATAGTGGAAAACGATGGGAATTACGTGAGTGCCCAGTCTATTTACATAATGAACAAGCAGGGGCATATACCTGGAGTAGGACTAGGCAAAAGTAGTAGGTAGGGAGGTACTATTGCCAAGGAGATGAGTCACAACCCCCATGCTTTTAGGCTGGGATACAAGCCTACCGCTGCAGATTGGCACAGGAAAGAGCAGGAGTTGAGAGGAAGAATCAAAGCAAAGAGGGTTGGGAAGCAATATGAGTTAGTCCACAAGCCAATATAGGGAACCCTGAACGGATGTTTTATCCGCCAAGGGGAAGATTTCCCCTTCTGTGGATTTCCAGAGCCATAGTATGAATGGGAAACAAAGACAAGGTACCTGGGGTTAGAGATTTTCTTCGGGCACCAGTTACTAGAAGAAGAAGAAGAAGAGCAAACAAACCTGAGTCCTTACACAGATCAAGGCGGGACAGCAAGCCTGGATTTTGAAGAGGAAGAGCTGTTGGGAAAAGCACTGGCTGATCTACTAACAAGTTCTACTGCTGGAGCTGAGTCCGTTAACTTGGGGGATAGTTTTACTATCTCAATGATCGAGGATAAACCAGTAGTGAATTTCTCCAATCTTATTGTGGATGCGTCTAAGGCTCCACACCTAGTCTGGAAGTTTAAGAAGGTTCATCAGCAATTCTAAATTGGATAGTGAGTTTGAATCTAATTCCACTAAGTCAGTGGAGACGGAGTCAGATTCTAGTTTGTCTGAGTCTAGTACTTCCGGGAGTGGTAATCCGGTTACCAAGGTCCTGTCCAGGTCGTCTTTCAACTTTTCTTTTGAGTCCACTATAACTAAGGATTCAGACCTTTTGAATGAAAATGTTATGGACTTTGCTTACTTTTTTGTGCCTTTGGTTTGTTGTATTGATCTTGATTTTCAAAATTTCGACTTAAATGAAGAGGAAGAAATTCCTCGAGCTTTGAAAATTTTGGTTAATTTTGAGAAGGAAAGGTGTGTTAAGCCCTGTACTGATGAAATCATTGCAATTAATGTGTGTATTGAGAAGGATCCGCAATTGGTCCAGATTAAGTCCACGTTGTCTTCGGAGGAACGCAAGCGTTTAATCACTTTATTAAGAAATTTCAAAGATGTTTTTGCGTGGTCCTACGAAGACATGCCTGGAATTGATCCTGAGAGTGTATAACACTGGATCCCTCTTGACCTTGAGGCTCAACCAGTTAAACAAAAACTACGCAAAAGTTCACCCAAATTGGGCTTTGAAGATTAAGGAAGAAGTTACTAAACAGATTGAGGCAGGGTTCTTGTTTGCATCTGAGTATCCTATGTGGTTGGCTAATATTGTTTCGGTTCCGAAGAAAAACGGAAGAATCAGAGTTTGTGTCGACTTCAGGGACCTGAATAAGGCTAGGCTGAAGGATGACTTTCTTTTGCCGCACATAGATAAGTTTGTAGACTTCACTGCGGGCCATGCATTGCTCTCATTCATGGACGGGTTTTCCGGGTATAACCAGATTTTGATGGCACCTGAGGATAAGGAGAAGACCGCTTTCACTACTCCATGGCGTACTTACTGTTACCGAGTTATGCCATTTGGGTTAAAAATACCAGGGCTACCTATTAGAGGGCTGTAACCACCATTCTGCATGACATGATCCACAAAGAGGTTGAGGTATATGTGGACGACATGACTGTCGAGTCTAAAGATTGAGAGGGCCACTACACCGCATTAGAAAAATTCTTTTAACGGATCAGAGAGTATAGACTGAGGTTAAACTCGTAGAAGTGTGCTTTTGGGGTAACAACAGGGAAGATACTGGGTTTCCTAATTACACAAAAGGGAATTGAAGTAGATCCGGCCAAAATCAAGGCCATCTTAGAAATGCCAACACCAAGGACCGAAAAGTAGGTGCGCAGCTTTCTGGGTAAAGTGCAATTCATAAGATGGTTTATTTCAAAATTAACCTTGACTTGTGAACCACTATTTGGTCTTCTGAAGAAGGGAAAGAAGTTCCAATAAGACGATTGCTGTCAGTTTAAATTTAAACAGGTCAAGCAGTATTTACAGAACCTGTGTTATCACTACCAGAACCAGGGAAACCACTGATCTTGTACCTGTTAGTGATGAATTCTGCTATGGGTTGTATGCCAGCTCAAGAGTCAGAAGCCAAGGTAGAAAAAACCATCTATTACTTGAGCAAGAAGATGCTAGATTACGAGACTCGCTACACTCTCCTTGAGAAAGTTGAGGCACTACCTGTTAGCTCACTCTGTAGTTCTGGTTTCAAGATTAGATCCCATTAAATATCTCTTTGAAAAACTAGCGTTTACGGGTAGGCTAGCTCGTTGGTTGCTTCTTCTCTCCGAATTCGATTTCAAATATATCTTACGCAAGTCGGTTAAAAGGAAAGCTGTAGGGGAATTCCTGGTAGACCACCCGATAGAGGGAGATGAAGCAGTGGAATACTTGTTCCCAAATGAAGACATTCTGCATGTTGAGGAGGAAATGTGGACGATGTACTTTGACGGCGCATCTAATCAATACGGTTTTGGGATCGGTGTGTTGCTAATAGCACCCGATGACTCCCATGTACCCTTAGCCTTCAAACTCTAGTTCAAAGTGTCCAATAATGAAGCAGAGTATGAGGCGTGTATTGCTAGATTGGAAGCGGCCCTAGAACTAGGGACAAAAAGGTTGGACATCATCGGGGATTCAAACTTGGTTGTTTCTCAAGCCAACGAAGATTGGTGGGTTAAAGAAAAGAAAATGAAGGCTTACCATCAGGCCCTGGATGTGCTAATTCTGAGGTTTGAAAAACTAATGTTTACCTATCTGCTAAGAGAGAACAACCGGTTCGCAGATGTATTGGCAACTCTATCTTCTATGGTAAACATTCTGTTAGGGTCAAGATGCGTCAGATCCTTATTGAACAGAAATATATGCCGGCTTATGAGACTATTGCCGTAATAAATAAAGTGCAAGACAGAAACCTCTGGTATTATGATATTTGGAACTTTCTGAAAAAAGAGATGTATCCACCAAGGACAAATGCCAAAGTCAAAAGGGGAATACATCGTCTGGCCGTCCAATTTATCATCTGTTGGGGTAAGCTGTATAAAAGAGGCCATCTAGGAACGCATGAGCTGTGTGTTGAAGAAGAACAAGCAAAACGTCTTATGGAGTCCATTCACGGAGGAGAGTACGGAGCCCACATGAATGGTGTGATGCTGGCCCGGAAAATCCTTAGACAAGGTTATTACTGGTTAACCATGGAGGAGGATTGTATTGGTTTTGTGCGACGATGCCATAAATATCAAATCCATGCCAATCGCATGAACATACCGCTGTCTAAGCTTTACAACATGACTTCACTGTGGCTTTTTTCCATTTGGGGAATAGTCGTTATCGGTGTTGTCTCGCCAAAAGGGTCAAATGGGCACAAGTTCCTTCTGGTGGCAATTGACTACTTCACAAAGTGGGTGGAAGCACAGTCCTATGCGGTGTTAAAAGCGTCGCATCTAGCCAAATTCACCATAAATAACATCATCTGCTGATATGGGGTGCCGAACGAGATCATGTCAGATAATGGCTCACACTTCAAGAAAGAGGTGGTGGATCTGCTTGAGAAATATAATGTGGCTTTTCATAAGTCATCTACGTATAGACCACAGACCAACGGAGCTATTGAGGCTGCAAACAAGAACGTTAAGAACATTCTGCGAAAGATGGTAGAAACATACAAGGATTGGCCGAACAAACTGCCATTTACACTTTGGGGCTATAAAACCTTAATTCGAACATTTATAGGGGCAATCCCCTATTCTCTTGTCTATGGAATGGAGGCTGTTTTGCCAATTGAAATTGAAGTGTTGTCACTACGAGCTATGACTGAGTATCAGATAGCGGAGGCAGACTAGCAACAGAGTAGGTTTAAGGAGTTAATGTTGTTTGATGAGAGAAGACTGAGGGCATTGTATCATGTCCAGGGCTACCAACGCCAAATTGCCAGGGCTTTTAACAAGAAAGTTAAGTCCATAAATCTTAAGGAAGGGGACATGGTATTGAAAGACAACCGGGCTCCCATGCATGACTCTAGGGGCAAGTTCAGACCCAATTGGACTGGTCCTTATATCATCAAGTCAATCTGGTCAGGAGGGGCGATTATTCTTATAGACCTAGATGGCCTGGAGTTTTCACAGCCGATCAACATGGATAAGTTGAAGAAATATTACCCCTGAGAAGCTCGCTAGGCCGAAAACCCAAAAAGGCAACCTAGGAAAAAGTTAGAGCATGAAAAATTAGAAACAAAGGAAAACTAAGTTCGCAAGGTGAAAAACCTGAAAATGCGACTTTGGAAAAAGTTAGAGCGCAAAAGGAGAGAGTTAATACTCGAGTGAACCTAAACCGAACTACATAAGGCTTGATTCCCATCTTTGGGATACGTAGGCAACTTCATCCTGAAGTTCGGCCATAACCATCTCCAACTCAACTGTCTTATTCATACATATTTTGATCTGGCCATCTTTCTCCATTATCAGTTAGCTTGGTGGTGTGATCTTTATGTTGGTAGAAAAGCCGGCATGGTGGATACAGTTATAGGCAGTTGCGATCTGTTGATTCGGAGCTGTACATCTTGAGGGTTGGTTTCATGCGTGTCAGGCAATGACCATTTCCGGAGATGGTTTTGAAAAGTTTTAATAAAAGTTGATTTTTCTCAAAATTTTACCTTTTTACAACTTGAACCATTTTGGGACCAAAAGGAAATTTTTTTCAGTACTCATAACTTTAATTTTATTGATTTCAACACAAGTATACTTTCCAACTCTCTAATTTAAATCAAAGTTGCTTTTACATCATAAAACTTGAAAAAAAAAAATCAAAGCAGTAAAACTAGGGGCACATTTGCTTGTACTCGTGGAAGTTTCCGTAGCTAAAGATGGCCCAACTTGTTCTTCGTCCTCAAGCCAAGCTAAACACTTGCCAGAAAAGGCATAACTGAAGCTAGGGATAGGAGCCACAAGCTCCCTCATCTTCCAAGTAGTGAGGTACCAAGGCAAGTGTGAACCACGAATGGGAAATGAAGACTGGTATTCCACCTCCTCATCTAGACGTGTCTGGTCATGCCTAAGCTAGCGTCTAAACTGAAAGGGGAAATAGAACACGTAGTGTGTGAGGGCAATCAACTGTATACCCGGTTGGTGGGACATACTATAGCTCATCTCAGTTACGTTAAACCAAGGGCAACGCCAAGCTATGTCAACTGTGGACCGGTTACATACCACCTTTCCTCCTCTCGCATGAGACGCGTTAGGATTGTTTCCCTTAGGTTAAAAACATTGGGCGTGCCCAGTGTTCACACCACCTTTTCTCTTATTCCGTGAGACGCGTTAGGATTGTTTCTATTCGGTTAAAAACAGCAAGTGCACCTGTTGTTTACACCGCCTTTCCTCCTCTTACGTGAGACATGTTAGGATTGTTTCCCTTCGGTTAAAAACATTGGGTGTGCCCGGTGTTCACACCACCTCTCCTCCTATCGTGTGAGACACGTTAGGATTGTTTCCATTCGGTTAAAAACAGCAAGTGCGCCTGTTGTTTACACCACATTTCCTCCTCTCGCGTGAGACAGGTTAGGATTGTTTCCCTTCGATTAAAAACATTCGGCGTGCCCGGTGTTCACACCACCTCTCCTCCTATCACGTGAGATGCGTTAAGATTGTTTCCATTCGGTTAAAAACTACAGATGTGCCTGTTGTTTACACCACTTTTCCTTCTCTTGTGTGAGACGCGTTAGGATTGTTTCTATTCGGTTAAATACATTGGGTGTGCCCGATGTTCATACCACCTTTCCTTCTATCGCGTGAGATGCATTAGGATTGTTTCCATTTGGTTAAAAACAGCAGGTGTGCCTGTTGTTTACACCACTTTTCCTCCTCTCGTGTGAGACATGTTAGGATTGTTTCCCTTTAGTTAAAAACGTTGAGCGTGCCCCGTGTTCACACCACCTCTCCTCCTATCATGTGAGATGCATTAGGATTGTTTCCATTCGGTTAAAAATAGAAGGTGTGCTTATTGTTTACACCATTTTTCCTCCTCTCACGTAAGACGCATTAGGATTGTTTCCCTTCGGTTAAAAACATTAGGCGTGCCCGGTGTTTACACCACCTCTCCTCATATAGCATGAGATGCGTTAGGATTGTTTCCATTCGGTTAAAAACAACAGGTGCGCCTGTTGTTTAAACCACTTTTCCTCCTCTCACGTAAAACGCATTAGGATTGTTTCCATTCAGTTAAAAAAAACAAGTGCGCATGTTGTTTACACCACTTTTCCTTCTCTCGTGTGAGACGCATTCGGATTGTTTCCCTTCAGTTAAAAACAACAGGTGTGCCTGTTGTTCACACCAACTTTTCCTCCTCTCGCGTGAGACGCATTAGGATCTCAATTACTCAGTTAAAAACATAAGGTATGCCTGGGGTTCATACCACCCTCCACCGTCTCTGTGTGAGACGCAGTTTGGCATGGAGCTTTTTGCCTTCTCTATATGAGACATAGTCTGCTTTGTATCTTTTTTTTACCCTGCCTACGTGAGCTGTAGTTAGGTCTGCATTTTCTTATATCTTTTCTATGTGAGACATAGTTTGGTTCGTACTTCCTTTGCCCTCGCACGTGAAACGTGTTTATTTACTCACTTCTTTCCATGTGAGACACGACTTAGTTTGTTTTGCTTGGATTTGTGCTTTTGTTCAAGTGTTGCATTGCTTTATCGCTTGTTAGCATGCATGTGAATGTTTCATTGCATGATCATAAGTTATGTTTCCTGCATATCATTTTGCATTTTGCCCTTGAACTACGCAGGTTTGATTCCTCGCAGAAGAGGATATGTAGGCAACCTTCGGGTTCAACTTTTGGTATTTGTATTTTGATTTATTTTTTTGCCCAAGTCTTACGGCCTCATCAAATGGGTCGTCTTTGGGCTTTGACATTCACTCATGTCATTTTATGATTTCGAGCTCTGTCAAAGAGGGGCAACTATAGACACCCAATTTTTAACCACCTGTAAGACTTAGGCGCTTGGTCCAAGGCACTCAATGATGAAACTGCATTGTGTGATTCGAGTTCTCGGCGAAAGAATCCAAGGTCGAGCCTCGAAATAATCCCAAAACCTTCATACTTGCTTTATTCTTACCTCAGAGGTTCATTTTTGAACATTGTGCCACCTTACATTGAGTTTGAAACAGGGAAATAGGGCAGCACACTAGGGCCCGGCCGTGCCCTATTGAGAGTCGGCTGTGTGTAATAACCCTCATCACTGCTGACCGATAAACTACTGATTACTGCTAAACTGAGACTGATTATGATTGATAACTGAAGTAATCGAAATACTGAACTGACTGACTGAAATCTGAAATGGATTGATTTAGTATATCTGTTTAAATGCATTATCTACCTGTTTGACTGTTTGATTATCTGTTCATGTTTTATGTTTAAACTGCTAATTGAAGGCCTTATCGGCGGCCAAACCAGAAATTGATTAGTGTTTCGTGATCAGTAGAATTTATGTGATTTAATGGTGTGTTTATCTAAAATGTGATTTGGTATGATTAAATTAGATTAAATTAAGCTAATTGGCAAGAGTTTAACTTATTCACCATAATGCCATTGAGTGGCCCACTACACCAAACCTTGTCTAAGACTTAGTCTTGCATTACACAACTCTTCCTCAGCCATTTTGAGAGCATAACCGATCTAGAGAGAGAGGGAGTAAGAGAATTGATGTGTTCTTGAGGGATTTGCTTGGAATCTTGAGGGTATTGTAGAGAACTTGCAACATTGAGCCTCCATACCTCTAATCCAAGACTAAGGTAGGAAATTCAACCACTTAATTGTGTCTTTAAGTTGATTCTTGCATGTTTCATGCTAATTTGAAGAAGTGAGCCTAGAATTGGTTTAAATTGTGGCATTAAGAGCTTAATCTTTGCATGCATGGCATACTCTTGCATTTTTGAGCTTGTTCTTCATAAACTTGCCACATGCATGTTCATCTTTTGATCATAGTCCATGATTTCATCCTATTTTGAAAAGAATTGGCTCATTTGAGCTAGCATTGAAGCCTTGAATTGATCTAAACTCATGCATGTCATGTTTGGATTATGTTCTTGAAATTTAGTTTGAAATTGAGCTTGATTGAACTACCCTTGGGCTTTGATTTTACAAATTGAGCTTTGAATCATGTTGTTCTATGTATTTACAAGTGTTTTCCAGAAAATTAGCCCAAGAGGATCGAAATTTATGCATTAAAACTGAGTTTTGAGCTTGAGGTTCAAATCTGGAATTTCCAGAATTTGGACTCACGCTCGAGCGAGGGATTCCACGCTCGAGCGTACCCTCTGGGCCATGAAAGTCTGCTCGAGCGAGAAAGGTGACGCTCGAGCGTGAAATTCGTGTATCCAGTACTTTGCATGAGCTTGCAGTCCGCTCGAGCGAGAAAGTTTACGCTCGAGAGAGGACTTGTGTCTCATGCTCGAGCGAGGGTCGAGCGCCCGTCGAGCATGAATTTTGAGCATCCAGTATTTTCACTATAGCTTACAGTCCGCTCGAGCCACGGAAGTCACGCTCGAGCGGAGCTCCTTTGTCTGCATGTCCGCTCGAGCGTAGAAAGCCACGCTCGAGCGAGACCCTTGTTTTCTGAAAATTTTGTAAAGTGTTCAAAATTGCATCTTTGCATCCTCTTTCCATCCTAGGCATTCCTAGGGCATATTTAAGGCATCTTAAAGAGGATATAGATGTAGAACCACACCGAGGCAGATTAGGGATTAAGTTATTATCTTTCCCAACTGTGTAGCTTAGTGTGTGTTCGTCCTGTAAACTGTGTAGGGTTGGCTTTCCGAGGAGACGCTCTAGCTTACCGTAGCCCAGAACTCTGTGAGTAACAATTGTGTAAAGATATGTTCAACTGTGGATATTTCTGACTATTTAACTGAACTGCTTTCTGAACTGATACTGTTAATTGAATGAATGTATGTCCTATATTCTGAACTGTATTGTAGCATCCTTAGCAACTACTGTTACTGACTGTTACTGTTACAAAGATCTCTGTCGGTTCCCTTGTTGGAGCCATTACTGTTTACTGATTGATGGCCATCATTTACTGTTCGGTCTTTTAAGACCTACTGTTTACTGTACTGCTATGCTAATGGATGTACCACATATGACTGTTTAACTGAATGACTGATACACTAAATCAATGAACTGTTTTCATTACTGTAAGGACATTCATTCTTAACCTCTTTACGCATTGTGTTATTCACTGGGCTTTAGCTCACTGTTTATATATATATGTAGGTGTTCAGGCACCAGACCGGAGCTAGGAGCGTGGGTTAGACCCCTTTTTTGTCAAGCCAACCACTGTGCCTCACTGCGAGGTTCCGATCCTGCCAAGCTATGGCTTAGGAGTGTTTCAATTTCCTCCGTCTGTCTCCGTATCTGTTTTGTATAATTGTATAGACTGAATGTTTTTGTACTGTACTGTTTTAAGAGGGATTAGGTCCCTGTTCCGATCGACTGTAAATGTTGTACATACTGGTTTGCACTATTTATATATATATGTATGAAAAGTCTTTTTGCATACAGACTCACAACTCATTGGACATTATTTATTTACTGTAATGGCTTCCGCCATGCCCCTGTACTCTGTTTTACCGTTCTACTGTTAAGCAGGCCTTCGGTAATCTCGGATTACTGGCCGGTTACGGTGCTAAACCCATAGAGGCGGGTTTGGGTCGTGACACTGTAGCTATTTGGGCCCGACCGTACCTTGCTAGCAATAAACCCTGTTCTGGGTGAGAACTCGCTAGTTGTCTTTTTTTGAAGATATTTTCAACCCTTTTTACTTAAATTCTATAACAACGAGGTTATACCTCTGTTTTCCAGGTTGAACAATTTCAAAAGAACATATACACACAAGAAAGAGCTCATTCTTTTTATACAAGTCACTTTGAGCAAACTTGTCTCTCTTGACTAATATCCATGCACCATATACCACCTTAGATCATAACTTTAGAGCCTTGGTTGAGGATTGTGCATCACAATTCAAGCTTGAGAGCGTGCTTGAACGAAGTTTGTGTTACAAACAAGAGCTTGCTTCTTTGAGAGATATACAGTTACCACCTTCTCTCTTACTTCTTTTCTTATCTCTTGTTACCTACTTCTTGTGTTTTGTGTTGTCTTGAGTCTTTTTCAAGTGTTTAAACTTGGGTTTGGATAGTTACCAAAAGGTATAGAGGGTTAACACTTTCTCTTGCACCTTATTTCATAGCTCAAGCCCTTGTTTTTACACTCTTTTCTTTAGTTCTCAAACTAGTTTTCAGAGGTTTAAAAGTGCTAGAAAACATGGTTTAAGGTCTCAAAAAGTGGAGGGGTTGGCCATCTCTCCTTGTCTTTGTTTACTAGTTTGTGTCTCCTTACTTTTGTCTATCTTTTTGTGTACTTTTAACACACTTTTAGCCACTATTTTTTTTTTTTTTTAATGTTTGGGGGCTGTTTTGGAGTTTTTGTAATTTATTTAATTAGTTTATGCTTTGAATATTTGCTTGTTGTATTGTAAGTCCGCATAGCTTCGGTTTTTTAAGCCTTAGACATCGAGTTGTTTGAGTTGATAGCTTTCTTCATTCCAAAAGGTCTCATTTTAATAATCAATCTAGCATTCATTTCTGCAACCTCTCTCTTTTCTTCTTTTCTGCTTTTGTTTGAGAATCATTTCAACCAGTTGATGGTTATTCAAAGCATGAGCTAGAAACCTATGCTCAATGGCTTAATTTCTACGAAGGTTCACTGTCAATGGCATGGTCCCTCTTTCATGTTTAGGAGGACCTCTCGCTTGACGTTCTTCTCGTTTAGTGAACTTAAACATCATTTGGACAAATTGATTAAGGAATGGAAAGGACTATTAAAATTGGCTAAAAATTAGACCAACCAACATAAGAAAAATGAATAATGTCGCTTGGGTTCGGCCGGACGTTATGCCGAGTCTATTGTGTCAAGAGTCATCACACATCAATTCATGGTGTTTTGACATCCCTTGAAGCGTCTCTACTTCCCTTTTTGAGTTCACTCCATAATAAGAGATAAGGGTGAGTGTTATTCATTGCATTCATTGATTTTTGTCCAAATCGTGGCCAAAATCATCAAGCAAGCAACTTGCTGATTGGTGGTTTTGGAAATGACTTGATTCTTTTCTTGAGGCTTTCCATGACAGAGAAGTGTAAGAGAGATAAACAAAGTTCAGGAAAAAAAAAATCTGCCTACATTGTTTTCACCTCAGAGCACAAAAATAGGGTTTTGCACAAAATTAGGGCACAATAGGCCTTATTTGGGCTCAGTCGAGCCTCATTGGGGGGCCGGCCGGCCTTTAATGTTTGGTACACAGTATGTTTTTGCAGAAACAAATGGCAGTGGTTGAAGGTGAAACAGGACAGATTCCAAAGAATGTGTGACAACCGCCTCCTTAATTAAGCAAATTAATTAAATTGATTATGTGCTTATTGTTAATTATGTGCTTATATGTTATGAAGTGTTATTGTTATGCCATGTGATTATTTGAATCGTGTTATTGTGGATAGATAGGTTAAAGTGAATATTAAACATATCTGATTCGTTAATGTTAACAAGTTAGAATTAAATCATATGATAGGAATTAGAGCCTAATTCACTTTAGTATAATTTCGGTGTAATTAAGATTATAAGATGATGAAATTAATTTATTTGAGTTAATTAAATACAATTTAAATCGAATTATTATTATATTAGAGTTATTCTACTCATTTATCCATCCATTTACTTGGTATAAGGAAAAATAGTGGGTTTTGTTGAGTCATACCCAACACATATACATAGAGAGTGAAGGAGATTCAAGAGAGAATGTGAGCTCATTTAAAACTCTAAGAGGAAGAAGAAAAGAACACCCAGAGGAAGAAGAAAATTGAAGGAAAAGTAGGAATTCAACTCAATTCTTTAACTCTAGGTAAGAATTCTTTTATTGTATCTCATCAATTTGAATAATCATAATTAGACTTATGGAATTCTAGCTCATTTAAGAAGAATATAATCTTGATGAGGTGAATTACCATGAGAATTGAGCTTAAATAGATAAATTCCATATATGCAAGCATATATCTTAGTATTTTGAGTTCGAATTTCACACAAGTCTCACATGCATGTGTCTATCTTACCTTTATTTTAAGAGTCCATCTTGTTTTCGATCAAATTGCCTCATTTGATCATGATTTGGAAGCCTTAAAGTCAAGAACTTCTATGCATGTCATGTTTTCAACATCTCAAGTTTGAGTTTGAGCAATTCACATGCTTTTGGGCCTTGATTTTATGAAATTGCCTTCATGTCAAGAAGTTTTATAAGTTTGTGTATATTTTCTAAACCTTGAGCTTAAAGGGATATGTTTTGAAAAGTTTAAGATGAGTTTTGAAGTTTGGAGGTGAATCTGGAAATTCCAGAATTCAACCTCTCCGCTCGAGCGACAGAACTTGCGCTCGAGCGACCACCTTTATTTTTGCACCCTCGCTCGAGCGACAAAAAGTTGGCTCGAGCATAAAATACATACTCTCAGAAGATTGCATGTTTTGCAGACTGCTCGAGCGACAAGAGTTGCACTCGAGCCAGGACTTGAGTCTTACGCTTGAGCAAGCGTTGAACAAGCGTCGAGCGGAAAAATCAAGCAACCAGTACTATTGTAGAGTTTACAGACCGCTCGAGCGAAGGTAGTTGCGCTCGAGCGACCACTCACATATTAGCACGTCCGCTCGAGCAAAGGAAGTTGCGCTCGAGCGAGACCTCTGTTTTCAGTAAGTTTTGTTAGATGTTTCCAAGTACATTTTGGCATCCTTAATGCATCCTAGGCATTCCTAAGCCAAGATTAAGACATCATTATGAGGATAAGAAGTAGAAACACACCAAGATAAGAAAGGATTAAGTTAATGATTCTAGGTGTGTAATTCAGTGCGTGTTCGTTCTGTAACTGTGTAGGTCACGCACCACAAGACATCTGAATCGCCTACTCTGTCTGTTGCTTTGGAACCAACTGTGAGTAACAATGTTGTAAAGCTATGTTCAATTATAATCATTTTTTGAATGATTAACTGTACTGCTTTCTGAAATAATATTGTCTACTGAATGAATGTTTGTCTTAATTTATGAACTGTACTCGTGGCATCCATAGCAATTGACTGTTACTGTTATTGTTACTGCTACTGTTATAGAGATCCCTATCAGTTCCAATCTTTGGAACTACTTGTCACACCTCAAATCTGGGCATGACCGGCCGTGGCCTACAAGGACTCAGCCCAAGGCACACGTAAGCCTAAACATGAACCCAAAATCACAAAGAATAAATGTGACGATAGCGCAGAAATAAATAAATCAAAACCCAATCCAGTGACAAGTCACAAGTATAAATGGCAAAACCAACCATAACCAACTTTCAAAAATATATACTAAATGGAACACAAACCTCCCACAAAATAAAATAATTCTAAATAAAAAAATCCAACTACAATGTATGCACAAAACCCGACATAACAAGCTAAAACAAAATAAATGAATGTCCTAGAGGTCCATGCAATTGAATCCCCACTACGCCATGAGCTCACTCTAAGTCCTTCTAACACCTGGAAATGATAAACAACTAAGTCAGCTAATAGCTCAGTGAGTAGCAACATGGATAGTAAATACAATTTTGAAAATAGAGTTCAATTCCAAAATAAGATATATATCACAGAAACTAGATTGGCATACAGTTTGGTAAAGACAATCTGTTTCAAAAAGAAGATTCCACAATTCAATAGTTGAAATACTCATGTCTCTCAAGAACATGATAAATGACATTTTTCACTTAAAACAGATTACAACATGAACACCAATAATTTTCTGGGTACCAAGAAAAACAAGTAACATGCTACACAGTTCTCAAGGCTATAAGCCCCGTTAAATCTAATACCGAACTAAGAGTCATCCTTAGGGTGGCAACCCGAGCCTTTTCTCTAAGACGATCCGATTAAAGGTCACCTAGCTTAACCTAGGTCTTTTCCTTACAATCGTTGAGCACTAGAGTCATCACGGCCCAACTCGGATCTGTTTCCTAGTGGCCAGAGTCACCACACACAGTAGAATAATTTCCCTGGACTAAAATATACAGATGGTCCCAATAATCAATACACATCAGTTTCGCAAAACATGGTAGTTCACCATTATAAACATGAGACCAAAACAAATAGCTTACAGTATGCCAAGTTCACACATGTTTCAGAAATAATTTGATTCCATTGATAATATAATAATTTATCAAAACAGTTTAGTCTTGAAACAACAATTAAATTTTCCAACAGTTCAGGGTAGGGGAACATTTATAAAAATATGTAGCATGAAACTACTCACCTGAAAACAGAATAATGTAATCCTTGAATAGAGTATGAAAGTCCAACTAGTGCCCCGAACCAAGTATGAAGACTACATGTCACTACTAATTTAAAAATACTAAAGAGAATAATAAACTAAGTACCCCACACTAAAGCACACTAACACAGCTCAACCCCACTCACCGTTACTCTTAAATAATACTTAAGTTCATGTTCTTCAAGGTCTAAAATTACCCAAGACATGGGTTCCGATTGAAACTTAACTAAAAGTAACTTTAAGATAAAACAGAATTTTAAATAAGTTTTCCTAATCTATTCGCTAACTTTAAAAA
>CM069915.1:3191166-3315397 GCA_036172215.1 Camellia granthamiana
GGAAGATACTGGGTTTCCTAATTACACAAAAGGGAATTGAAGTAGATCCGGCCAAAATCAAGGCCATCTTAGAAATGCCAAACACCAAGGACCGAAAAGGAGGTGCGCAGCTTTCTGGGTAAAGTGCAATTCATAAGATGGTTTATTTCAAAATTAACCTTCACTTGTGAACCACTATTTGGTCTTCTGAAGAAGGGAAAGAAGTTCCAATAAGACGGATTGCTGTCAGTTTAAATTTAAACAGGTCAAGCAGTATTTACAGAACCTGTGTTATCACTACCAGAACCAGGGAAACCACTGATCTTGTACCTGTTAGTGATGAATTCTGCTATGGGTTGTATGCCAGCTCAAGAGTCAGAAGCCAAGGTAGAAAAAACCATCTATTACTTGAGCAAGAAGATGCTAGATTACGAGACTCGCTACACTCTCCTTGAGAAAGTTGAGGCACTACCTGTTAGCTCACTCTGTAGTTCATGGTTTCAAGATTAGATCCCTATTAAATAACTCTTTGAAAAAACTAGCGTTTTACGGGTAGGCTAGCTTGTTGGTTGCTTCTTCTCTCCGAATTCGATTTCAAATATATCTTACGCAAGTCGGTTAAAAGGAAAGCTGTAGGGGAATTCTTGGCAGACCACCCGATAGAGGGAGATGAAGCAGTGGAATACTTGTTCCCCAAATGAAGACATTCTGCATGTTGAGGAGGAAATGTGGACGATGTACTTTGACGGCGCATCTAATCAATACGGTATATGGGATCGGTGTGTTGCTAATAGCACCCGATGACTCCCATGTACCCTTAGCCTTCAAACTCTAGTTCAAAGTGTCCAATAATGAAGCAGAGTATGAGGCGTGTATTGCTAGATTGGAAGCAGCCCTAGAACTAGGGACAAAAAGGTTGGACATCATCGGGGATTCAACTTGGTGTTTCTCAAGCCAACGAAGATTGTGGGTTAAAGAAAAGAAAATGAAGGCTTACCATCAGGCCCTGGATGTGCTAATTCTGAGGTTTGAAAAACTAATGTTTACCTATCTGCTAAGAGAGAACAACTGGTTCGCAGATGTATTGGCAACTCTATCTTCTATGGTAAACATTCTGTTAGGGTCAAGATGCGTCAGATCCATTATTGAACAGAAATATATGCCGGCTTATGAGACTATTGCCGTAATAATAAAAGTGCAAGACAGAAACCTCTGGTATTATGATATTTGGAACTTTCTGAAAAAAGAGATGTATCCACCAAGGACAAATGCCAAAGACAAAAGGGTGAATACATCGTCTGGCCGTCCAATTTATCATCTGTTGGGGTAAGCTGTATAAAAGAGGCCATCTAGGAACGCATGAGCTGTGTGTTGAAGAAGAACAAGCAAAACGTCTTATGGAGTCCATTCACGGAGGAGAGTACGGAGCCCACATGAATGATGTGATGCTGGCCCGGAAAATCCTTAGACAAGGTTATTACTGGTTAACCATGGAGGAGGATTGTATTGGGTTTTGTACAACGATGCCATATATGTCAAAATCCATGCCAATCGCATGAACATACCGCTGTCTAAAGCTTTACAACATGACTTCACTGTGGCTTTTTTCCAATTTGGGGAATAGTCGTTATCCGGTGTTGTCTCGCCAAAAGGGTCAAATGGGCACCAAGTTCCTTCTGGTGGCAATTGACTACTTCACAAAGTTGGGTGGAAGCACAGTCCTATGCGGTGTTAAAAGCGTCGCATCTAGCCCAAATTCATCATAAATAACATCATCTGCTGATAGGGGGTGCCGAACGAGATCATGTCCAGATAATGGCTCACACTTCAAGAAAGAGGTGGTGGATCTGCTTGAGAAATATAATGTGGCTTTTCATAAGTCATCTACGTATAGACCACAGACCAACGGAGCTATTGAGGCCGCAAACAAGAACGTTAAGAACATTCTACGAAAGATGGTGGAAACATACAAGGATTGGCCGAACAAACTGCCATTTACACTTTGGTGGCTATAAAACCTTAATTCGAACATTTATAGGGGCAATCCCCTATTCTCTTGTCTATGGAATGGAGGCTGTTTTGCCAATTGAAATTGAAGTGTTGTCACTACGAGCTATGACTGAGTATCAGATAGCGGAGGCAGACTAGCAACAGAGTAGGTTTAAGGAGTTAATGTTGTTTGATGAGAGAAGACTGAGGGCATTGTATCATGTCCAGGGCTACCAACACCAAATTGCCAGGGCTTTTAATAAGAAAGTTAAGTCCATAAATCTTAAGGAAGGGGACATGGTATTGAAAGACAACCGGGCTCCCATCCATGACTCTAGGGGCAAGTTCAGACCCAATTGGACTGGTCCTTATATCATCAAGTCAATCTGGTCAGGAGGGGCGATTATTCTTATAGACCTAGATGGCCTGGAGTTTTCACAGCCGATCAACATGGATAAGTTGAAGAAATATTACCCCTGAGAAGCTCGCTAGGCCGAAAACCCGAAAAGGCAACCTAGGAAAAAGTTAGAGCACTGAAAAAATTAGAAACAAAGGAAAACTAAGTTCACACAGGTTAAAAACCTGAAAATGCGACTTTGGAAAAAGTTAGAGCGCAAAAGGAGAGAGTTAATACTCGAGTGAACCTAAACCGAACTACATAAGGCTTGATTCCCATCTTTGGGATACGTAGGCAACTTCATCCTGAAGTTCGGCCATAACCATCTCCAACTCAACTGTCTTATTCATACATATTTTGATCCGGCCATCTTTCTCCATTATCAGTTAGCTTGGTGGTGTGATCTTTATGTTGGCAGAAAAGCCGGCATGGTGGATACAGTTATAGGCAGTTGCGATCTGTTGATTCGGAGCTGTACATCTTGAGGGTTGGTTTCATGCGTGTCAGGCAATGACCATTTCCGGAGATGGTTTTGAAAAGTTTTAATAAAAGTTGATTTTTCTCAAAATTTTACCTTTTTACAACTTGAACCATTTTGGGACCAAAAGGAAATTTTTTTCAGTACTCATAACTTTAATTTTATTGATTTTAACACAAGTATACTTTCCAACTCTCTAATTTAAATCAAAGTTGCTTTTACATCATAAAACTTGAAAAAAAAAATCAAAGCAGTAAAACTAGGGGCACATTTGCTTGTACTCGTGGAAGTTTCCGTAGCTAAAGATGGCCCAACTTGTTCTTCGTCCTCAAGCCAAGCTAAACACTTGCCAGAAAAGGCATAACTGAAGCTAGGGATAGGAGCCACAAGCTCCCTCATCTTCCAAGTAGTGAGGTACCAAGGCAAGTGTGAACCACGAATGGGAAATGAAGACTGGTATTCCACCTCCTCATCTGGACGTGTCTGGTCATGCCTAAGCTAGTGTCTAAATTGAAAGGGGAAATAGAACACGTAGTGTGTGAGGGCAATCAACTGTATACCCGGTTGGTGGGACATACTATAGCTCATCTCAGTTACGTTAAACCAAGGGCAACGCCAAGCTATGTCAACTGTGGACCGGTTACATACCACCTTTCCTCCTCTCGCATGAGACGCGTTAGGATTGTTTCCCTTAGGTTAAAAACATTGGGCGTGCCCAGTGTTCACACCACCTTTTCTCTTATTCCGTGAGACGCGTTAGGATTGTTTCTATTCGGTTAAAAACAGCAAGTGCACCTGTTGTTTACACCGCCTTTCCTCCTCTTACGTGAGACATGTTAGGATTGTTTCCCTTCGGTTAAAAACATTGGGTGTGCCCGGTGTTCACACCACCTCTCCTCCTATCGCGTGAGACACGTTAGGATTGTTTCCATTCGGTTAAAAACAGCAAGTGCGCCTGTTGTTTACACCACATTTCCTCCTCTCGCGTGAGACACGTTAGGATTGTTTCCCTTCGATTAAAAACATTCGGCGTGCCCGGTGTTCACACCACCTCTCCTCCTATCACGTGAGATGCGTTAAGATTGTTTCCATTCGGTTAAAAACTACAGATGTGCCTGTTGTTTACACCACTTTTCCTCCTCTTGCGTGAGACGTGTTAGGATTGTTTCTATTCGGTTAAATACATTGGGTGTGCCCGATGTTCATACCACCTTTCCTCCTATCGCGTGAGATGCATTAGGATTGTTTCCATTTGGTTAAAAACAGCAGGTGTGCCTGTTGTTTACACCACTTGTCCTCCTCTCGTGTGAGACATGTTAGGATTGTTTCCCTTCAGTTAAAAACATTGAGCGTGCCCCGTGTTCACACCACCTCTCCTCCTATCATGTGAGACGCATTAGGATTGTTTCCATTCGGTTAAAAATAGAAGGTGTGCTTATTGTTTACACCATTTTTCCTCCTCTCACGTAAGATGCATTAGGATTGTTTCCCTTCGGTTAAAAACATTAGGCGTGCCCGGTGTTTACACCACCTCTCCTCATATAGCGTGAGATGCGTTAGGATTGTTTCCATTCGGTTAAAAACAACAGGTGCGCCTGTTGTTTAAACCACTTTTCCTCCTCTCACGTAAGACGCATTAGGATTGTTTCCATTCAGTTAAAAAAAACAAGTGCGCATGTTGTTTACACCACTTTTCCTTCTCTCGTGTGAGACGCATTCGGATTGTTTCCCTTCAGTTAAAAACAACAGGTGTGCCTGTTGTTCACACCAACTTTTCCTCCTCTCGCGTGAGACGCATTAGGATCTCAATTACTCAGTTAAAAACATAAGGTATGCCTGGGGTTCATACCACCCTCCACCGTCTCTGTGTGAGACGCAGTTTGGCATGGAGCTTTTTGCCTTCTCTATGTGAGACATAGTCTGCTTTGTATCTTTTTTTTACCCTGCCTACGTGAGCTGTAGTTAGGTCTGCATTTTCTTATATCTTTTCTATGTGAGACATAGTTTGGTTCATACTTCCTTTGCCCTCGCACGTGAAACATGTTTATTTACTCACTTCTTTCCGTGTGAGACACGACTTAGTTTGTTTTGCTTGGATTTGTGCTTTTGTTCAAGTGTTGCATTGCTTTATCGCTTGTTAGCATGCATGTGAATGTTTCATTGCATGATCATAAGTTATGTTTCCTGCATATCATTTTGCATTTTGCCCTTGAACTACCAAGGTTTGATTCCTCGCAGAAGAGGATATGTAGGCAACCTTCGGGTTCAACTTTTGGTATTTGTATTTTGATTTATTTTTTTGCCCAAGTCTTACGGCCTCATCAAATGGGTCGTCTTTGGGCTTTGACATTCACTCATGTCATTTTATGATTTCGAGCTCTGTCAAAGAGGGGCAACTATAGACACCCAATTTTTAACCACCCGTAAGACTTAGGCGCTTGGTCCAAGGCACTCAATGATGAAACTGTGTGATTCGAGTTCTCGGCGAAAGAATCCAAGGTCGAGCCTCGAAATAATCCCAAAACCTTCATACTTGCTTTATTCTTACCTCAGAGGTTCATTTTTGAACATTGTGCCACCTTACATTGAGTTTGAAACAGGGAAATAGGGCAGCACACTAGGGCCCGGCCGTGCCCTATTGAGAGTCGACTGTGTGTAATAACCCTCATCACTGCTGACCGATAAACTACTGATTACTGCTAAACTGAGACTGATTATGATTGATAACTGAAGTATTCGAAATACTGAACTGACTGACTGAAATCTGAAACTGATTGATTAAGTATATCTGTTTAAATGCATTATCTACCTGTTTGACTGTTTGATTATCTGTTCATGTTTTATGTTTAAATTGCTAATTGAAGGCCTTATCGGCGGCCAAACCAGAAATTGATTAGTGTTTAGTGTTTCATGTTTTATGTGATTTAATGGTGTGTTTATCTAAAATGTGATTTGGTATGATTAAATTAGATTAAATTAAGCTAATTGGCAAGAGTTTAACTTATTCACCATAATGCCATTGAGTGGCCCACTACACCAAACCTTGTCTAAGACTTAGTCTTGCATTACACAACTCTTCCTCAGCCATTTTGAGAGCATAACCGATCTAGAGAGAGAGGGAGTAAGAGAATTGATGTGTTCTTGAGGGATTTGCTTGGAATCTTGAGGGTATTGTAGAGAACTTGCAACATTGAGCCTCCATACCTCTAATCCAAGACTAAGGTAGGAAATTCAACCACTTAATTGTGTCTTTAAGTTGATTCTTGCATGTTTCATGCTAATTTGAAGAAGTGAGCCTAGAATTGGTTTAAATTGTGGCATTAAGAGCTTAATCTTTGCATGCATGGCATACTCTTGCATTTTTGAGCTTGTTCTTCATAAACTTGCCACATGCATGTTCATCTTTTGATCATAGTCCATGATTTCATCCTATTTTGAAAAGAATTGGCTCATTTGAGCTAGCATTGAAGCCTTGAATTGATCTAAACTCATGCATGTCATGTTTGGATTATGTTCTTGAAATTTAGTTTGAAATTGAGCTTGATTGAACTACCCTTGGGCTTTGATTTTACAAATTGAGCTTTGAATCATGTTGTTCTATGTATTTACAAGTGTTTTCCAGAAAATTAGCCCAAGAGGATCAAAATTTATGCATTAAAACTGAGTTTTGAGCTTGAGGTTCAAATCTGGAATTTCCAGAATTTGGACTCACGCTCGAGCGAGGGATTCCACGCTCGAGCGTACCCTCTGGGCCATGAAAGTCTGCTCGAGCGAGAAAGGTGACGCTCGAGCGTGAAATTCGTGTATCCAGTACTTTGCATGAGCTTGCAGTCCGCTCGAGCGAGAAAGTTTACGCTCGAGAGAGGACTTGTGTCTCACGCTCGAGCGAGGGTCGAGCACCCGTCGAGCGTGAATTTTGAGCATCCAGTATTTTCACTGTAGCTTACAGTCCACTCGAGCGACGGAAGTCACGCTCGAGCGGAGCTCCTTTGTCTGCATGTCCGCTCGAGCGTAGAAAGCCACGCTCAAGCGAGACCCTTGTTTTTTGAAAATTTTGTAAAGTGTTCAAAATTGCATCTTTGCATCCTCTTTCCATCCTAGGCATTCTTAGGGCATATTTAAGGCATCTTAAAGAGGATATAGATGTAGAACCACACCGAGGCAGATTAGGGATTAAGTTATTATCTTTCCCAACTGTGTAGCTTAGTGTGTGTTCGTCCTGTAAACTGTATAGGGTTGGCTTTCCGAGGAGACGCTCTAGCTTACCGTAGCCCAGAACTCTGTGAGTAACAATTATGTAAAGATATGTTCAACTGTGGATATTTCTGACTATTTAACTGAACTGCTTTCTGAACTGATACTGTTAATTGAATGAATGTATGTCCTATATTCTGAACTGTATTGTAGCATCCTTAGCAACTACTGTTACTGACTGTTACTGTTACAAAAATCTCTGTCGGTTCCCTTGTTGGAGCCATTACTGTTTACTGATTGATGGCCATCATTTACTGTTCGGTCTTTTAAGACCTACTGTTTACTGTACTGCTATGCTAATGGATGTACCACATATGACTGTTTAACTGAATGACTGATACACTAAATCAATGAACTGTTTTCATTACCGTAAGGACATTCATTCTTAACCTCTTTACGCATTGTGTTATTCACTGGGCTTTAGCTCACTGTTTATATTTATATGTAGGTGTTCAGGCACCAGACCGGAGCTAGGAGCGTGGGTTAGACCCCTTTTTTGTCAAGCCAACCACTGTGCCTCACTGCGAGGTTCCGATCCTGCCAAGCTATGGCTTAGGGGTGTTTCAATTTCCTCCGTCTGTCTCCGTATCTGTTTTGTATAATTGTATAGACTGAATGTTTTTGTACTGTACTGTTTTAAGAGGGATTAGGTCCCTGTTCCGATCGACTGTAAATGTTGTACATACTGGTTTGCATTGTTTATATATATACGTATGAAAAGTCTTTTTGCATACAGACTCACAGCTCATTGGACATTATTTATTTACTGTAATGGCTTCCGCCATGCCCCTGTACTCTGTTTTACCGTTCTACTGTTAAGCAGGCCTTCGGTAATCTTGGATTACTGGCCGGTTACGGTGCTAAACCCATAGAGGCGGGTTTGGGTCGTGACACTGTAGCTATTTGGGCCCGACCGTACCTTGCTAGCAATAAACCCTGTTCTGGGCGAGAACTCGCTAGTTGTCTTTTTTTGAAGATATTTTCAACCCTTTTTACTTAAATTCTATAACAACGAGGTTATACCTCTGTTTTCCAGGTTGAACAATTTCAAAAGAACATATACACACAAGAAAGAGCTCATTCTTTTTATACAAGTCACTTTGAGCAAACTTGTCTCTCTTGACTAATATCCATGCACCATATACCACCTTAGATCATAACTTTAGAGCCTTGGTTGAGGATTGTGCATCACAATTCAAGCTTGAGAGCGTGCTTGAACGAAGTTTGTGTTACAAACAAGAGCTTGCTTCTTTGAGAGATATACAGTTACCACCTTCTCTCTTACTTCTTTTCTTATCTCTTGTTACCTACTTCTTGTGTTTTGTGTTGTCTTGAGTCTTTTTCAAGTGTTTAAACTTGGGTTTGGATAGCTACCAAAAGGTATAGAGGGTTAACATTTTCTCTTGCACCTTATTTCATAGCTCAAGCCCTTGTTTTTACACTCTTTTCTTTAGTTCTCAAACTGGTTTTCAGAGGTTTAAAAGTGCTAGAAAACATGGCTTAAGGTCTCAAAAAGTGGAGGGGTTGGCCATCTCTCTTTGTCTTTGTTTACTAGTTTGTGTCTCCTTACTTTTGTCTATCTTTTTGTGTACTTTTAACACACTTTTAGCCACTATTTTTTTTTAATTTTTATGTTTGGGGGCTGTTTTGGAGTTTTTGTAATTTATTTAATTAGTTTATGCTTTGAATATTTTCTTGTTGTATTGTAAGTCGGCATAGCTTCGGTTTTTTAAGCCTTAGACATCGAGTTGTTTGAGTCGATAGCTTTCTTCATTCCAAAAGGTCTCATTTTAATAATCAATTTAGCATTCATTTCTGCAACCTCTCTCTTTTCTTCTTTTCTGCTTTTGTTTGAGAATCATTTCAACCAGTTGATGGTTATTCAAAGCATGAGCTAGAAACCTATGCTCAATGGCTTAATTTCTACAAAGGTTCACTGTCAATGGCATGGTCCCTCTTTCATGTTTAGGAGGACCTCTCGCTTGACGTTCTTCTCGTTTAGTGAACTTAAACATCATTTGGACAAATTGATTAAGGAATGGAAAGGACTATTAAAATTGGCTAAAAATTAGACCAACCAACATAAGAAAAATGAATAATGTTGCTTGGGTTCGGCCGGACGTTATGCCGAGTCTATTGTGTCAAGAGTCATCACACATCAATTCATGGTGTTTTGACATCCCTTGAAGCATCTCTACTTCCCTTTTTGAGTTCACTCCATAATAAGAGATAAGGGTGAGTGTTATTCATTGCATTCATTGATTTTTGTCCAAATCGTGGCCAAAATCATCAAGCAAGCAACTTGCTGATTGGTGGTTTTGGAAATGACTTCATTCTTTTCTTGAGGCTTTCCATGACAGAGAAGTGTAAGAGAGATAAACAAAGTTCAGAAAAAAAAAAAAAAATCTGCCTACATTGTTTTCATCTCAGAGCACAAAAATAGGGTTTTGCACAAAATTAGGGCACAATAGGCCTTATTTGGGCTCAGTCGAGCCTCATTGGGGGCCGGCCGGCCTTTAATGTTTGGTACACAGTGTGTTTTTGCAGAAACAAATGGCAGTGGTTGAAGGTGAAACAGGACAGATTCCAAAGAATGTGTGACAACCGCCTCCTTAATTAAGCAAATTAATTAAATTGATTATGTGCTTATATGTTATGAAGTGTTATTGTTATGCCATGTGATTATTTGAATCGTGTTATTGTGGATAGATAGGTTAAAGTGAATATTAAACCTGTCTGATTCGTTAATGTTAACAAGTTAGAATTAAATCATATGATAGGAATTAGAGCCTAATTCACTTTAGTATAATTTCGGTGTAATTAAGATTATAAGATGATGAAATTAATTTATTTGAGTTAATTAAATACAATTTAAATCGAATTATTATTATATTAGAGTTATTCTACTCATTTATCCATCCATTTACTTGGTATAAGGAAAAATAGTGGGTTTCGTTGAGTCATACCCAACACATATACATAGAGAGTGAAGGAGATTCAAGAGAGAATGTGAGCTCATTTAAAACTCTAAGAGGAAGAAGAAAAGAACACCTAGAGGAAGAAGAAAATTGAAGGAAAAGTAGGAATTCAACTCAATTCTTTAACTCTAGGTAAGAATTCTTTTATTGTATCTCATCAATTTGAAGAATCATAATTAGACTTATGGAATTCTAGCTCATTTAAGAAGAATATAATCTTGATGAGGTGAATTACCATGAGAATTGAGCTTAAATAGATAAATTCCATATATGCAAGCATATATCTTAGTATTTTGAGTTCAAATTTCACACAAGTCTCACATGCATGTGTCTATCTTACCTTTATTTTAAGAGTCCATCTTGTTTTCGATCAAATTGCCTCATTTGATCATGATTTGGAAGCCTTAAAGTCAAGAACTTCTATGCATGTCATGTTTTCAACATCTCAAGTTTGAGTTTGAGCAATTCACATGCTTTTGGGCCTTGATTTTATGAAATTGCCTTCATGTCAAGAAGTTTTATAAGTTTGTATATATTTTCTAAACCTTGAGCTTAAAGGGATATGTTTTGAAAAGTTTAAGATGAGTTTTGAAGTTTGGAGGTGAATCTGGAAATTCCAGAATTCAACCTCTCCGCTCGAGCGACAGAACTTGCGCTCGAGCGACCACCTTTATTTTTGCACCCTCGCTCGAGCGACAAAAAGTTAGCTCGAGCATAAAATACATACTCTCAGAAGATTGCATGTTTTGCAGACCGCTCGAGCGACAAGAGTTGCACTCGAGCCAGGACTTGAGTCTTACGCTTGAGCAAGCGTTGAACAAGCGTCGAGCGGAAAAATCAAGCAACCAGTACTATTTAGAGTTTACAGACCGCTCAAGCGAAGGTAGTTGCGCTCGAGCGACCACTCACATATTAGCACGTCCGCTCGAGCAAAGGAAGTTGCGCTCGAGCGAGACCTCTGTTTTCAGTAAGTTTTGTTAGATGTTTCCAAGTACATTTTGGCATCCTTAATGCATCCTAGGCATTCCTAAGCCAAGATTAAGACATCATTATGAGGATAAGAAGTAGAAACACACCAAGATAAGAAAGGATTAAGTTAATGATTCTAGGTGTGTAATTCAGTGCGTGTTCGTTCTGTAACTGTGTAGGTCACGCACCACAAGACATCTGAATCGCCTACTCTGTCTGTTGCTTTGGAACCAACTGTGAGTAACAATGTTGTAAAGGTATGTTCAATTATAATCATTTTTTGAATGATTAACTGTACTGCTTTCTGAAATAATATTGTCTACTGAATGAATGTTTGTCTTAATTTATGAACTGTACTCGTGGCATCCATAGCAATTGACTGTTACTGTTATTGTTACTGCTACTGTTATAGAGATCCCTGTCAGTTCCAATCTTTGGAACTACTTGTCACACCTCAAATCTGGGCATGACCGGCCGTGGCCTACAAGGACTCAGCCCAAGGCACACGTAAGCCTAAACATGAACCCAAAATCACAAAGAATAAATGTGACGATAACGCAGAAATAAATAAATCAAAACCCAATCCAGTGACAAGTCACAAGTATAAATGGCAAAACCAACCATAACCAACTTTCAAAAATATATACTAAATGGAACACAAACCTCCCACAAAATAAAATAATTCTAAATAAAAAAATCCAACTACAATGTATGCACAAAACCCGACATAACAAGCTAAAACAAAAATAAATGAATGTCCTAGAGGTCCATGCAATTGAATCCCCACTACGCCATGAGCTCACTCTAAGTCCTTCTAACACCTGGAAATGATAAACAACTAAGTCAGCTAATAGCTCAGTGAGTAGCAACATGGATAGTAAATACAATTTTGAAAATAGAGTTCAATTCCAAAATAAGATATATATCACAGAAACTAGATTGGCATACAGTTTGGTAAAGACAATCTGTTTCAAAAAGAAGGTTCCACAATTCAATAGTTGAAATACTCATGTCTCTCAAGAACATGATAAATGACATTTTTCACTTAAAACAGATTACAACATGAACACCAATAATTTTCTGGGTACCAAGAAAAACAAGTAACATGCTACACAGTTCTCAAGGCTATAAGCCCCGTTAAATCTAATACCGAACTAAGAGTCATCCTTAGGGTGGCAACCCGGGCCTTTTCTCTAAGACGATCCGATTAAAGGTCACCTAGCTTAACCTAGGTCTTTTCCTTACAATCGTTGAGCACTAGAGTCATCACGGCCCAACTCGGATTTGTTTCCTAGTGGCCAGAGTCACCACACACAGTAGAATAATTTCCCTGGACTAAAATATACAGATGGTCCCAATAATCAATACACATCAGTTTCGCAAAACATGGTAGTTCACCATTATAAACATGAAACCAAAACAAATAGCTTACAGTATGCCAAGTTCACACATGTTTCAGAAATAATTTGATTCCATTGATAATATAATAATTTATCAAAACAGTTTAGTCCTGAAACAACAATTAAATTTTCCAATAGTTCAGGGTAGGGGAACATTTATAAAAATATGTAGCATGAAACTACTCACCTGAAAACGGAATAATATAATCCTTGAATAGAGTATGAAAGTCCAACTAGTGCCCTGAACCAAGTATGAAGACTACATGTCACTACTAATTTAAAAATACTAAAGAGAATAATAAACTAAGTATCCCACACTAAAGCACACTAACACAGCTCAACCCCACTCACCGTTACTCTTAAATAATACTTAAGTTCATGTTCTTCAAGATCTAAAATTACCCAAGACATGGGTTCCGATTGAAACTTAACTAAAAGTAACTTTAAGATAAAACAGAATTTTAAATAAGTTTTCCCAATCTATTCGCTAACTTTAAAAATTACAAAACCCACTCCATGCTGTTCAAAAAATTCCAAAACCCTCCAGATATCAACTAATATATCCCAAGTTTCAAACCCAATTGGTTTTACTTGATTTGGTTATCAAAATAATTATCTACAATTAATTATATTTAAACAGGTTGTTTTCTGCAGCACTTTAAAGAAATTAATGGTTCTCTTAGTATACATGAGCAATCAATGTAAGGAAAAAAATGTCCGAAACTAGACTCATAACCGGTTTTAATGACACTAATTTGATAATTTTTGGATCTATACCCAAAGAGAACGATGCTTCCGAACTTACTGTTTTAAATCAGTTTTCTGGACAGATTTGAACGCATCAGTTTATATGGATTTGGACTCCCAAAAATTATGAGAAAATTCAAATATGAAATTCAATATGTAATTAATCCACTGTAAATATTTTAGTTTAAAATTCATTTGTTTGATATGGTTTCTTGATTTTTAAAGTTTGTGACTCTGTACAGAATTTTTAGACTACAATTTACACCCTCTACGTTGCACTCTCACAATCCAACCCCATACCACCCAAACACACCTTCAGCCCTTCACCTTACCAAAGCCATACATGCTAGCCTCCAAATAACCTCTGCACACAAGCCATACACTATACCCAAAGCAGTACTCAAGAATACCCAAAACAGTGCCAAACAACACATCAGGAAAAAAAATATAAACGAAGAGACAAAACAATTAAAACATTAGTCTACCTTGAAGAATTTGCTTTAGATTCAGATGATTCCTAGAGACAACCCAACGCAGCTTCTCTTTCCCTCTCTCCTTTCTTTCTCTCATGGCTGCTATGTGTTGAAAGTGTTGTGGAAAAAAAATTATAATGAGGGTTAGGGCTTTTGTTAGGAAAACTAGGGTTGTTTTTATTATTATTATTATTATACATATATATCTAAACAAAAGGTTTTAAATTATTATCTCTTTATATTATTTTAATTTCTATCTCCATTAAAATACAAATATTATTAAATCAAAATATGCTTACTAATTTGGCACTTAATTTTATTTATTTATTTATTTTAAATAATAAATCTTGCCTTTAAATTAAAGACTTTCACCATAAATTTATTTTAGATTTTAAAATTAATTAAAAGACCTTCCAAATATTTAATTTGCACTTTAGGATTTACCACCAAAATATTTGAGATTGTAATATTATTATTATTTAAATATTTACTTGATTTGTATATTCGGGTTCTTACACTACTGTTACTGTATTGATAGCTATCAACTGACTGTTCGATCTTTTAAGACCTACTATACTGTTCTGCTATTAAATGTATCACGTACGACTGCTATGCTTACTATATGACAGATATGATATGAAATATGAGATATTGATCAAATAAATGATCCACTGATGCAATTGGCTATTTTAAATACTAATGGGACATCATTCATAAAACCCTTTACGCATTTGTTATTCACTGGGCTTTAGCTCACCGTTTATATATATACATATATGTAGGTGATCAGGCACCTGAGCGGAGTTAGCAGCGTCGACTTGGTTCTGTTTTGTCAAGCCAACCTATTGTGCCTCACTGCGAGGCTCCGAACCGTTACTGTCAAGGCTTTTTGGGTGATCTAATTCCACCCTTTTTGGAAAGTTATTTGAAGTCAAGTAAAGGTTTTATACTTTGTTTTTGGCTTGGGATTTAATTCCCTAACATGTCTTGGACGTTTTGGACTTAAGCTTTTACGTCTATGTTGAATATGGACATGAACTTATGTGTGTATTGGTGCATATGTATAGTGAGGTTGCTTGTTCATTTTAGTCATCACAGCTCTTTGGACATTATATTCAATATTTACAGGCTTCTGCCAGCCCCTCTGATTGTGTAATTGTCATTACAGTTAAACAGGCCTTTGGTAATCACAGATTACTGGTCGGTTACGTTTCTAAACTCTTAGGGACGGGTTTGGGTCGTGACAGAAGGTAGGCAGAGTTGCTTTTGAAACTATCACGTGCATGCCATCTTTGTGCATCCTTGTTTGGATCAATGTTGTAAATTAATGCTCTTATTATAGTTGTAATTAAATATAATTAGGATTGTTGTAATTATTATACTTGTTGATTTGTGTTTGTTATAGCTAGTTAAATTAGATAGCTAGTTTTTTACCTGTTTTTTTTCTTGTTGTAATAAATTAGATAACTAGTTTATTTCTCATTCATTATTCGGATTTGTAGTAGTTAGTTTGTTTCAGACATTCGGACATCGATTTGGACCTTCTTGAGTGAGGGCAAATATATAATAATGGAGTTTGTCCTCCAACCCCCATTTCTTTCTCTCTTTTATTTACCCGCTTATGATGGTAGCATAGAGCATCATACTTATTTAGCATTCCCATGTCTGCATACACTTGTCTCATGTACATTTGGGTTCGGCTCATCATACTAACCAATGTCAAATTCAATGTCATAGCTTAAAAACGTGATTTATCACATGTCTTGAATTGGATCATATACCATGTTCATAGCCAAGCCTATAAAAATTGCATAAATGTGTGCGTTACATTAGTCACATTGTATCGTTTAGGAACATACATATTTTCTAATTATTTCTCTTTGTTTGGCTTGCCTTGGAGTACTAGGCGAGCGTTTATTTCTTTAGCATCTTGCATTGTGTGTGATTGTTGCCATATCAAGCATATTTTCCATGAGGCTAAGTGCTTAAGTGATATACCTGTTTTGAATGCCAGTGGATGAAAGCTAATTTCTTAAATTGGGGTATTTGATGTGTGTACATATGAGATCACTTTTTCAAGTGATACATATTCAAAACAATTTTCAAACAAACGCAAAATCAAATTTTCTAATTTTTTGCAAATTAGTTTATACTTGTGTGCAATACATAGTAATTTTTACTTAATAAATCAGAACAAGAGCATATAATGTAAATAAAAATCACATCATGATTAGTAGAGGCTGATATTTGATTGGGCGAGTGGGGTACTTAATTTATGGCCTTCCCCTCTCGTACCTAAGTTACCAAGTCGAGACACTTTGGTAATGACGGATAAGTGGCCTTTAGCACAAGTCTCAGGTTTCCTAAATTTTCTAAAAATATTTAGGTGGCGACTCTGTAATCTGGTAAAACAGTCCATTTTTTGGCATTTGATTCAAACATCGATTTTCCAAAAGAATTGCCGGATTTGGATTCTTTTTGTATTTTCACTGTTTCACATTGCACTTGTGAAATCAAATTTAGAACCACAGGAGTTCGAACTATAGGGCTAGTCATATCCAAAAGGAGCACGAAAAACAAGCTACAAATTGCTTTAGTGCTTTGCACTCTTCTGTGAGATGTTTGTGGTCCTTATGATAAGAACAATGCAGTCTTCGATTGCGAAGTGATGGATCGCCGAGCATCCGGGGCGGCCAAGAAAAGTAGGGTTCGTTTTGGATTTTTGACATCAAGCGATATATCGACTCAGTAAAGGTGGTGATAACTGCTCAGAAGGCCTCATTTTGTATTTTTGGCTAATCGGCGATTACGTTAGACTCCTTTCTTTTATTGTCCGGAAATTTCTTCTCATCTTTTCGTAGAGCCTTAGGTGGGATCCAAATAGGTTTTGGTTCTTCGGCACCTCTTATGTCATTTTCAATCTTACAGTATTGTTCAACTTGTCTCATTAGACTTCCCACGTCAGTCGGTGGCTTTTTCGTTAGAGACTGTCAAAGCTTGCTCTTGGGTAGCAATCCTAACTTGAATGAGGCTACTGCCAGTTGTTCATTGGAATATTCTCGTAGCCTCTCCGTATCTTCCTTCTTCATTGTGAGGAGCACATCCACTTCTTTCGACGGTCAGCTATTGGTGATAAAGCGTGAAACGAATACTTGCTGTAATTCTGCCCGATCGCTGATGGATCGGGCTTCTAATTTGTAGTACCATCGCAATGCCATTTCTCCTAAACTTGAGGAAAACATTCGACACATGATCGGGCTATTGTTGCTCCACAATGTCATGGCCTGCGTGTAATGTTGGATGTGGCTAGTTGAGTCCCCTTTGCCATCATACAAGTTGAATTTTGGTAGGGTGAACCTTTTTGCCAGATCCACGCTGTCTATTATTTGGGAGAAATGGGATATTAAATCATCTGTGAAGAGTTTTTGTCTGACGAGTTTTGGATGGCCCCTAGCTCGACCATCGAGCCAGCTCCTTAGGTCGTTCTCCGGGTTATCCGAAAACTCCTTTTGGGTGACCTAATGCTTTTTCTGCGTTCGATCGGGGTTGCTGCTGGCAGTTTGGCTTGTGACCTGACGGTGATTTGGTCGCTTTTGTTGATCGGCGATTCGGGCTCGTTTGACAGGCCTTCTTCAGGTCACGCGTAGTTCTTCCTTGAGTGGTTCCACTTCTGTCATTAGTTGTTCAATAAGTTGGCCTTGTTGGTTTTCGGGATTTGGTGAAACTACTGGCATTGAGTTCTCAGGGGTAGCCTTGGGATCGTGGCCGAAATTTTCACTAGCCATATTTTCGATTGGCAAATTTTGGGAGTGGGTTGGTATTTCGTCCAGAGTGGAATGGACACTCATCTTTTCTCAAGTTTCCTATAGATGGCGCCAATTGTGGAAGGGTGAATTTTATTCTCCACAGGGAAAGCAAAATGAGCTGTTCCTTCATTCACTCTGTAGAAAAGACCAATACCAAAACATCAATGATCTCTCCCGACCATGGTTGGTCGGGAGGACCCTCCAACGATCAAATTAGAATCTTGTGTGAACATATCATTTTTTTGAAGGAAAATATCTTTTCTTTTTGTGCCCCCTTTAAATGATTTTCTTTCTTCCTTTTATAGTGTAGATACCTGGTATCGTGACCGTTGGATGGTTGCACCGATTCAATGGTGTTTCATGCATGCAGGCACTGGTCAGGCAAATAGACAAGTGATCTTGATCTGCCATTGTCAGATTTACTATATTATAGATGGCCTAGATTTAGTTCGGGTTTGGGCCCTGATTTTTGATCGTTGGATTTATCTTATTGGATGCTCGAGTTGTCAGAGTTTATTTGATTTTGTATCCTATCTTCTGTTTGTTTTGATCTCTATCGTTGATTTCTATCTGATCCAAGGGTTTTCCTTCATATTTAAGGATCTCTTTTCTAGAAGCGATTGTGTTTAAATCTCTTATCACGTGATCTTGTTTTCTTTACAATTGTACTTTCTAAGGACTTGGGCCTGGACTTTGCCTTGGACTTTGCCTTGGCTGGGTAAAATCGCTTTGGGCCGCGTCTTAACTTACTTGGGCCTTGGGCTTGAATTTTTATCCTCCACAACATATATCAGTAGACTAGTTCAATTTCTCTGGATTTTAATTTTCTCTGGTTACATATATAAGTAGACTAGTTCAATTTTCTCTGAGTTTTAATTTTTTCTGGTCTGGTCAAAACACAAAGAAAATTATGAGCAAACTAGAAAAAATTGGTCAAAATGTAGAGAAATTTCAACCTAGAGAAATTTCAAAACATAGAGAAAACCAGAAAAATTGAACAAATTAGAGAAATTTCTCTGGAATAATATTAAGGGACCCCAACCACTATGAAAATATTACATGTCCTTTATCTTATAAAATTTTAATAGTAGGGACCTTAAAAAAATTCCGATTTAATTTTTTTAATAAATTTTATATAATTTTTATTTCTACATATTTTTAATTTCCAAATTAATATAAAATAAAATTAAATAGTTAGAATTACTTTAAATTTTATGTTACTAATTCTTCTTCTAATTTAACTTTTACTATTAAAATGAGTATTTATTTTACTATTTTATAATTTAATATCCTTCGTTTGGGATGCGAGTTGGCTTTTTGACTATTTTAGCTTGGGATTAAAAAGTCTTGTTTGTGATGGACTTTTTGATCTTTTTGACTTTGTAAGAAAAAGATGAAATGATTATGATTTGGATGTGACATTTTGTCCTATTAAATTTTTAGCTATTTTGTCTTTTTGTGGCTATTTTAGCCTGAACCCTTTATGCCAAACGAGACCTATATATCATACAAAATTATTATATGATAATTATATTTTTATAATACAATAGAACTAAAATTATCAAAATACACAAATAATTTAACTAAAATTAATATGTATAAGTATTCAAATAACAATTTTATAGAACGATAACATCAATATTATCAAAATAAATAATTAAAATCATACTTCAATTAAAATTAAAATTATTCTTTTATAATACACATTATACCATCAAATAATTTTTTGGGGGGGGGGGGGGAAATAGCAAGTGCATTACACAGGTCAATTTCTAGTATATCATATATATATTATTAAAAATAGTGTTTTTCTCATACTTAGGTGACACATTATAAGAGTTTACATTTTCTAGAAGAGTCACGTTAGCATATATTTTCTTAATTACATAGAGTTCTACACAAATTCAAATCTAATTTAAATTATACTAATTTCACATATTTTATATGGATTCTATTTGACAAATATTTATTTTCTATATATTTTTCATAGTAAATTGAGATAATCCACAAACACAATACTAATTGTGTGTTTTACGTTTTTCTTCTTAATTCTTTCATGGATATTAAGATTTTTTTTAAAGCTAAATTGCCTTTTTTTTCCTTCTTATTTTTCCAAGCATTAATTTATACCCAATACTAATTCTATATTATGAATTTGTCGTTTAAATTTTATAGTGATTCTATATATAACATTAGACTTCATTTTCTATATTATTTTATATAATCACAACTCACATGGGAAAAATTTACACAACAAATGATACTCTCGAAAAACCTCTAAAGTTTGGATTCACTACTTGAATTACTTTTTCAATTGTTAAACAGTAAGTTTTTTTTTTTTGTTTTAACATCATATTACAAATGATTAGTCATTTCAAACTCTGAGATGTATCTATCATTTGGATATTTTCATTATTTTTTCTTTCTGAATTTAGATGTTGTTATGTGATTCTTCCCTAGTTAGTTGTTATTGAATTTATTTTATATAGTTAATATTTTAATTTAATTAAGAACGTTTATTTTACAATCTTATAATTTAATATATATATATATCATATAAAACGATTATATGATAATCTAACTACAACATATTTATATTTAAATTCTACATATTTTTATTTTCTAAATTAATATAAAAGAAAATTAAATAGTTAGAATTACTTTTAACTTTATGTTACTAATTCTTATTCTAATTTAACTATTATTTTTAATATCAAAATGAATATTTATTTTACTATTTTATAATTTAATATATATCATACAAAATTATTATATGATAATTACACTTTTATAATATGATAGAACTAAAATTATCAAAATATATAAATAATTTAACTAAAATTAATATATATAAGTATTCAAGTAATAATTTTATAGAACGATAGAGCCAATATTATCAAAATAAATCATTTAAATCATACTTTAATTTAAAATTAAAATTAAAATTATTCTTTTATAACACACTGTAACATCAAATGTTTTTTGAAAAAAAAAATAGTATGTGCATTACACGGGTTAACTGCTACTATATATAAAAGTAAGGTTTTTCTTTCGTTTAGGTGGCACATTTTAAAGTCCCCCCCCCCCCCCCCCCCTAAAAAAATCGCATCAGCATGCTTTTTTCATTTACATATAAAGTTCTATACAAATTTAATTTCAATTATAATAACCAATTTTATATGGACTTTATTTGAGAAATACTTATTTTTCATATATTTTTTATCGTGTATTTAGTTTTGTCGTTATTAGATTTATTTTATATAGTTAATACTTTAATTTAATCATTATGATATTTGAAAAAACAAATTATCTCGATATAAAAATAAATAAATAAATAAATAAAACAAAATATACTTAATTATGTGTATCACACGGGTCAAATTAATTTTTTCATATTTTATATTTTTTTATCCATCTTATTGATGTTTTAATATTAATTTGTTTATTTAATATGAAATTATTTATTACAAAATATTTACATTTAAATTAAAATTTATACAGCTATATGCAATATGTATGAATAATCCAAAAAGAATATTAAAGAAAAAAAATCAATACTTTATATATTTAATTTATATATTTTCTTCTTCATCCAATCACAACATATGTATATTTAAGCTTTAAAATAAATTTTGTGGAATTCTATTTTTACATATTTTTATTTTCTAAATAAAAATATAAATAAAAAATTAGAATCACTTTTAGTTTTGTAATAATAATTTTTTTTCTAATTTAACTATTATTTTTAATATCAAAATGAGTGTTTATTTTACTATCTTATAATTTAATATATATTATATAAAATCATTATATGATAATTATATTTTTATAGCACAATAGAACTAAAATTATTAAAATAAATAAATAATTATATTATATTTATTATATATAGGTATTCAAATAACACTTTTATAAAACAATAAAGTTAAGATTATTAAATTAAACAATTTAAATTTAAATTTTATTTTATATTAAAATTAATATTATTCTCTTGTAACACATATTATAGTATAAAGTATCATTACATTAATTAAAATTAACTCTATTATGATTTTATATGTTAGATATCATATTTTTAGAAACGATTTACCGACACGTGTAGCGTCCAATTGATATTGATTGATTAAAATAATATAACTTAATATTTTTTTGTTAAGCCTTTAGAAGATAAATCGACCAACGTCGAATGATTAATCGAAAATAATTGTATATATTTAAAACACTTATTGATATTTATTGAATAATTTTTAAATAAAAATTTATATTTCTAGTATTATTGATAATGCACCTTCATGAGCTCTGCCAAAAAAGATATGCAAAAATAATTTGGCTAGAATAAAAATTTTGCAATTATTATGATGTGTCACATAATTAATCAGAATTCCTTTCAGATTTGAAATTATTCAAGTTATAGAGATTTTGTCTCTGATTTCCTTTAAGGATACTATTTATAATTTGAATTTATAATTCTGTATGTATCAATGTAAATAACTCTTACGTTCTTACTGATATAAGCATAATTCTGAATTTTTTCGTGTAACAAAATACTTAAATATTGTCATATAAAAATATTATAATAGATCATAATCAAACATCACCCATTGAAACATAATTAAATACCTGATGCATCACTTTAGACATAACAAAAAAGATAAGAAATTAGCGAAGATCTTTTCGATTAATAATCAAAATAACATATCATGAGTTATAACCAAATCATAATTTGTATATTAGAAAATTTTCGTTATTTTTTTTTTCAGATTTTTTTTTTTTTTTTTTTTTTTGATACATGTGAAATTCGTGATTTTTGATAAATTTAGGCATTGTTTGGGAACAGACTTTTTTAATAACTTTTTATATTTTTGATTAAAATATGAAGTAAAAAAAAATTAATATGTTTGGAATGACTTTTTAATTTTTTATAAAAAGATGTGTAAAGAATAAAGAGAAAAAAAAGAATCTTTGACTTTTTGATATATGTTATAGGTTTTTTGGTTTTTTTTAGCCTTCATTGGGGAAGAGCTAAAATAGTTTAGCTTTTTGACTTTTTGGCTATTTTAGTCTGGCTTTTTTAGTCTCGTTTGGTTTTTATTTTTGGCTTTTTTTATTTTTGTAAGAGAAAAAGTGTAATGATTATTATTTGGATGTGACATTTTGTCTTATTGGCTTATGTAGCCAATTTTGTCTTCTGTGCTTTTTTAGCCAAAAAGTTGTTTGTGATGAACTATATAAGTGTACTTTTTGAATTTTTGGATAAAAAAATTGAGTAAAAAAGATGGTTTTTGGGATAACTTTTTAACTTTTTACAAAAAAAAATGTATATTAAAATATTGTATAAAATAAAAAAAATTACCGTATTACCCCTATGCCCTATGCTACTGACAGTGATGGTTGAATAGTGCAGTACAGATTGCTTTGAAATGAGATGGTGATTTCAGAAAATATATATATAGGATGAAGCTTTTCTCATCAGATTGGAGGGTACTGTTGGGTCCGTGGAAGTCCACTATAGGTCCCGTTTCGATAATCCGAACAGTTAATGTGTAAAACTAGTCGAGTAATATATGCCTGTAAAATATCACGTTGATCGGATATCGATAGCTATGCGATCAAATCAGTTTTGTATGAAAAAAAGTAAACAATAAAAAATAAACGACTAACAAAAATCTAATTTGATCACATAGCTATCGATATTCGATCAACGTGATTTTTTACAAGCATATAGTACTCAACGAGTTCTACACATTGACAGTTTAGATTATCGAAACGGGACCCGTTGTGAGCCCCAACGGGCCCAAAAGTACCCTCCAGTTCAATAAATATATATCTATATATCTAATTTTTTTATAAGATATATAAAAAGTACCCCACGGGCTCACACGTGAGCTTGTACGGGAGGAAACAATTTTGGCTTGTACTTTTTTTTTTTTTTTTTTGTACTTTTTTTAATAAATAGTGATAACTTTTTGATTTTTTTAATAACTTTTTATTTTTTTGTCTTTATAAACTATGCCAAACAAGCACCAAATAGGGGTGCAAACGAGCCGAGCCGAGCCGAGCTTTGCTGGGCTCGAGCTCGGCTCGTTAAGCTATCGAGCTCGTTTATTGAGCTCGAGCTCGGCTCGATAAAGGACTGGGCTCGAGCTCGGCTCGGCTCGGCTCGTTAATTTTTGTTGAACTCGAGCTCGGCTCGGCTCGGCTCGATAAAATTTTTTTTATATTATTTATATTATTTAAATATAAATTTTTAAATAAAAAATATTATTTATATTATTTAATATATAAAAAATGCATTTATATTATTATTTATATATATATTTATATATTTTTAATATATAAATAATGTATTTATATATATTTATATATTATTTAATATATAAATAATATATTTATTATATAATTTAATTATAGATAAACGAGCCGAGCCTACCGAGCCGAACACAGTCGAGCTCGAGCTCGGCTCGTTAACGAAACGAGCCCAATAATCGAGCTCGAGCTCGGCTCGTTTAGTAAACGAGCCGAGCCGAGCCGAGCCCTTACCGAGCCGAGCCGAGCCTGTTCACGAACAGCTCGGTTCATTTGCAGCCCTAGCACCAAACATAGCTTTAGTAACTTTTTGATTTTAAACTAAAACAAGTGAATGTCAAACGCTAATTAATACAAATGAGAATTTGATTTCAGGTTGAGAATACATTTTTTTTGTTTAAATTTAAAAGAAATTATTTTTATCAGTCTATTTTAAATAAGGTCATATATAGTACTAATAATTTTCATCAATTATTAACAAATCTATTTATATTTAGCTTTTAATTATTAAAATTCTTTAAAAATAAAATATTAAGATTCAAAATTATTCAATTTAAAAATAAATTTATGTGTATCATCTACCTACTAGTTAGTGGTACTATACAAGACGTTGACATATGACGTGTTAATTAACTGTGATGGGTTTGAAAATTGAAATAATTATCGATTAATTCGGGGGCGTTATATAGCTATATCTTTTGCCCAATATAATTTATCAAAAATAATACATCTTTTTAATTTGGCAATTCTAAAAGAACATTAATGATATGACAAATTTAAAAAAAAAATTAAGACTAAAACATCACATCACATGACATCCATACACCAATTAGAAATATTAGAGCTCCCAATCTTTTTTTCATAATTTATTATTATTTTTTTCATATTTTTTAATAACTCAATATAAATTTGTAAGTCTCTGTCTACGACGAGTGTTTAGGTTAAAATAATTATATAAGACAAAATAAGTTATTTAAGTCAAATAGAATAAAATATTATATCCAATCGATAATCATTTTTTTCTTTTTATAAAAGTTTAAAAAATCAAAAAATTTATTTCAAATTAAACTTTTTAATCTCAAATTAAAATAATTAAAAATTTTAAAAATTAACTCATACTCCAAATAAATCTTAAATTTTGCTTTTTTATCAATTATAATATTATTAATATATGATTTGACGGTCTCTTAAAATCAACCAATAGCATCTCTCGGAGTTGGCCATGAGTTTTGAAATACAACGTGCGTTGTGGTTTTCTCAGTCATACATCAACAGAAAACTTTACGAGTCAGTAATTAGGTGAAGCATGTTCTAATCTATCCAGCTATAAGGATTGACCTGATCCAAAAAGGCTACAAGAATTGACCAATAATAAGGTATTTAAAAAAAAAAGAATTAAAAACTTGGGTTGCAGTCCTACAGCGTGCTTGGTAAAGGTTATTTTTTTAACATTTTTGAGTTAAAATTTATATAAAAAAAAAATAATTAATAAAACAAAATGTCATATCAATCGTATAATCATTTCATTTTTTCTCAAATAAATATCATCTTTAATTATAAAAAAATTTAATCATCTTTTTAAAAATAAAAATTTTAACCTATTAAAATAGCCTATTAAAATAACAACTTTCTAAACACCCACAAAATATGTTAGGCTGAAAGATTTTACTTGACAGAAAAAATAGGGTAGTGTTGTTTAAATTTAAAAATTAAATTAAGATTTTTAAATTTAATGATTAATTAATTATTTATTTTTTCATATCTTTACTAATTATTAATTAATTATCTTAATTACATATTATTAAATTTAAAAAATAAGTATAAAAAATAGATTTGTATATCATTTTTAAAAATAATAATAAACGATACCATTGTGGTTAATTTTTGAGTTACTTTGAGATGCTGTTTGGATAGTTTAGGCTCTGTTTGGTTGTGAATTCAAATCACAATTCCACACCTTAATTTAAGTATGGTGTTTTGTAAGGGTTCTCAAATGATGTTTTCAAAACTCTGCACAGAATACCTGCGTTTTCTGTTTTGACAAACGCGTTTTTCCTTTTTTTTTTTGAAAATTTTGCTTGGCCGGACGTCCGGCCGGTTAACCGGAATAGTGAATTATTATTATTATTATTATTTTGCAATTGATTTGTATAATCGAAAAAAATATTTTCTAAAATTTTTAAAATTTTTTATGTGCTTTAAAATAATTTTGAGTTGTATATTTAGTTATAAGTTGTAAATTTTTGTATCACATATCAAATGTCACATCAACAATTCCCCACTCAAATCAAAACTCTTTTCAAAACTCTTTACCAAACAAATTTTCTACACTCAAATCATAATTCCACCACACACAAACTCAAAATACAACTCATATTCTCAAATCACATTTACAAAACTTTACCAAACACTACCTTAATTTTTAGCTGAAATGTCAAAATGTCATTATAAATTATCATATTATTCATTTTATCATTTTGTACGTATTTTTATAAAACATAGAAAAAAATAATTAATTCCCAAAGAAAGTCTCACTAACTCAAGTCATATATCTCACAAAAAGTTTAAACCCTTGTCTGGTTTGGCTTCGTTTGGGAAGTGAGTTGACTTTTTAACTTTTTAACTTTTTTGGTTATTACTTGGGATTAAAAAAGCCTGGTTTGTGAGGACTTTTGACTTTTTGGCTTTTTTTATTTTTTTGTGAGAAAGAATATAATGATTATAGATTGAATATGATATTTTGTCTTACTGGACTAAAAAGCCTATTTTATTTTTTGTAACTATTTTAGTCAAAAAAATCCTCAAACCCGGGGGCTTGTTTGGGAAGAGAGATTTGGGGCTTTTTTTTGGCTAAAATAGCTACCAAAAATAAAATAGACTTTTTAGTTTAATAAGACAAAATATTACATCCAACTATAATCATTATATTCTTTTTCTCATAAAAAAGTCAAAAAAGTCAAAAGTTTTTTCCAAACGAAACTTTTAACCCCAGACTAAAATAACTAAAAAAGTCAAAAAGCCAAACTCACTTTCCAAACAAAGCGTATATCTCACAAAAAGTTTAAACCATTGTTTGGTTTGTCTGTTAAGAGACAATTTTTGAAAAAAAAATTCAAAGATTTGTTTGGTTGAATTTTTTTTTAAAAAAAAAAAAATCAAAATTCCTTTTTATTTGCACTACACATCAATAAATCATTTTTTTTCTTTCGTCTTTATTTTTCTTACATCCTACACATTAATGAATCATTTTTTCTCTCACATTTATCTATTATAAAAAAAATAAATAAAAAAATTAAGGATTGTTTTGGTAAGAGGTTAAAAATTGACTTTTTTTTGAAAAAATATGTAAAACAATGAGGGATGATATTATCCAAAATGGGTTAAAAGCTTAAACATTTTCTCAAAATAGTCCTAAATCATTTAAAACTCCAAAATTATTTTCAAAACATACAAACCAATTTTTTAACTTTTATAAACTCTTTTCAAAAAATTATGTTTTAAATTTTTTTCACAAATACAAGCTAAACATGGTGTTTGGCAAGTGGTTTTAGGGCTAAAATAGTCACAAAAAACAAAATAGGCTATTTTAGCCACAACAAACAAAATATCACATCCAACACATGATCATTACACTCTTCTCTCACAAAAAAAGTCAAAAAAGTCAAAAAGCCCTTCCCAAACCAAGCTTTTTAGCCCAGGCTAAAATAGCCAAAAAATCCAACCCACTTCCCAAATGGAGGCTTAGGCCTCGTTTGGGAACATGCTAATTTAGTAACTTTTTGGTTATTTGACTAAAATATGAGCTAAAAAAAACTAATATGTTTAGGATGACTTTTTGGCTTTTTACGAAAAGATGTGCAAAAAGTAGAAAGAAAAGAGAATCTTTGACTTTTTGGTATGGGTTGTTGACTTTTTGGCTAATTTAGTAACTTTTTAGCTTTTTGGCTAAAAATGAGGGTTCCCAAACAAGGCCTTAAGATGTTTTTTTAGGGCTCCTTTGGTAAGTAGGTTGATTTTTTTGACTTTTTAACTATTTTAGCTTGGGGTTAAAGTCTCGTTTGGGAAGAATTTTTTTAGCTTTTTTGACTTTTTGTGAAAGAAAGAATGTAAATGTGATGTTTTGTCTTATTGGACTAAAAAACCTATTTACTTTTTTTTTGACTAAAATAGCCCTAAACCCTACCCAACTCTTCTTCTCAACCTTGTTTCGTCCCTCCTTTTCTTTCTGCCATTTTTGTCGATTTATTTGGTATACAATGTTGTACTCCTTAGAAGAGTATCCCGAGAATTACGGACAGTTCACTCAAATGTGTGTAGATCGCTTTTTGACATGGCAACTAGGACTGTGGGAAGAGAGCCGGCGGAGAGCTCCGGTGAAATTTGTTCCGGTGTACGAAGAGTAGAGGGCAAAAATATCAAAGCTAAGGTGTCTAAACAGAAGGGTTAGCAGAGGTAACAGATCCTGTAGAAGTGTTCGTATAAAAGATTTGGAGTTATTTATAAAAAAATGGAAGGAATAGGAAGCAGCCATTACCGGACCCCCCTTGCGTACCGGAGGTCAAGGACACCGGTGGCCAGTGGATTTAGGCGTAGTTACCATAGTCGTGCACCTTTTAAGACCCAGTATGTTCGCAGACGGTACGTTCAGAATATTCCCCGATTTATTAAGAAGAATAAAAGGGGAGTAAGGAAATTACAGCTATACGATGAACAATTAAGGGACGTTAAGTTTGATAATAAAGGCGTGGCGAGATTACTTAATGATATTGAGTTGGGTAATAAGAGATCTGACCGTCAATCAGACAAGATTATGGTTAAGGGTATCAAATTCATTGGTAATGTTCAATTGGGACAAGATGCTAAGGACGAAGCTGTGGTCCACCACGTGTTGTTTTTTGTCATCAGTGATAATAGTCCGTCAGATTCCGTCCCTACACCTGACAAGATATTTATTGGAGTTGGCGAGGGGAATCCTGAGACCTGGATTGTTGATCCTGACCAGTCCGACCGGTTTCGGATGCTAAAGAAAATGAGGTTCAAGCTCGTTGGTGGCAAGGACAAAGAGTACGTTCGTCACGAGATAGAAGTTGTGGACCGGTTCTTCCCAGTTGATGTTTGGACGGACTACAAAGATACGTTGTTGGGAAATGTTTGAAGCATTCAAAAGGGTGCCATATATTTAGTGGCTGCTACTGTTAGTGGAAAGGAATGCAAAATCACTTTAAGGAGTCAAATGTACTTTAAAACTGTTTAAAATTGTAATTTGATGTTTTTTTATTTCTAATGTTCAGGTTAATGGAGGTGGACGATATAAAAACTGGGGTTGTTGAAGGTGTTTCAGCAAGTGATTTCAGTTGTATTGAACTTGCGTTGCCTAATTTATTTTCTCAATTGAGGTTAAGATACAAACAAAAAAGTATTAAGGTTGATAAAATATTGATAAAATATTGCCCCCTTTGCGCACCCAATGCTAGTGGGTTGGTCAGAGTAAATGTTTATGATCGGAGGTTAGAAGGTAATGATAGTTTGCAGGCGTGGTTTATTTTCCCAGTGGATTGTCAATGCGAGTTAGTCTATTATGGGAATGGTTATTGTTCAATTAACGACAAACAGGTGCCATGGATGGTGAAGTATCGACTTGAAAACTCCAATATTAAAGGGAGGTTACGTATTGTAAGATGAAGGGGTATCTGTAGTATTGTACGAGTGACATGCCAGAAGATTCGCAAATGAGGGCCCCCTCTATTGTTGTGTTATCTAAAAAATATACTCATGATAATGTTGATGTTAGGCATTGTCCTCCAACGAAGGCCATTCCGATTCTGACACGGACTAAGTCTGTTGGTTTACCGGAGAGGCGAAGAGATTTGTTGTTAGGAGGTTTTGGGGAAAGTGGTTCAGTTATTCATGAACGCAGAGGTCGTTTGAGTTTGTCAGAGATTGATATACGTAGAGGTGGTGATGAAACCAGTGATGTTGATCCTGGCCCGTCGATTTCAGAGGTTGGTGTTAGCAAAGATGAAGTTGATCGTAGAGGATCAGTTGTTATGGATCCAGCAGAATTTTCTAATGTTTTACGAAATGTAATCATCAGTGTAAAAAATAGTGATGTGACTCAAGATGTAATAGTTGATGATAAGGGAAATGTAGTAAGTAAATAAAACTTTGAGTGGTTTCATAAATAAAATTAATAAAATTATTCATTAATCATGACAGTGGTTACATTAACATCAAACTATTCTCTCATTTTTGGGGACATTGCATCTAACCAACTATTGTCCCCATTTGTTAATAAAATACAAGGAATTCCTCCTCTAATAGTGAGATTTGGTTGGAACTTAACAAATACATGGAAATCTCTCTGGCATCCTACTAAATTCTTCATTAATTCGGTAGGGACTATCGAGTATTTGATGTCGTCTATGACGTTGTAGACGGCGTCTTGTTCGTAGTCCTTGAAACTTATTATGCCGGAGAAGTAATTGTGTTGTCCGAGGCTTCTGGCCCAGGCGGTTTTGCCTGTTCTTGATGGTCCTTCGAGGTAGAGGGAGATTGGGCAGATAGGCCTCTACTCTGGTTCATGTTATCAAAGGAGGAGGAGAGTTCTTCGTCAGTATATAAATTGATTATATTATTTTTGTGTATCCCTAATCTAAGGAAATCGTCTTCCTTCCAAACGGAGAGACTGCAATTTTGACATAACTCGTACTGAACGCAATTTCGACTTACAAACAAAATATTATTTTTTGCTCATTTTTTTACTTCTTCATTTAAGAAAGGAAATGAATTAAAAGGGCTAGTATATGGGGGGGCCTCTCTCTTTTGTAATGATCATTAGAAAATGTTTTTAATTGGGGGTATTTTGTGACGTAATCGGTGGGACATCTTTCTTTACAGAGAGCAAAGAATTGTTTCTCCGTTTCTGCTTCGCCAAGTATTCCCCTCCAGAGTTCGTCTCTCTTTTTCGAAGGACTTTTCCCCTTAGATGAAAATTCTCCCCATTCGACGAACTCGCTCCCTTTCTGTATATACTGTCGACTTGCTGTTGGCGAGTGGAGTTTTTCTATATTTGGATGGTAGATCCTCCCATTGGTTCCGGTGAGATCGAAAAATCTCGGGTTGGAGGTTTGGATCTTCATCGTGCATTGAACCATGGCATGAAGGTGAGGGTTTCCATCTTCATAGAGCTCCCTTGCGACAAATGTACCCAAAAAAATAAAAATAAATAAATAAATAAAATTGGACCATATGATATGAGTGTTCAAGATTGTTTCTTTTTTTAATTAAAAAAACAAAATGTTTCATGCCCAATAAAATGCTTAGGTACTCTTTGACAACATTTGTTGTTTTGCTTGTATTTATTTTTTAAAAAAAAAAACTAAAAAGTGTATATAAAACTCATTTAATGTTTATTTTCGTTTACAAAACTTATAAATAATTTAGAAAATTAACAAAATTTTAAAGAAAATACTATTGACCCCAAATTTTTTACTAAATTAATGACTAAATATCTTTGTAAATCCCATACCTATGTAAGACATTTAGGCCAAGTTTGGGAAGTTCAAAATAATCTATCTTTTTATCTTTTTTTCATCACATCACCTCTCTACTTTTCTGCACATCTTTTTGTAAAAAAGATAAAAAGTGCACTTATTTAAGTCATCCCAAACAACCCCTTAATCATTTATTTAGTAGAAAATTCAATATTCATAACATTACTTAATCACAAAAAAATTATTTTTACTTATTTAGAAAAATATTATTCCACCTCTTGCTCTCATCTATCACCACTACAATCGACAACTTCCGCTTGGATCATCCATCGTCACCAATTATTCTTTCACTTAGCTTTAAAATAAAACTTTAAAATATTTATATGTCCCAAACAATTTTTTATGTTTATCAAAATTAAATTATAAACTATAACAGTCAACAAACAACTCCTCAAAATTAAAATTTACAGTCTAAATTTAAAATTTACAGAGTTGAAAAAAATAAGGAGAAATTTCAGTACAATATACACTTTTAAAAAAATCACAGATAAATGACAAATTTTATACACATTTATAATTAAAAACATAATTATATACATTCCATACCATATGCACTTTTAGTTATGTCATTTTTATATTTAGTTATGACATTATTTTAAAATATTTGATTATGATTTTTTGTATTTGGTTTTGATTTTTTTTTAGTTTTGACTCAAAAAATATAAAATTATAATCATTTCTGTAATTATAAGATATATATGATATATACCATTTGAAAAGTGTGTACTATAATTTTTTTTAATTAAAATTAAATTTTTTTTAAATAAATTTATAACAGTAATTTTTTTGCAAAAAAAAAATAAAAATCAAATAATAATAATAACTTGCCTACCACGCAAGACCAGGAAAACAAGGTAAAACAAAAAAGTTGGAAGAAAAGAATTGGTAACTCAACGAAAGTTCGGCTTTCTCTCCCTCCCTTCTTATCCAGTAAGGTTGAGTAGAGAATCTATAAAATGCATAATTCGAATTAGTTTAGTTAAATTTGATAGATTTGGATTAATTTTTTAAATTTATGGTTCAGTTCTAAATTAAAAAATAAAAAATTTGTAATTATAGATTAGTTTTGAATTGAATCCTACGGTTCCGGATTAGAACCAATCCGGACCATATATAAATAGTCTATATTTTTATTATACACTCTTCCGCATAGTATCTTTTCTTATTTCATATAAAACCTAAATTTAAACCTAAACCCGCATAGTATCTTCTTTTATTACTTTTGTTTGTTAGTTTTTAATTTCAATTTGTAATGGTCTAAATACTTATGGTAGAATCAATTTTCTTATGATTGTTTAAATTCTAGAACAATATGTTAGTATTATGGAAAAACTTATTGCTCTTGTGAATCTAATATGATACTATGTTTATATTTTTATGAAATTAAAGTATTATATATAATTTTTTTGTTATTTAATTATGTGAATCTATAATTTTAAACTGATCCAATCCGTATTTAAATGAATTGATTTGGATTGATTTCACGATTTAAACGGATTTAAGCTATGTTTGGGAAGAGCTCATGGGGCTCAATGAGCCATGTAAGGACAAAAAAGGCTCAAAAGCCCACTAAATGACAAAACCAACAATCTTGTTTTGCAATCTTCAACTCTAACCTCCAATTCACAAAACTACCCCTCATCAAAAAAATAAAAATGCGGCAGCAGCCAAAAAAAAAAAAAAAAAAAAAAAAAAAATATTTTTTTGTTTTTTGTTAAAATATTTTATAAAAATAAATTCAAACTCTATTTTATAAAAATAGTTTTAAATATTTTAATTTTTTGTTATGTGTTTTTGTTATAATTTGAGTGTAGAGTTGTGAAAGTAGTATGGAGTTTCAAGTTATGTGTTTGGTTATGAGTTTTAAAAATAATTTATTATGTGAGTTTTATTTAAATTACAAAAATTTTTTTGCCTTAAAATAATTTTTTGTATATTTATTTTAATTTTTTTCTATTGACAGAATTTTTAGATTATTTACATTATTTAAATACTTAAAATAAAATTAAAATAAATATAAATTTTAAAACGCAAATTAAATTATTATTAAAATAACATTAAAATTAAAGTATTATAAAAAAACACAAATTAAATTATTATTAAAATTAAATATTTAAAATTAAATTAAAATTAAATTATTATAAATTAAAATTAAATTATTTAAAATAAAATAAAAACGTAAATTAATAACATTAATAACATTTTAAAATAATTTACAAATTAAAAAAATAATAACATTTTAACTTAATAAAAACGGCAAAACACGTAAATTACAAATGAAAAAACGTCAAAACCGTAAAATAGTAATTAATTAAAAAAATGGCAAATTAAAAAAATTATTATAAAAAAAACGTCAAAACCGTAAAATAGTAATTAATTAAAAAAATGGCAAATTAAAAAAAATTATTATAAAAAAAACGACAAAACCGTAAATTAGTAATTAATAAAAAAAATTGACAAATTAAAAAAATTTATTCTAAAAAAACCGACAAAACCGTAAATTAGTAATTAATAAAAAAAATGACAAATTAAAAAATCTATATATATTTTACCAAAAAAAGCCAAAATAAAACCCAAAATAATAAAATAATAAAATTAAAAAAAACTACGCCAAATCCAAAAAAAAATAAATTAATAAATTATTTTAACAAAAGAAGGCACATAAAACCGAAAATTAAAAAAAACAAAATAATACGGCAAATCCAAACAACAAATAAAATAAATAAATAAATATTTTATCAAAATAAAATAAAACCCAAAATAAAAAAAACATTAAGCAAAAAACGGCCCATACATGCCACAAATTTAAAATAAAAAATAAATAAATAAATAAAGCAAAATTCGGGAAAACCACACCCCAAAAAAAAAAAAAATTTAAACCAAACAAAAGTTATCAAAAGGGCAGGTTGGTAATTTCAGTGGATGACACCTCACCAAAAAGTCAAAAAAGTCAAAAAGCCAAAAAGCCCTTCCCAAACCAGGTTTTTGAGCCCCAGGCTCATATAACCAAAAAAGCCAAAAAGCCAAAAAGCCAGCCCACTTCCCAAACGGAAGCTAAATTAATTTTAATTTTTCAAGAATGAATTGATTCTAATTTTATCCCAGTTAAATTCATTCTCAACCATACTTACCCCTACTATCCTATCCTACCTTACCCACCCCTGTTGTCACCCACACCACACCCACTCTCTCTCTCTCTCTTCTTCCTACAAAAACCCCCCCTCTCTCTCTCTCTCCTTCAAAGAACAACAAGCTTCTACTTCAACAACTTACCATTCTTTGTCGGCGCTTCTATAAATTCTTCCCACAATTACTTGTCTACTGACTCATATCATTACCATTAAAGAGAAAAAAAACAAAAAAATGTGTGGTGGCGCAATCCTCGAGGGTCTCTTTCCTCGCAACGGCAACCGCGGCGTCTCCACCTTGGACCTCTGGCCCAACTCCCCCTTCGCCACCAAATTCAACACCTTCCCCTCCGACCTCAATTCCATCTCCCCACAAGTTCCACAACCCATTTCCAAACGACCTGGTAATCCCCTTTCTCGATCTTCACTGTGTATGTTTGTGTTTTTAATTTTTGTTTCTGATTGAGGAGTTTCTTCGAACAGGTGAGGAGCAACTCGAAAAGCCTGTCAAGAGGCAGCGGAAGAACCTCTACAGGGGAATCAGGCAGCGTCCGTGGGGAAAATGGGCAGCTGAGATCCGAGATCCTAGAAAAGGTGTGAGGGTTTGGCTTGGCACCTTCAACACCCCCGAAGAAGCTGCAAGAGCCTACGACAAGGCAGCTCGCAAAATCAGAGGAAAGAAAGCCAAAGTTAACTTCCCCAACGAAGACGACAATTACATTCCACCAACCACTAAGCCTAATCCCAATCCTCCTCCGCATCAAACCCACAGGGGGTTTGGTGATGATTTGAACCAGTTCGGGACATACAACTGTAATGGGTTTTACGGCGAAGAAATTTATGGGTCTGGTTCAGAAAGTGCTTACGAGTCGGTGGGTTCGGGTGAGGTGAAAGTGAAGGAAGAGGAAGAGAAGAAAGAGGTAAGAGAAAAGAGCAAAGAATCGGCGTTGATCGAAGTGGCGGAGGCAGAGGAGGAACAGAACCAAGTGCAGAAACTCTCGGAGGAGCTGATGGTCTTCGAGTCCTACATGAAATTCTACCAAATTCCTTATCTCGACGGCCAGTCAGCCGCTGCTCCGCCCATTCCCGCCCATGAGAGCGTCGGCGGCGGCGACGCCGCCGTGGAACTCTGGAGCTTCGATGACGTTGCTCTTGACGTCGCCTGAAAATTTCCCTTTCTTTTTTCTTTTCTTTCTCGTTTCTTTTTCTTTTTAGATTTTCTCTTATCTGTTTTGTGTTGTCTGTAAATTTGGGTAAATTAAATGGTTTTGTGGCCAGTCTAGGAATTATTGTTATTATTTGTCGTAAATTGTCTTTGACAAACCAAATTCCCAAAATAAATTGTTATTTTCATTTTTTGATTTATTCACGTGTTCTTGTTAATTGTTAAGAAATTGTTTATTCTTCTTGTTGATAAGAGTTAAGTAGTTGGAGAAGTTTCATGGAATGGTGTAAATTTATGCTCATATTATGATATGAAAAAAAATCAAAAAACCAAATAAATAATAATAATATTTTTTACTTTTGAGCACTTTTTTACTGTTTGAATGAAGGGAAAGATAAATATATACATAGAGAGAGAGAGAGAGAGAGAGAGTGAGTTTTACATTTCTTTTACTTTTTGCTTTTTAAATTCATAATTAAATAAGAATTTGTAAAAAAAAATAAAAAATAAAAAAATTGATTATTGAACCCAATATATATAGTAGAAAGCACCATTTTAATTTTTTTTTTAAAAAAAAAAAAAAAAAACCTTTTGAATACCAAACCAATCTTTATATGACCATGGCTAAATGGTCTTTACAAATTTCATTATCGAAACAGTTATTTCTTAGTTTGTTTGGTAGAAGTCATTTTTTTTTTTAAATTTTAAATATTGTCTTTAATGATTATATATATATATATGTCAACAATATTTATTTTCAAGAAAATTAATAAAATATCTCTCTTCAATTTTGTATAGCAAGAGAGATTCAAGATATTTTTTTTATTAATTAAAGTCACTCGATAAAAGTTAGCTGTGACCATATGAGAGAAAGAAGAAGTTAATTGTGAGTTGGAGCAAAGTCTGAACTGAATGTTAGACTAAGTGCAATTTGTCTGTTTATCATGAGAGGTTCATGTTTGCAAGTTCTGGTTTCCAATTTTAAAGTTGAATAATACTAAGTATCATGAAATTTTTTTCATGAAAATGATCATAAATGAAAGATTTATGACCCTTAGATTACACTTAAAACAAAGCACCAAACACTAATCAAGGTAATTCAATGATCATAATTCTTTTATGATCATTTTCATGAAAGTTTTTTCATGATCCCTAACTTTTCTCTTTGAGCAAGGATCCTCTAGAGTTTTTTTTTCCTAAAGTTTCCTAGAGTGGTGCATTGTGTGGTTGAGATTTAATGACAAGTCACATCAATTTTTCAACATTAAATCTCAATCACACAATACACCACTTTAAGAAACTTTAGAAAAAAAACACTCTAGAAGATCCTTGGTGTTTCTCTTTAAAGTTATACTTATTTACTGTTAATGGTGTGGTCTCCATGTGTTCCTGAAATTAGTTGCCTCGTAACCGTTTCCAACATGCCGCGGACACGCCGCCAAATGGCAGGTCTATCTATTAATTATTTTTTCTATTTTTTAAAATTTGGATCAATAGCTCAGAACTAAAATTAATGCGATAACCAGATGTTTTATGTTTAAATTGTTGGTTACAGATTTATCTAGCAAATGTTATTAATTCTGTTAATGTATTCTGTGGTGCTTCGTTGCAGACAATGTGTCGCATGATGTGCAATTGTTTATTTGCAGTATATACAAAGCTGTACTTAAATCTAAAGGTTCAATAAACGAAGTCAACCAAATTGCGCAGGTGTTCTATGATATAATCCTTGGAAACGATTTGTTGTAAAATTTGCATTTCCATTTTCTTCATGACATACTTTCATTTATTTTATTTGGATTAACAGCTTCGGATCATTATAAAACCAAAGCCTTGCATTGGAGTTAGGCCTTTGTGCAATGCACAACAGGTAGATCCTTAAACATGGCCAACTAATTGGCCGTTGTTTTCCTCCAAGGACACATGTATTATGGTATACAACATAGCTTTCTTTCATAAATGTGCCTTTTGCAGGTCTGTTACCATGTTCTTGGGCTAGTACATGGAATTTGGACCCCTATTCACTACAAGAAAAATGAGTTTTGGCGACGTTTAATTAATGACGTTTTTTAAACGTCGTTTTTTAAAAAATCAAAACGGCACCGTTTCAATAACCAAAGGTGTTTGAAAATGCCTTCGAATGTCCTATCTCTCTCTCTCTTAAATGGGCGAGCGGTGAATATCAAATATAATACATTTTGTAGCCCTAATCTCTCACTCACTCACTCACTCACTCAGTCTCTCTTTTGCTGTCTCTCTCACTCTCTCTCTAAACCGTCTCAACGGATCAATTCATCTCTAGCTGTAGCCCTAATCGAAGTTCTCTCTCTCGATTTCGATTTCGAAATCTATTTTCGGTGATTCTCTCTCAATTTTGAAGCTTATTTTGAATATGAGAATAATTGTTAAAGCCTTTGTAAACCCTTATTTTGAATCCTCACGCCTTCAAATCTCGCCTCTCTCTCAACCCTTTTTAAACCCTTATCATTATCACAGATTCATCTTTGAGATTCAGAGCGATTTCGATCACCACCGTCTGCACCGCCACCGCCATCTGCACCAGCGAGGTATCGATTTCTCTCTCTCTCTCTCTCTCTCTCTCTCTCTCTCTTTCTCTCTCTCAAGCTTTTCCTTCCCGTCTCTCTCGATTTGGTTATTGAAATTGAAATTGTAAGCAAGAAACTACAAGTTGATTTGTGTCTGAACACATCCTTTTCTTCTTTTCTTCACTATCTGCTTCGTTGAACTAGATTTAAGTATTTGTTTCAAGTCCAGATGTGTGTGTATGTGTGTGTGTGTGTGAGAGAGAGAGAGAGGAGGAGTTGATTTGTGTCTAAACACATCATTTTCTGATCTGTTATGTTGAAAAAGTTGAAAGATCTCTGAATATACACTTACCCATATATACATTTACTTTCCTTTTTCAAGATTCTCTTTAGCTTGAGGTACAGATCTCCAATCTTTTCACTTTCTCTACCTTCAAATCTTGTGTGTATGTATATTTGGATTTATTTGTGTATATTACATGTTTGTTTATATGCCAATCTCAAGTTTAAGTTCTCTATTTCTTGTTCTCTGTTAGATTTCTATTTTTTGCCCCTTTTTTCCCTGGGTTCAGTGATTGTCGTTTATATTTGCCAATTTTCTCACTACATATGGCCCAGTTTGGGGACTTTGTTTTTTTGGTTTTTTCTGTTTGGTTTTTTTCTCATAAGGGAACACTTGGGACAAAGTAATATTTTATTTAAAAAAACTATGAAGCATTTATGGCCCACAATGTGTTGATTCCAGATTTCGTAGGATAGTCGTAATGTTATTGTTGCAATGCTTTTTGTAATATGTAGGTTCCAACTATGTATACTCGATTGATACAAGGTTATGAAGCAATGGATCCAGAATTACAAGAGGCTTTTGCCTCAGCTGCGAGCAAGTTGCGTCTCATGGTAATCAGCTTGCAACACCTTCTTTCTTAGGAAATTTTGATTACAAAATTTAAATAGGAATTAAGGATTAACATTAAGTGGTTTTTTCCCTTTTAAATATTATTTTTTTAATATAAAATTGTAACTCTTTTATTGTGTAATACTGTTCCGTACAATCTCGTTCTCTTGTTCTCCTATATGGCTATACCTGAATAGAATGGTGAATGTTGAAACAGTGGCCTAATTGTTTTTTTCCCTAATTCCAGATGTGTGGCTCCTCTACACTCCCTTATCCTGTCATGCAACAGTGGGGAACCATAGCTAAACATCGCCTTTTAGAACGATATGGTATGACTGAGGTGTGTACTAGCTGTCTGCATGAAGTCCTTTTTGTAGGCTATAGGCTTCAAGGGGAAGGGCATTTAAAATTTTATTTATTTGGAGATATTCTGGCCTTGTTTTTTAATTATTTGATATTTGTAGTTTGTGATGGCAATTTCTATTTCCTTGAGAGGCATAAGGAAAGGAGGCACTGTTGGCAAACCAGTTCCAGGTGTGCAGGTTAGTGAGATTCATAATAATAGAATTTGACATTAGAAACAGCTTCACCATAGATCATCAGCACCATTCTGAAGGAGACTGGTGATTAGAAATTCTGGATTCAATGTTGCGGTGCTTCAATACAGTTGATAGTGAACTGTTCTGGATTCAATTCTCTTATTTTTGTTAAAGGTCACACATTGGCATTCCATTAATATATGATCAATGTTCAAACTACTAGTATTCTGTAAAACAATTACAATGGGGAACATTCAATTTTTTGCACTTCCCCTTTTTTTACTTCATCGTTTATGCACAAGTGTATGTTTGTGTATGGCATTGATCCTGAGATATTTACTTTTTCTAAGGATTCCCTACTGCTTACCTACATGGAAAAAGGGGCTAAGATTCCTGCAAATAAAGAAGCAAAGCTTCCCTACTGCAGTTCACTCTATTGTGGTACATTTTTGCTAATTTTATTATATTTAAGCATGTACTTCATCTATTTTAAACATTTATTAGATCTTCCTCTACCTTTCACAAACTATCACAAGATTCATGCATAAAAAAAAATAGGTTTATTGCAAATTATATCTTATAATCTTTGATTATTTAGTAATCAAATTTGTTCTTTTGTATTAAAAAAGTCCATGTATCAAAATATTTGTTAGCCTCTCTCTTCTGACAAATTTTATTGCTGTAGTTCCTCATATAAGCAAAGAGATGGGTTTCCTTAAAGGTGGGGCCCATAAAAGATACCTTAGGCAATGTTCTGTAGCTTCTGAAGAGCAGAAAAGAGGTAAGCATGGAAGGTCTTGTTATGCTTTTCAGTTATCAGTGTTTTAATAGGCTCCAATGCACACATTATTTGAAGAATTATATCATTTTGGCATGAGATATAATGATGATGCTTCAAAATATTTTAGTTTCTGCAGACAAGCTGCTGACAACAGAGTCCAAAGGCATTTTTGTTGCTTACATTTTGTGTAATAGTTGAATGTATCAAGAGGTTTTTTTTTTTTTTTTTTTTGGGGGGGGGGTGGAGGGGGTGATTGAGATGGTTCATCATTTTCTATAGTGCAGCGGCAGAGTTTAAAGATATGATATTATTTTTCATACTGATTCTATAAACTCTGTTCATGGTGATCTACTTTTGTTGAGTACTACTCATTGAGTCCAGCTACGGGAATCCCTCAGCTATTTAGATTTGTCTATTTTCATATTATCTGTCAGATCACCTGTCAAATTATATGCCATTAGCTCTATTGTTATAACTTGGGCCATTTTCTTTTTTGCCTTCCTATCATCCTTTCTAAATTCCTTCTTGTGCTGGTGCATTTTGTTAGGATTATGGGACACCAGAAATCAATCACACACAATAACACAAGAGATTTACGTGGTTCGGCAATTGCCTACGTCCACGGGAGTAATATCCACTATAGAATTATCCCGGAGGGAGATTACAACTCACACCTCATGGTGCCACCCACACCATGTGGATAGTGGGCTCCTTACCATGTGGGTAGTGGCTGGAGCTAACACATTTAGGGGCTATGATTGTACATGAGTAAACCATCCTAGCTAATTTTTTCTTCTGTACTCTGTTAAGTTCTTGCGAATGAGTTATTTTTTTCCCTCTGAATGTGTGGTTTTATTTCTTGTCATGCTAATTATTCATCTCAACATCATATTTTAGATATACATAAAGCTTGTTGCAGAGAGAATGGGTTTGGATCATTCACAGTTGGTTTGGATCAGAGGAACAACATTGATGCAGTAATTAAAAAGGTTACACAAATGGACCATTCCATTATATGTATTATTTTTATGATATTGCAAGTAAAGGTTTGTAATCTTTTTTTTTTTTTGGGATAGTTTTATGAGGATTTTCAAATTATGCTTTTTCATTATGATAGCTGGACAAGTGAATGGGATCAATTTGAGTGGTCAAAGAGGGCCAACCATGTCAATGTAAGAAAGCAAACAAAATGGTCAGATGCTTTAGTATTTTACATATTTTTGGTGTTGTGAAAAACAGCATTTAATTATTCTAATAATAATAATAATAATAAATTAATTAATTAAATTAATTTTATTTAGAGTTTATCTGAAATATATTAGTGTATAGGTTAGTTTTAATTAACCCAATTCAATCACTAACAAAAATAAAAATAAATAATAATAATAACAATAATAATAATTTTGTGGGTGTTCAATATTTGTTGTTTATAAATTATTTTAATAAGGATCTAACATGATAAATATTCTTACTAAATAGCTTAGTTAAAAATCTTAGTGTATCAAATTTAAGAAACCCACACAAATACACAAATATACAAATATACAACAACAACAGAAAAAAAAAGGTAGATTTTAAGTGGCAACATTGCCACTTGGTTGCATGCATGGTGGTATTTGGAAGTTGAAAATTTGACTACATAGAATGAAGAGAAAGAAAGAAAGAAAGAAAGAGAGAGAGAGAGTGAGAGAGAGGGGGTGCTCAGTAATGCATTGTATATATATACATGCATGCTTGCATTTGGTGAGGAAGGAAAAAGAAAAGGACTTCTGCGGAAAAAAAAAATTCAGCCAAGTTGAATAGAAGGATAAGAAGAGGAGGAGATTAAGAAGGATATATATTTTCTACCATTTCATTGTTCCATTTCAATTCTACAACTAAGTAAGAAAACTCTCTCAACCTTCTCATTTTTTTTAATTGTTGAAATTTTCAAATTATATATATATGATAAAATGTCTAAACTTGTAGATAGAATTTTATTTATATTTGTATGAAAATTTATGATGGTATATCAAATATTTGAAGATATTGGTAGTCTTGAAATCATGATAATATTGTGGAATTTGGACTTGCATGTGTAGTTTATGCCATTAAAAAGATTATTGAAGATTTTATTTAGCCCTTTAAATCTGTCAGAAAGTTGTACGAATTTTTAGACAATTTTATACTCAAAATTTGAAGATGATTTCTTCTAAAAAGTTGTTGGAAAATGATGTCTAGTTCATCCACAAATTTTTTCAACAATTATTGAGTTTTGTACGAATTTATACAAATTTTTGATTAAATCTGGAGTTGCAAGATAGATTTACTATATGTTTGAAAATTCATTAAAAATTTTATATTAAACCAATTCTGGTAATTTCTAAACAAAAAATGAAATTTGAGAAGTCTAGTTTCATAGTAAATTTTTAGATTATGGAATTGATTTATAAATTTAAGTATGGAATTAATTTAAGAAAATGTGATAAATCTGTGTCATAAACTTTCTTGGAATTTTTAAAAATTATTTATAATTTATTTTTGGAAACTGCTTTCTGAAAAATGACCATAACATGTTTATTGATGTGCCGTTTGGTAACACTTATGTTTTCAGTTTTCTGTTTATATTTACAAAAATTTAAAAAACTCAAATAAAAACTTGTTTGGTAAAATTTTTGATTTATAAATCAGTAGTCTCAGTTTATAAATTTGGCCCCAAAAATGAAAACACAAAAAATGTGTTTCCGTTTTGAGTTTTGAGTTTTTTCTTTTTTTTACCACCCAACACTAACCACCACCCGCCACCATTTTCTACTACCGTCTTCCGCCACCACCACCTGCCACCACCACTCACCACCCATCTGCCACCACCAGCCACCACCCACTTGCCACCTACTCGCCATCCCTCGCCACCACCACCCACCCCTCGCCACCACCACCCACCACCCACTTGCCATCTACCCGCCACCCACCACCACCACCACCACCCGTCACCTACTTGCCACCACCACTCACCACCCACCTTCCACCACTAGCCACCCATCACCACATGCCACCCACTTGCCGCCACCACCCCCCTGCCACCACCACCCCCCTGCCACCACCACCACCACCCACTCGCTACCACCTACCACCCATCACCCTCACCCATCCACCCACTACCACCACCACCACACGTCACCACCCATCACCACCCGCCATCTGTCACCTACCCGCCACCACCACCCGCCACCGCCGCCACCGCCACCACCACCCACTCGCTACCACCCACCACCTGCCACCGTCACCCACCCACCATCACCACCCGCCACCGTCACCCACCCACCACCCACCTGCCACCATCACCTACCACACGCCACCGTCACCCACCCACCCGCCACCAGCCATCCGCCATCTACCTGCCACCACCACCCACCACCCGTCACCACCACCACTACCACCACCACCCACTCGCTACCACCTGCCACCGTCACCCACCTACTCACCACCACCACCCACCTGCCACCACCCACCACCACCAGCTACCCACCACCCACCGTCACCACTTTCCACCACCGTCTTCCGCCACCACTTGCCATTTCTCACTCTTTTTATATTTTTAAAATTTTTTAAACATTTTTTCAATTACCAAACGCGTTTATAGTTTATGTTTTTCTAAAAATAAACAAAAATCAGTTTATAAAATTTTTGTAAATATAAACTGAAAACATAAACGTTACCAAACACACCTTGAGTATTCTGTAGATTTATATGAATTTTAGAGTTGTATAAGTAATTTATTTATAATTTTATTAGCGAGATATACATTTTAAAAATTTTGGCAGATTTTGGAGTAATCAAAAATTATCTCTTCAATTGTTTATTCGGACTAAAATTTAATATTGTGCTAGTTTAATCTTGTAGATTAAAAATCTAAGCATGTGTGTGATTATGGTTTATTTTCTTTGTATCTAAATTATTATTTCATACCATGGTTTAAATAAATTGTTTATTTAAATTTTGTACAATTATTTATTATTGTGTGGGATGTGTAATATTTTGTATTGGGAATTTTAATGAGTTGGTTTAGCATTATTTGTAATTAAAAATTGAGATTATTTGTGATTAATATCAAAACTAACTGAAATAATTAACGGCATATACAAAGTTAACAATTGACAGTTAATACCAGTTGTTCAGGGTGAGTCTTGGTTTTAAAGAGTGTACGAAATTAATGGTTGACGGTTAATACCAGTTGTTCAGGGTGAGCCCTGGTTTTGAGAATTCTGACGTAAATTGTGTCGCGAAACCCTAAGATGGCACGGGACTTATTTGAACCCTTTTTCGGTATTCGATTTTGGAATAAGGGTGGATGTGCAAGTCGCACACACACAGGGAGGTTACGTACCCCTGGCAGACCGTTTCCTTGGGGCAGACCACGGATTCCACTACTTGGGTATATAACTCTGAACGTGGGCATCCCTGGTAGTTACGGTTGGTAACACTTGAATATTTGACCAATGGGAGGTTTCAAATTAACCGTTGCCATACTTAGTGGTTAGTAAGAAAATCTCTTTGGTGAGATTTTGAGTGTCACCCAAACTATTAAAATTGTCGAAATTATTATAATAGTTGGTACATTCATCATGCTATTGAATTTACTATTATTTTAATTGTCATGATTTGATTATTTTTTCTTAAAAAGAATGGTAGGTTAATCCTGTTTTCTTACTGTGTTGCAAAACTCATGGCATATATTTTGTTGCCCTGACGTTTCATGCCAGATTATGTCGAAGAAAGGACTGAGGCTGAATTTGGAGCTACTGCTAATATTGAACCTTGGCTAATTTAAAGTCAAGACTCTATCGAAATAAAATTTTATTATCCTTGATATTAGTAATCACGAATGTTACAAAGTTGTTGTGATATTGTATGTGGACTCGTAATTTAGTTGTTAAGCTTTGACTATGTGAAAATCTAAAATTTCCCCTAATTAGCTGTTAAAATCTTTATTTAATAAGTTATTTGTTATTTAAATTTTATGATATTCCAAAAGAAAATTTGGGGCGTCACAGGTGTTATACCACATTTTCCACTATACCATGTTTGAAAAGATAACTCATAAAACAGAGATATGATACCCTTTCTTTATTGGGAAAGGAAATAAAGACTGATTTTTTGTTCATTAATATTGCATCCTTTTGTAGATTCAAATGACCATTATAAGATTTGTTACTAGTTGTGTTTTTGCTGAGGAATTGGTGGAAAAAATTTATCAAAAACAAGAGGATGGGAGTTATTGAGGAGTTGGTGGAAAAAATTCATCAAAAATTCATCAGATTGAGGAGTTGCCACTGCAAGAATTTCATGGCCACACTAGCGATGTTTTGGATCTGGCCTGGTCCAAATCTAATGTGAGTTATTGCTTGCTTGCAAAATACCTTTAAAATTTTCCCATTTGTTTAAAAAAAACATAATGTTTTTGGGGTTAATTTGTTGCAGTGTCTTCTTTCATCATCGAAGGATAAAACTGTTCGTCTATGGCAAGTGGGTTGCAATGAATGTATTAGTGTTTTCCAACACAATGACTATGGTTAGTATTGTTAGCTATTTGTAATTCCTATATAAACTATTGATTCAGATCATAATATGTATATGTATCTTGTTGAATCTATTGTCTTTTGAGTGTTATTAAAAATTAATATATTGTTTATGTTATCTTTATGGTATCAGTGACATGCATTCAGTTCAATCTAGCCAATGAAAATTACTTCATGAGTGGCTCTATATACGGAAAAGCTCGAATTTGGGGAGTGACCGAGAGACAAGTTGTTGATTGGGCTGATATGAGAGGTGTAGTAACTGCTATATGTTACCACCCAGATGGCAAAGTATGGTTGCAAAACACTTGATTTCCATCTCATGAATTATTTTATACTACTTTTACTTTGTGCTTTACTATGGTTTCTTCTGTATCTTTTTTCTTTATCAATGCAGGGCTTTATAGTGGGCTCTGTTACCGGCACCTACCAGTTTTATGGAGCATCAGGTACTACTTACTTTCCCAACTATGTTTCTCGGCAGTTAATTTTATCAATTTGTTTCTTTCTACATATATTGTCTAATTTGTTTTGTTTTCTTGGTTGGTGCAGATGGAAATCTCCAACTAACTACAGTGATAAATTTCTGGGTAGAAATAAATCCTCTAGCAACAAAAGTACTTATATGTATAATTAGTTTGAATTGCATCTTTTGTGCCGATCTGTTTTGTAATAACTTTCAACTTACCACTAGGCACTAATTTAACTTTATTTCATCTTGGAATTGAAATATTTTTGTATATCGAGAAGCATGAATTGATCTAGTATTATGTTTACCTAAATTTAGTCAATATATTGAATATTTTTCAGCTTTATTATAGGTATTTTTTTCAGTTAAATCTCATAAAATTAGCACAATTTCAAAAAAATAAAAAAATAAAAAATGAAGCTATAATGGCGTTTTTAAACGCCACTATAGAATAATGCCAACGGTTATATTTTTAAAATAGAAAAGATCTATCACGGCGTTTTTAAAACGTCGCTAAATATGGCATGCGTCATTGTATCATTATGCAGCACATTTAAAACGCCGCCTATACTAATATAGCGACGCTTGGCACTAAACGTCACGAAAACAATTAGCGGTGTTTGGCACTAAACGTCACGAAAACAATTAGAGGCATTTTTTATAGTTATAGCAGCGTTTTTTAAATGCCACTATAAGTCTAATTTCCAGCAGTGATTCCTCGATTTGTGCGTGTCATGCTCTTCCTATTTTTTTTTTTTATTCCTGTTTAGCTTTGTTTTGTTAGTTGTTGATTATTGATTCTCTAGGCATATTTTTGTAATAGATGAAAGATTATATTGCAACTCCAAAACCTACAGGTTATCAGAGTCTTCATACAACCGTAATTCCATTTCTTTATGAGAGCATGTTTCGGCTTGAAGTACAGGTCAGGCTTCGAATCTTTGTTCTTTTCCAATTCCTCAATTCCTCTCATTTGATTGTTGCCTTAGGTGAAGTCTTTATTATTGGTCACAATATGCATTCAGTGATTACATTTTTGGTACTATGAAATATTTAATTTGGGTTACTTCCGTTGTATGTTTTGGGTTTGTTTATGGTTGACACTCGATAGATTAGAACTGAAGAGATGGATCTGATAGCTGACAGAGGCATTGCCACGCATTATTGTGGCAAAGGTTTTGTTACTGGTTTAGTAGGACATGCAATGCTTAATGATAGAAGTTCAAGAGGGAAACCAGTCTCTCTCAATAATGCTAACATTACCCTCAGGGTAATTTACCTTATCCATGCACAAAGTGAATAGTCTTCCTTCAATGAATTTTGTGATAAAACTCCTGCAAATACCCTGACTTTATGGTAGAAGCTCCTTCTTCCCTCCAGATTGGTTGGCTCAATGCAATTAACAAATGGCAAGAGGAATTTGTTGGAAACATGAGTTCTAGAGAATTTGTAGACACTATCACCAGAGATCTTTTAGGTGGCCGTGTCTTCATATTTACACCAAAGGGAGAGGTAAGAGGATGGATTGCTTCACATATAAGAAAATTATGCCGCTGCGGCTGCTGCCTGATGTTATATCTCTTTCATATTGCACACATTAAAAATCTACCCAAGGGGGCAACTGTCATTGATTATGCATATATGATACACGCTGAAATTGGTAACAAAATGGTGGTTGCAAAGGTATTCCTCTTACCTTTTAACTGTGTTGTGCTGCTTTTGATGAGTTCACATCTCACTTTAGGATTTTTATCTGTTTGCAGGTTAATGGCAATCTTGTTTCTCCCTCGCACATACTTGCAAATGCTGAAGTTGTGGAGGTAATAACCTATAAGGTGAGTTTACATCAGTCTTTCCTTTTTTGCCTTTCTGTTGAATTGATATTTTGGCTCCTCTCTTCTTTCTATTCAAAAAAACTCACTTGGTTTCTTTATGATGATGTGGTTCTTCACAGTCTGTTTTTCTTGTTCTTTTCTCCAAATTTGTTGATGTAATATGCTTGTTTAATTTTGTATCCAAACAATCACTTATGCTTATTTAATTCTAGTTATGTTTTGGGTTGGGTTTTGTTAATTAGAGTTAATGTATGTGGAGGAAATTTGTCCAGATGTTTTATGGGTATTTGGGTTGATATAATTTCATATAAAAAGCTTGTAAGGGAAGCTAAAAAGGCAATAGAAAAATCTAAAAAAGGGGCTATTCAACTGAGACCCCTCTTCTCTCCTATTTTACTCTTCTTCTTCTCTATTTTTTGCAGAAAAAAATCAGATCTAATTTTGTGTGTTTTAGATTGATTTCTTTGTAGTTTAAATAAACACTTGCTTCTAAAACACCCAACGTAAAGTGGTATCGGAGCCTAGTTCGAAGTGGAAGCTTGGATTTGAAAAAGAGGGGTGAAAATAGAAGGTGTGTGAAGAAGAAAAGTGGGTTTTGCAGAAAATCTCCATGGCTAACTCAAGCAACCAAAGTATAGGTATCCAGCAACCATCTATGCCCATTTTTGCTGGAGAAAATTATGATTATTAGTGTGTGAGGATGAAGACCTTTTCAGTCCCAAGGTTTATGGAACTTGGTACAAAATGGGTATGATGAACCCAATTCAACAACTACATTAACTTCAGCACAAGAGTAGCAGCTAGAGAAAACTAGAAAAAAGGATGCTAAAGCACTCTTCTTCATCCAACAAGCACTCTCTGATGAGTTGTTTCCAAGACTCATTGAAGCCAAGAAATCAAAGGAAGCATGGGACATCTTACAACAAGAATTTCAAGGAGACAAATATGTAAGAATCATCAAACTCCAAACTCTTGGAAGGGAGTTAAATATTTGAAGATGAAAGAATTTGAAACTTTAACTGATTATTTCTCTAAATTGATAGAGATTAATCAAATGAAATCATATGGTGAAAGAGTTGAACAAAAGAGAATTGTTGAGAAAATTATGGTTAGTTTACTAGAAAAATATGACACAATGGTGGGAATAATTGAAGAAACAAAGGATATCTCTGAAATGAGTGTCCAAGAATTGATGGGTTCTTTGAAAGCTCATGAACAAAGGTTGTTAAAACAATTAGAGAAGCCTCTAGAGAGTGCATTCCAATCAAAAGTTAATTTGAATTCTAAAAGTCATGGAGAATCATCAAGTAGTGAACAAACAAGAGGGGAATCATCAAGAGATGGTAGACAAGGAAGAGGAAGAGGTAGAGGAAGAAATTCATCAAGGGGAAAATGTAGAAATAACATTCATAGAAGTTCAAGTGTGGAAGAAAATACAAGAAAGTGCAGAATTTGTGAAAGGGGAAATCATCTAAAGAAGGATTGTTGGTTCCGAGGGAAACCACAATGTTATAAATGCAAGCATTTTGGCCACCTCCAAAAGGATTGCAAAGTCAAGAGCAATCAACAAACTAATTTTTCAGAGGAGAAAGATGGAGAAGGAAACTTATTTTATGCTTGTCAAGCAACTTCAGAACACAAAAATGATGTTTGGTACCTTGATAGTGGGTGTAGCTATCATATGACAAGTGATAAGTCTATTTTCTTGGATATGGACACTTCAATTTGCTATCAAGTTAAAATGGGAAATGGAGTGTTAGTAAATACAAAGGGAAACGGAACCATAAGAGTTGAAACAAAGAAAGGGAAGTAAGTTTATTCATGATGTGTTGCTTGTTTCAGACTTGGAGCAAAATCTGCTAAGTGTTGGACAACTTGTGGAACATGGATATGCAGTCCATTTTGAAGCTAATAGCTGCACCATTCATGACAGAAATACAAAACAAGTGGTGGCAAAAATTCAAATGGAGAAAAATCGAAGCTTCCCACTCACATTCAATTATGCTAGAAATGTTGTTTTGAAAGCTCATACGAATGATGAGTCATGGTTGTGGCATAGAAGACTTGGGCATTCAAATTTTCATAGTCTCAAAGTGCTTCACCAAAAGAATATGGTCCAAGGACTTCCAAGTATTGAGGAAATACATGATGTTTGTGAGGGATGTGCACTTGGGAAGCATCATTGGCAAACTTTTCTTAAAGGAGTTGCTTGGAGAGCCAAAAAAATATTAGAGTTAGTTCATACAGATGTTTGTGGGCCTATGAGAACTCCTTCCCATCCCCAAAACAAGTACTTTATTATTTTTATTGATGACTATACAAGGATGGCATGAGTGTATTTCATGAGGGAAAGATTCGAAGTGTTCACTATTTTCAAGAGGTTTAAGAGCATGGTGGAAAAGCAAAGTGGGCACTACATAAAGACTTTGAGAAGCGATAATGGAAAAGAATACAACTCTAAGGAGTTTGACAAATTTTGTGAAAATGAAGGTGTAGAAAGGCAACTAACAGTGGGTTATACTCCACAATAAAATGGAGTATCCAAAAGAAAGAATCAAACGGTGATGGAAATGGCCAAATCTATGATGCATGAAAAAGGGCTATCAAAGAGTTTTTAAGCTGAAGCTACAGCAGTGTATTTGATAAATAGGTGTCCTACCAAAGTCGTTTGGAACGAAACTTTCCTAGAAGCTTGGAGTGGGAGAAAGCCATCAGTAAAACATCTCAAAGTATTTGGATGTGTTTGCTATGCTCAAATTCCAAAGGAAAGAATAAGCAAATTAGATGAAACAAGTGAGAAATATATCTTTGTGGGATATAACAACAAATCCAAGGGTTATTGATTGTATAGCTTGAAGAAAAATCAGATAATGTCACGACCCAAACCCGCCCCTACAGGTTTAGCATCGTAACCGGCCAGTAATCCTGGGATTACCGAAGGTCTCTGAGACATATTAACATAATATTAGGGCTAGCGGAAGCAAATAACAAATATACAACGTCCATTGAGCTATGCAAACTTATATGAGACAGAAAAATTTGAAACTTTTTATATACATAATTACACATCATTCTTACGTCATCATATAAATACAGATTAGACAAAAAGGGACTTAGCCTTATATACAAAATAAACAAAGACTTGTTTAACCAACAAGAATACAAAACTTGAACTTTATGTACTTAGCCATAACTACTAGACATATCCAGAACCTCCATGGGAGGCACAGGTTGGCTGACAAAACAGAGTCTAAGTAGAAGCTCTAGGACTGGTCACGCGGCTGGTCATGCGGCTGATCACCTACATACATAAATAATACAATGAGCTGAAACCCAGTGAATAATAACAAAGTAAAGAGTCTTAATGAATGATGTCCATCACAGAGTTAAAAATCAGAGTTTATATCAGAAACAAGTTCTTATCAGAAACAGAGTCTTATACATATTCAGATTCCAAATCAGAAACAGATTCATATACATGTTCATATTCATTTTCATATTCAGATTTTGCATATGATCATACGTGGTTCATCAATTAGCGCTAACAAATCCGATGACCCATAAAGGGATAGCCTTAAAGGTATTCTGATGACTCATGTGCACAGAGACGTTTCCGATGACCCATAAGGGACCTGATGACCCATACAGGGACAGCCTTAAAGGCATTCTGATGACTCATGTGCACAGAGACGTTTCCGATGACTCATAAGGGACCTGATGACCCGTAAAGGGACCTGATGACCGATAAAGGAACGGCCATAAAGACATTCTAATGACCCATAAAGGGACCTGATGACACATAAAGGGATGTATATCATATGATGCTAAGGATGCCACGAATGCATTTCAGAATCTTGGATAATCATTCATTCATTTCAAACATAGCGTAGCATTTCAGAAACTAATCATTTCATATCGTAATGTTTAGAAAATATTTAACATTGAACATAACTTTATAAAGTTATTACTCACAGTGTTCTGGTACTTGATTCGTCCTTACGCTTGACCCTACATAATTCATAACACATTAGGTCATATTACAATTCATTCCATTCTTTAGCTTGTTTAACATTATTAGGCTCCTTTCATGTTCTTTAATTCATTTACAATGTTTAATGCATGCCTAAGAGCGCTTTGAAATGAAAGAGAACGGAAAACGAAGGATAAAACATATTTTCTAAATTTCTAAAACAGGGCCCTCCACTACAACAAAAAAGGTCTATGGTGACGAAACCGCATGACGAAAAAATATTTCGTCTCCAAATATGCATGTTTTAGTGATGAAAATAAGATTTCGTCTCCAATTGTACTATTTTTAGAGACGAAAACCAAATTTCGTCACAAAATGCTTAAAATCAAATAAAACAATAGGTGACCAAAATTTTATTCGTCTCTAAATTTTATTTTTCGTCACAAAACAATTTCCCACCCTTAGAAAATTTGGTGGAAGATTTGGTGCCATTTTGGAGACGAAATTTTTCGTCACCATTGTAAAAAATTTTAGAGAGGAAATAATTTCGTCTCCAAATGTATTATTTTTAGAGAGGAAAACCAAATTTCGTCACTAAATGCTTAAAATCAATAAAAAATAAAATTGAACTATAGATATCTCTCTCCGTCACTCCTTCACCCATATATAATTGAACCATAGATATAAAATTGAACCCAAAAAAAAAACTTGATTTTAAATATTTTAAGATTATTTGGTTCTAAAAATTATATTATGCCCTCAAAGGTTTTTAATTTCATAATAAATAGGTCATTTATTAATAAATCATCAAGTTAATTAACAATTTTTAATAATATTAAAATTTTATTTCAATTAATAATTTAGATAATGTTATTATTATATAAGTGAATAGTTAGAAATCTCACTTTTTTAATTAATTCTATTAAATAAAAATTTTTAACAAAAAGGGATTTGTAATTTTTCAAATCATAAGAATAATTTATATTTAAACAAATTTTAAATGATGTATTTATAATTTATCCTAAAATTATTTATTTTAGAAATTAACTTCTAAATAAAAATATTTGATTGAAATGTATGATTCCAAACCTGTTTGGTAAAATTACTATTATATTATGTAGGGTTTCTCTTCCTATTCACTCTCATTTTCTCTCCTCTCAGTTGCTCAGCTCACTGACGGCGCTCTCTCACTCCCTACGGTCTCTGCTCACGGTTTTGGTCAGAAGTTTCTCTTCCTATTCACTCTCATTTTCTCTCCTCTCAGTTGCTCAGCTCACTGACGGCGGCTCTCTCACTCCCTTCGGTCTTTGCTCACGGTTTTGGTGAGTCTCCTTTGTCTCTCTCGTTTCGTTTTCTATCTTTTGATCCATCTAATACCTTAATTCTCTCTCTTTCGAATTTGATTCATATGGTGCGTTAAACCCTAGCTTTTCACTGATTTTATCCTAGTTTCATAAAAACCCTAGATTTTGAATGTGCAGCAACTACATCCACTCTGATTTCTCTGTTTTTCAACGTGACTTTAGAATACAAATTGGTTATGATTTTTCATGATAATCATTGTATAGTATATGTTTCAATTAAAAATTTGTGATCTTGTGAGACGAAATTTGTTCTTTGTTCTTGTGATGGTGATCTTTCACAAGAACAATAATATGAAAATTTTTATATGGTGATCTCACAAGAACAAAGAACAGCACAGATTATTATATAATGATATAAAATGCTGATTGCTATAATGTTCTATAAAAATTGAACCATCACAGATTATTGCAATATCATTTTATAAAAATTGAACCATCACAGATTATTATATTGAACCATCACAGATTATTGTTTTATAATCTGTGATGGTGAGATCACCATATAATGTGCTATAATGTTCTTGTGAGATATGTGAGTTATATAATGAGTTATAATCTGTGATGGTGAGATCACTAAGAAGAACAACCCAATAATAAGTAAATCCTTCCAATCCTCATATATAGATAGATGCTTCAGAAAACAAAAGAAATGTAGTACCAGTCAAACATTTTATTTTATTTTTTGTGTGAAGTACCAGTTAAACAGATTCATATCCTAAAACCCTCGACCTAATTGAGAATTGAAATCTCAGGATGCATTTCCGTGTCTCTAATTAGATTACCATAAAAATTCCTACTTCATCCATTATTAGGAAAATCTCTCTTATTCATGATATGATAAATCTCTCTCTCAGCGAAGTCATTTCTAAATTCAGCAAAGGATAAAGCTCAATGCAGATTCTGTAAGCTGATTGATATGCATAGGAGAAAACTTGTAAGCTTTTTACACTAAAAGTACTTCAGGTGAGTGCCATTTCATTTGCAAAAACAGATCATATATTACATGCTATGTGACATGGACTTGTGTACAAGTGTTGAGTGTGTGTATGTGTCTATATGTTAGATTCATCTAATTCTCATTTCCAAGGATACTTAAGACATGACTAGATGTCATATTTTTAAAACAACTTTTTAGGATAAAATGATATTTACAAACTAAAAGAAAGAATGTTAACCAAAAATGTTAATCTTAGTAAATTCAACTATTTACAAATACTTGTCTGGCACATACCAACTGCACATACTTGTTGGGCACATATCCAACTAAACATGTCAGACACATACCAAGTGTTGGGTGTTGACACAGATACTGCACAAATTTAAAATAGTCCATCTGACATAGATTATAGGTAGATGGGTTTTTGATTCTCTTTTTTGGCAAGTAATGTCTAGTTTTTCATAATACATTCTTGCTAGTTTATATGGCAGTTTGTATCTACAGATGTGTCTAAACCCTTTCTCAAATGTTAAGTACTACTGCCTTCATACGTTATTGAGCTTAAAGTTAAACTTGAAAATTTTATTACGGACCAAGAAAACTATTATAGGGTTCAAATCAAACAAGCAAATAAAGGAACAAATTATGTAGTGTTATTTGTATTATAGCTTTTGATCAGATCCTTCCAAAATCTCAAGACATACTTGATTTCATGATTATAGAACTCTGGTAATCACATATCAATGTTATTGATTGCTACTACAGTATGGTTTAGGAAGTACCAAAAAAAAAAAAAAAATCACAAGGTGTTGAATCTTCTTTTCTCTCCATTTCATACATCATAAACGACTTGCACTTGGCTTTTGTCTCCATTTTTTTTTCCGCTCTCAAGAGATATGAACCAACTGTTGAAAAATTCACTTCTTTATCTACCTTCAAAATGAACAGATGGAAATGGAGGTATTAGATGAAGGTATACGGTTGTGGTCAGCTAGTAAGGAAGCTAACATCCGGTTGCTGCTCTCGACATTGCACCAAGTAAGATATCTAAAGTTGTTGGTATTGTTGCAGCATCATTTCAGAGTTAGTTTTGGTGATTTGAATCACACATTTATAACAGTGTTTTTTTTTGTTTTTTTGTTTTATGTAATTCAGATTCTATGGCCCGACAGTGGTTGGTATGAAATCCATATAACAAACCTGGTAGAAAGCTCACAAGTGAAAAAGGCTTATCAAAAAGCAAGGTTGTGTCTGCACCCTGACAAGCTGCAGCAAAGAGGTGCAACGTTCATGCAAAAATATGTTGCAGAGAAGGCATTTTCAATTCTCCAGGTACGTTTTGGTGCTTGTATTACAACTTGAAAATTTTATGTATTAATCAGCATAGTTATCAGAATCCCGATCCAGATCTTACGATCCTACGATCTTACGATCTGTTTAAGTATAATCGATCCGGATCGTGTAAAAAACTCCTTATAGGTAGGATCTTTCGATCCTGGTAGTGGGATCTTATAGGATCGTAGAATCCCGATCCGAATCCGATCCGAATCCGATCCTATCCGATCCAATTTACAAGCCTTATTTTGTATTGTATGACATATTTTATTGTAAATTTTATGTTTGTTATCTAAATACCAATTTATGTGGTCAAAATAAATAATAAAAATTAAGTAGTATTGAATCAAATAGACTAAGAAAAACAAACTATAAAACAAACATTCAAAAACATTCAAATATTGCGGTAATTTAAAAAAATTAAATAGTCGGAAAAACAAACTTAGCTTTAGCAGAGTCTAAGGAGGGTAAGATGATTGCAATTTTATCCCAATTTTTGGAGAGATTATTTTTGTGACTTGAATCCGCTCCACCAGGGATGCTAACGACAAACCTTATCATTCGGTTAAGTTATTTTTTTGAGTTTTTAATCTATTTTCATATCTAATTTTGTTAAATATTTTTTCTTCACTTTTTATGTATTATTGTAGATTGTAAAGTATTTTGTTATAGAATTCTTCTTCTTCTTCACCTTCTTTTTTGATGAAATACAATACTTTTGCCATCGAGTTTTCTATTGTATAATATTATATGTACATTTTACATAGAGTATTATATTTTTCATAATATCTTCACTTTTTTTTAATAGAATATAGGCTCATTTTGTGTATACTTTATAAGAAATATTTATTTAAATTAAATTATTATGTAATCTGTCTTTTTCGGTAGGATCTTACGATCCTCGATCCGATTCTACGATCCGATCCTATAAACACCTCCAACGATCCAACGTAGGATCCCGATTTTAACAACCTTGGAACAAACAGTAAATAAATTAGAAAGAACGATGTGAGAAAGATGAGGGAAGAATTTTGATCGAAAATGGTTTCAGACATTGATCAGAGTTGAACAAGAAAGATGCCGATGGACAGTTCTATCTGTAATTTGGTGGTGAAGGGTGAGCATCTAAAGCTAGAATTGTTAGGAGGAGAAATGGTAATTTAAAACAATTCCAAGGTAGACTTGTGATCATAGTTACCGGAAACTCTATTCAAAAGGGAAAACTTTGTTTCCTGTAGACTGGTTTGGGGAGGAGTGGGTAAAAAACTCTAATGAAGTGTTAAAAAACTCTATGTAATTTTAGTATATCACTTTATTTTCGAACATATATTATTAATTAATGTAATTTTTATTTTATATGATTATGTTACTTTCTTTTTCTTCTTTTATGTAATGGTGAATGATGACATTGTCTATATTTTTCAATTAAAGTTGAATTATGTTATATAGTTGTAGAAATGGTCCGAGGCAAAAAACAAATGTAACCTGCACCATAAATTTCCATCAGGTAGGTTGCAAATTAATTAAAAATCATGTCAGACTTCTCTTTCTCTGGTTGCATTCTGGGTTGAGCAAGGGAGGTTATTCAAACCTTTACTAGTTGCTTTGACAGTGCCATGTAAAGGCATGGACATGCATAAAGCATCAATGCAATCATTAGTTCTTCTTGTTTTAGATTTTGTTCAATTGCCATTGAAAGCTATGTGCAACTTTGTGAGCTTATTCAGATTTTGTCTTGTTCTAATATTCTTTGATTAGCACTTGTTGATTATGGTAATAAAACAATTGCAGACTACCCCTGCATTGCTTGCTGCTAAGGATATTGTGATTGCAGCAATTCTGAAGAAGTGAGTGCTGTCTTAAGCTCTGATTACACGAAGAAATTAAATGCTTTCTCCTTCATGTAACTCTTAGTATGCTTAACATTTTCAGGTCTGATATTAAGCATGGTAGCTTTTGTTATGTAGTTAATGTGATTGACTTGCATTTTCTTTATCATAGCTTAAGTGCTGCGAAAATAATTACCTTACGGTAGCTTTTGTTATGTAGTTAATGAATTGATGTTAGAACTTTTGTAAAATTCTAAACTATAATATTCATAATTTCAGATAATTGTTTCAAAGTTTGTAAAATACTAACACATGTTAATTATGAAATTGCCTATGCTCTATGCTTTATTAGCTTTGTTTTCTTTTGCTGGTTGTCAATGAGAAGGCTGAAATTAAACACATTGTTGTGCACAAAAAAGATAAGGTCATGACCTGTAGTCTTGCAAAGTTTTGTTATAGCAGATTGACTTGCATGCCTCCATTTGAATGACTATATTACAGAATGAACTAGAGGCTGAAATGAATGATGGCAAAATCCCAGCAGCTCCCATGAGTAGTGATGATGTATCCAGTCTGGTAATGCTTCTCTCTATCTTATTCAATGCTTGTGATAATGTCTTCTAACTAAAAGTACATTGAGCGTATTTGCAAGTCAATTGGGTTTAAGGACAATATTACCTTAGATGACATGTAACCCTTGATCCGATGCCTGTTCTTGAACCACACTGATGTGACTTTGCCAGATTAGAGGAAGTATTTTGACATAATTCTCGATAGTGTTGCATTGTGCCTTACTGGAGCAAGGAATAAGAATTGTTGTCAAATTTTTTATGAATTTCAATGATGATGAGCATTTCTGTTCTATTATCTAGGCTTTAATTTTAAGGATTGTTCTGCCTTATTTTGCAAACCAGTAATGCCGGAGGTGACTGATATCACATGCCGTTGTATATATTTGTAAACAAGAGGTTGCTACTAGTCCTCCAGATATTTAATTGGGCTTAGCTGCCACCTGACTGCCCGCCCATCCTGAAATTTATTGGTGGAGCCTAATTTGAACTTGGTCATAGTGGCCTGAACTTGAAGTTTGGCTGATCTTTTCCCAATATGAAATGAAGCTTTTAATTATTTTTTATGTTATATTTGTGTTTTTCAATTGTATTGTAGAAAAGCACAATCATAGAAAGAGGCGAGATAGGGATAAGGTATTTGAACTGCAGTCAGTTAAGTTAGAACTAAGCTTTAGCAGACTTTTTATTTATGCTGAGTAATGTTTCAGGTGTAGGTTGCCTAACTGAGAGTCGTAGAAGTAAATTCTAAGGACTTTTTAAAACGTGTCAGTAGATCTGTTATTTGGTATCCATTATTTATTTATTTAAAAGTTTTGTTGCAACACCTCATGATCTATCTTACAAACGAAATCATTGTAAGCAGCTTTTGTGCTTTGTGTTTTCTCAGTTTTGTTTCTTTCTCAACATTAAATATAAAGACCACAAATCTTTGGACAAGTAAAGAAGTTCATGAATCATGAATATAAAAACTATATGGAGACTCTTTCTTAGGATCAAAGGCCAATAAACATAAATGAGTGGTAAAACACATTCTTCATATCACCTTTTTACTGTTGCATTTCCTGTCTCATGCTAATTTTGCAATTGCTATTTACCTCCATCTCATGTTTTTATGCACTGTCCAAACTTCAAATTGTTTGTTAAAAAAAAGGGCATGCTTGAATATGTGATTAAAGAAATAAGAAAAACTACAAATTCATCGGATAATATATTCTCAAAAAATCACAAAAAATAAAATGATACAATTTTATTGCGTTACTTACTGTTACCAGGTTCTGGTACTGGTAATTTGAGGAAACTCAACTCACTAACACCTTGTCGCAAAGGTTTTGGTACTTCTGTTCTATTTAGATAGAAATGTCACCAATGTTTAATGACAAAGTTAGGAGATTCTTTAATGCGGCTGGGTGTGTAATCCTGTGCACACTTCTGGATGTGTGTGAAACCAATTAATTGGCAATTTCTAAAGCTTCTTGTTTTTTCATGTCTTGTGAGTGTGTCATGTGTCTCAGGGTAGCATCATTAAATTCATCTCAAAATTGCTTTAGATTGAGTTCCATTGATACATTTTTCACAAAACTGCTTATTTTTCTGTCATAGTCAAAAGGAGAGATCACATATGAATTGAAGGATCCAGCCTATTGCTATACCATTGTGGATGTCCCAAAGGATTTTTGCTCTCTCACAGCACACCTTACAAAGTGGTTATCTGAGGTTGAAAGTTGCAAGGTATTGTGATGTATTAATTCTGAAGTTACTTCCTTTTCAATTCAACTCTATATATATGTGGGGTAAAAATTATCAACTGAATGGTATTAATAATTATTATTGGCTTCTGAACCATGGAAATGTTGCTTGTTGCAACGTTTAGGAGATTTTGTGTTCATACAACCTTACACCAATTAGTCAACCTTTGGGGCCATGTCCTGGGTATTTTTACAATACTGAACAAAGCTTGAGACACCTGAGCTCCAAATGCCCTCTTCTTAGTCATTGAAATGCAATTTTATTTTTTCATGTTTTTGTTGAAGTCAAAGATCAAGAAATAATTGTATAGCAGCAAACTGCAATCTTTTGCCATAACCCATCCAGTAGGTCACATTGCATGGGCTGATGCATCTTGGCTAGCCATTCACATGAGCACAAGTTATAATCCTCATGAATGTCAAAACCAATAGGTTGGTCTGTGGTCTCTTAAAAAGTCTTGGAACATGTTATTTTTACTTGCAAATGAATTGCATTTTGCTTTTGATTGACTTAGGTGCAGAAAATGGATGCAATGTTTAATGCAGCAGCTTTTGCGGTGCAACTGTGTAAGAAGATAAACGGTTGCAATGATTCCCAACGTACACCATGCTTGCAAAAGAAGATTTTGGAAAACTTCAACGGATATGATGATAGTGATATTAGTAGACGTTTTTTGTGGATATTAGGAGACATGTTTATAATCCGCATACAGTTCATATTGTATTTTTGTGGATAGTGCTAAAATTCGATTGTGATGTTTATGAAAATGAATAGATTTTTGTATTGGTTTGTAATAGATATTTTATTGAACAGGTTATTGAAATGCGCAGGGAATTGTTACTGAAAAGAAAAAATTCCGGAAGAAAATAGTACCCCAATTTTCACAATTTTTAATTTTTATTAGTGACGAAATAAAAATGTCGCTATTAGTTTTCAAAAAACATGACGAATAATTGTCACTAATGATATAGTACGAAATAAATAATTTCGTCTCATTTGCTCATTTTAGTGACGAATTTTTTTGTCACCTTAATCCATATCATTGGTGAGGAAAACTTTCGTCACTAAAATATATTTGGTGACGAAATATTTCGTCGCAAAAAATAATTAAAATAAAATATTATTTAGTTTTGGTGACGAAATGGTGTTTTAGAGGACAAAAAATTCAACATTTGGAGACGAAACATTTCGTCGCCAAAAATGAAAAATAGGTGACGAAACTGTTTTTCGTCACCAGGTACTTTCTGTGACGACGTATAGGCCACGAACGTGGTGACGAATTTTTTTCGTCACCGATCACTTTAGTGACGAAATTTTGATGTTTGGAGACAAAATTTGTCTGTCACCAAAGGTCTTTTTTGTTGTAGTGCTCTGCTCAAGCGTAGCTTCGGCCTCTTGAGCGGATCCCTTTGTCCTGCAAAAGTACTAGTTGCTTGCAAATTACGCTCGAGCGAGACTTTTGAAGCTCGAGCGAGGAGTCTGGCAAAACAAGGTACGCTCGAGCGGGACTCTTCACGCTCGAGCGGACAGGTTGAATTCTGGGTTTTTCCAGATTATGTTTGAGATTCAACACTTGGTTCCAACCAATGTAATCAATATCATAAGACTCATATTTCCACCATATAACTTCAAAGCTCATGCAAATTAATTTTCATATACATGCATGTGAAATATAGGCTTCATTCTCAACTTAAATAGTACAATTGATGATCAACTTCATGAAATTCAACATTACCATGCTTGCATGTGCCAAATAGCCCTCAATTCATAATGAAATGCATGTTTGTATTCAAATATGCAAACTCATGACAATTCTTTATATGCATGTACAAACAAATCTCAAATTCATCAAATTCAACGCAATTCATGTTCTTCATATCAAGCCCAATTCCAAATTCACAAATTCTAAAACTTGAATTGAGCTTTCAAAATAATTTCAAAACTTGGGTTCATACATGGCTTGTCTAAGAACATACAAACTCTTGAATAATCAAGAAAATATTATCCATTTTAAATCATTTACATCAAAACTCCTTTAATTATTATAAATTAGGCTCATTGTTCATAAACCCACAAATTTTCAAAGCTCAATTCTTATTTCATCAAAATATGAAATCAATTATTAGAAATCCATGATGCATGTAAATTTACATCTCATATATATATCAAGGTTTGCGAACCCAAGCTCAATTGAAGAATTATAATTATTTCCATATTGATTAACCTTAACCGTGTTCATGAATTAATCCTTTAATTTCTCCAAATTGAACCTAAACTTAATACAACCCAACATAACTCAACATGATTCAAACACAACTTAATTCAACACAAGTCAACACAACTTAATTCAACAACACTATTTGCACTTTAACATAATTCAAGATAAATTCTTGAATCCCATTTCAACATTCCATAACCAAATTTATGTTGTCCATATCATTGACACATCTTTTCCCCCAAATTTCATTTCATGTTATAGCATGATTTACATTATCCATAATAAATGTTCAATCGCTAATTTTTAACATGATTTTCAAACATTTCCAAAATACAATTAAACTAGTATATATATAATTCAACCTCTCAATTTCATGATTTTACTTTCAATTTGGGCAAAATCATTAATTTTCATCCTGACTTAACTTAGGGTTTTCAAGGAAAATCAAGACTTTCAAGAAAAATTAAAACTTCTCACACTACTTCTTTTTATTCCAATTTTCCCATTGATTAAACATCTAAGGTTTAAAATCCATAATCTTAACCCAACAATTGAATCCTAACACTACAATTCCCATGATATAACACTATATGCTTAAAAATGTAGATTTTGCCTTTATATAATCAAAATAACACAAATCTATCTATTAATGCAAGTATTGAAGAAGAACTAGGACCCCTACCCCAAGAATCGAGCAAAAGAGCAAAGTTTTGATGAGATTCTTTCACAAATCCAAATTCCAATTGGTAGAACATGTTGATCTTCAAGCCTCTTCACTTTCTTGTAAGGGATCTTGCCCAAAACTTAAAGGAATGGAAGATATTTGGGGTTAAAAACCAAGGGTTTTCGGACTAAGGGTGAGAGGAATGAAGAGAGGAGATGGAAATGTGAAGAATGGTCTAGAAAAGTGCCTTTAAACTTGCTGAATTTGCGAGGTCCGCTCAAACGTAGCTTTTCCCGCTCGAGCGTACCTGCATCCAGCACAGATTCCAAAACTTCAAATGGGTATAACTCTCTCATCCGGACTCCGTTCTAGGTCGTTCTTGTATCCAAATCGAAGCCCCGGAAATAAGCTTTCCAATGGTTCTAGCCTCACACCCAAATTCAAAGTGTGAAAAAAGAAAAAGGCAAAAGAGTGACGGCTGTTCGTAGGAAAAATTATCCGAATTAAATTCTTGGTTCACTCCTACTTTACCATTATGTTACCACTTCGATCAATACCCCAAAATAAAACAAGGAGGTTCCAAATATTAAATTAAGCTTATTATCATCATCAATTTTTGTTTCGTAAATCACCAAGGCCCTCAATTTCAGATCCAATCCAAAATCCTTGTCGATAAATTTTATATTCAAATTGGATACCTCGTAAATAGATTTAATTCATAATAATCATAATTCCTCAAACCTTTTAACATAATTAAACATACAAATTCATATCAAACACATAATCGCATGCGTAATTAAGTATATTACAGGTTGGGTTATTACAGATAATAATCAGTAAGGATGTATTATTTGATGAGAATGCTTCATGGAATTGGGAAGAAGGTAAAACTGAGAAGCAATCTGTCCTAGTTGATGAGGAGCAAGAAAATTGAACGCATGAAGATGAAAATAATGAAGATTCACATCAATCCTCACCAAGGGTAAGTTCATCATCATCTTCCAGCTCTTCTCTAAGTTCAAGCTCAAATTCTAATTCATCCTCACCTAGCTCAACTCTAAAAAAATTGAGGAGTTTGAGTGATGTGTATGCTAAATGCAATTTTTGTGTAACAGAACCTGGAAGTTTTGAAGAAGCAATTAAACAGGAAGCTTGGAAGAAAGCAATGGAAGAAGAAATTGAAGTCATTGAGAAGAACAACACACGGGAATTGGTTGAAAGACCACTAGGCAAGGAAATCATTGGGGTGAAGTGGACTTATAAAGTAAAGTTGAATTCGGATGATTCATTCCAAAGAAATAAGGCAAGGCTGGTCACAAAAGGGTACACACAACAGCTTGGAATCGATTTTCAAGAAAAATTTGCACCGGTTGCACGACTGGACACCATTCGAGCTCTCATTGCTTTAGTAGCACAAAAAGGTTAGTCATTGTATCAACTTGATGTTAAATCTACATTTTTAAATGGAGAATTGAAAGAGGAAGTGTATGTTGAACAACCCCAAGGGTTTTTAATGAAAGAAGATGAAGACAAGGTGTATAAATTGAAGAAAGCATTGTATGGACTAAAGCAAGCTCCAAGAGCATGGTATAGCCAAATTGATTTCTATTTCATCAACAAGGGTTTCAAGAAGAGCAAGAGTGAGCCGATCTTATATGTGAAAAATCAAGATATAGCAATTCTTATTATTGCCTTGTATGTTGATGATTTGTTATTTTTCGGTAATGATGAGATAATGATTGAAGAATTTAGAAATAACATGATGAGAAGATATGAAATGAGTGACATGGGTTTGTTGAATTATTTTCTTGGAATTGAAATCTATCAAGTTGAAGATGGAGTTTTTATTTCTCAAAAGAAATATGCTTAAAATATTTTAATGAAATTTGGCATAAGTGGTTGTAAGCCCATGGCCACACCACTAGTTGTGAATGAAAAACTTACAAAGGAAGATGGAGAGAAAAAAGTCGATGGTTCGTTGTATAGAAGCTTGGTTATAAATTTGTTGTATCTTATAGCTATAAGGCTGGATATAATGTATGCTGCAAGTTTGCTTTCTAGATTTATGAATAATCCCAGCCAAAATCATCTTGGTGCTGCAAAACAAGTTTTGAGATATATTTGAGGCACAACCAACTATGGTATCAAGTATTGCAAAGATTTAACTATGAAATTGTTTGGTTTTTGTGATAGTGATTGGGGTGGTTGCATTGATGATATGAAAAGCATCTCTAGGTATGCATTTTCCTTAGGTTCTGGAGTATTTTCTTGGGCATCAAAGAAGCAACAGAATGTGGCGCAATCATCTGTCGAAGCTGAATATGTTTCAGTAGGTTTAGCAACTTCCCAAGCAATTTGGTTGAGGAGAATACTTGAAGATGTTTGCGAAAAGCAAGAAGATGGTACAAAAAAATTTTGTGACAACAAATCAGCCATTGCCATGGCTAAGAATCCTGTTTTTCACAGTCGCACTCGTCATATTGCAATTAATCATTTTATTTGGGAAGCAATTGAAGAAGGTGAAGTGAGGCTCAAATTTTGCAGGTCAGATGAACAAATTGCAAATATATTTACTAAGGCTCTTCCCAAAGAAAAGTTCCAACATTTCAGAGAGTTACTTGGAGTTATGGAGCAGCAAATTAGGGGGTAGCAATGTTGATGAATGTACTTGTTTAATTTTGTATCCAAATAATCACTTATACTTATTTAATTCTAGTTATGGAGGAAATTAGAGTTAATGTATGTGGAGGAAATTTGTCCAGATGTTTCATTGGTATTTGGGTTGATATAATTTCATATAACAAGCTTGTAAGAGAAGCTAAAAAGGCAATAGAAAAATCTGAAAAAGGGGCTGTTCAACTAACACCCCTTTTCTCCCCTGTTTTGCTCTTCTTCTTCTTCTCTATTTTCTGCAGAAAAAAAAAAAATCAGATCTGATTTTGTGTGTTTCAGATTGATTTCTTTATAGTTTAAACACACACTTGCTTCCAAAACACCCAACAAAAATTTCTATAAAATATGGGGTTTTCAAATCCACATGTAAGATGAGAATGTAGAGATGCTATAATTCTTTATTTCCTTGATATATTGTGCAAAATAACAAAGTTTAGATCACTTTGGAAAACCTTTCATAACTTTCAAACATCATGCACCCCTTATGAGTGGTAGGTATAAACTGGAATTCCAAACCTATTTCTGAGATTAAAGCAATTTGACATCCTGATTATTTTTTTATTTTTTGATAAATAATTTGAGATACTGATTATCATGAGCATTGGCAGGTAGTGTGATATATTTGCCTTGTCACGGTTGTTTGTTGCTGTTGAGCTATTAGTCCACCATCCATATATTGTGCTCTCTTGAGTAACTTGCAGTTATACGATTGTTTACTGGTTTATCCACTGTTTTACCTGGTTGATTTCCAGGCACTCTCATACAAATCAGCATTCCAGAGACATAAGCAGTGGTTGCAACATGCAAAAACACGCAGTGCCAAACACAAAATTATGAAAGTGGGTTTTTCTGTGGTGTAGAATTTTGGATGGTGCTTTAGATATCCTTTCTCTCTGCTCTATTAATCCAAGGTTCATGTTGTGTTCAGTGTTTGAGAGAGCAAGCTGCATTATTGGGGACTGAACTAACAACTGAGACAGTCAATGAAGAGGATAGTGAAGTAGAAGAGCACTCAGATTATTCTAGAGGAAACAAATACACCTGGGAGAAGATCCTTAAGAATGTTATGGAAATGTCATCTTCAAAGATAAATGGCAAGGATATTTTCCAACTCCAACATGGTAGCATCCAGGTCCCCAAGGTCAAGGGGAAACATAATATGCAGGATATGGATTTGAAGGCCAAAGGAGAGATGTTATCGCAGGGAACTGGTGTTGCTAAGATGTTACTTGCTAATATTCCCACATTCAAGGAAGTTTTGCCTGGTCTGCAGAGCTGGCATGCTGGCAAGGTTGCATCTTGGCACAACTTTGAAGGGCACTCTATCCAGTGGTTCTGTGTAGTATGTATGGATTGAAGAGGTATTTCTTTTGTCCCTTTTAATAACAAATTTTTTCTTAGTCGTCTAACATTTGGTACTAAACATCATTGCACGTTTTTAGCAGTTATATAAAACTATCGCACAACACTCCTTATGCAGTAATCCATTTCATTCAGTTTTCTTTAATGGAAAAAGTTAGGGATCATGAAAAAGTTTTCATGAAAAAGATCATGAAATGATTATGACCTTTGGATTACCTTGATTAGTGTGTGGTATTTAATTTTAAGTACAATCCAAGGGTCATAAATATTTCATGATAATTTTCATGAAAATTTTTTCATGATACCTAGTATCTTTAATTCTATCTTCATTTTTATTTCTAGTTTTGTAATGCTCCAGATTCTATATTTCTACTAAACCTAAACCCTTTAAATTCTAAAGTATCACTCCACAATTCTAGCTTAAAGTTTACAAACCATGTAATCTCCCTACGTTGTCATTAATCCATTCAAATCCTTCCATAATTGTCATTTATTACATAGATTTATCATATCTATCACTACTTCTCCCTACATGGCCATTATGATCCACTGCCTATTTAAGCACTATCGTTTAATAGATTATCACATTATGCCGTTTTACATCTAGATAGCTGTGTGGATGCACAGCAGTTTTATCTACTAATTGTAATCCAGATTCAAGTACGTAAATGATTTTCAGGTATGATGGCTGATATCACAGTAGTATTGGCCGACGTAGGTGTTACGATATGTGCTTGTGCGGTAAGTAGTTGAAATAGATAAATAAATAATTAAAAACAATGTGGCTGTACTTGTTTATTACTGCCACTGGGGAGCTTCTACGTGCAGTGTCCATGACAAACCCTATTTTCTTGGCAGGCAGAGATGGATAGAGGAAGAGGTATAGAAGTCATGCTATTTCACGTTGAAGGAAGTCTGAAACCTTTCTTATGTCCACTTTGTTTTTTATTAGAAAGTTGTTGCTTTATCCTTCAGGTTAGTGCTTGTTCACGGTTGGATCTAATCTTTGGTGTTTTGGGATGGTCCGCGGGATGCAGCTGGCCTAGCTTGATTGAAAACCAACAGTTTCTCGAATGCTATTCATTTAGTGCATCTGGCAACTGAGTCAGTCAATAACCCTGCTAGTGGAGGCTTGAGTTGAAGTTTTGTTGTCTGAAAAATACATACATCTGGGTTTGAATTAGATTTTTAGCAACTAGTTCCATTAAGTTTCTTAACTATTTTCAAACATTGAGAAGAGTCCAAAAGTGATACCAGAGTGAGAAGATTACTAGTGTGATCATATTTGATTAAAACCAATTTATTTTCCATGGCTAACAAAGGGAGTCTTGGTGGTTGGATCTCAGTGGTGAAGCAAAGAGGTAGGCAACCCAATCCTAACTCAAGGTCTGATAGTCGTAGATCGAGTTTGATTTCGCTTTTCGTGGACAACTTGCCTGAATCTATGGCACCAAAGAATCTCTATGATCTGTTCAGCAAATTTGGAGTGGTCAAAGACGTCTTCATCCCACATAAGAGAAGGAGAGTAACAAATTCCAGATTTGGGTTCGTACGATATGACTGCTCCATTGCAGCTAGCGTAGCAGAACAAAAAGCAAATGGTTTGTGGGTTGATGATAAATCTCTATCAGTTCGAATTGCAGCGTTTGATAGACACACAGAGGCAAGGCAGCGATGGGAAAAGGTAGCAACCAGACAACCAATGGTTAGAAACTCATCTAGTATGGCCAAAAACTCCATCTGGAATCATCGCACTGATGGAAGGTCGTTTGCAGAAGTTATCAAAGGGGATCAAACTAAACCTGCTTCTACGACAACAATCAGAGTAGAGGAATCAGGAAACGGTTGGCTCTATGAAAGTTTGATCATGAGACTCAAACCAGATCACACCTCTGTGCAGGTAAAAAATGAGCTCATTAAAAGAGAAGAGCTAAACGTGCTGGTAAGAGAAGGAGGTGGTCGAGATGTTTTTCTTTCATTCCTGTCCAAAGAAGATTTCATGGGTAAAAAGTCTATGGTTGTGGGATGGTTCCATGACTGGTGTGAGTACATCACAGTGTGGAGCCCTGGTATGTATCTACAGCAACAGAGGCAAGTTTGGATCAGTTGTTTTGGGGTTCCCCCAAACCTCTGGAGTTCAAACACTTTTAGAAGGATAGGAAGCACATGGGGTGAGGTGGTGTCCCTGGATGGGAATATAGGTGCACCGAATTCTTTTCGTAGTGGCAGACTCAAAATAGTTACTGTTGTCATGGATCCGATAAATACAAGTCTCAACCTGGAGTGTAAAGGAAGAGTATATCCTGTTCGAGTTCTTGAAGAACAGAGTGTTGAGGAGGTTAGTTCCAGTTGTAAAGAAACTCTCTCGAAGAAGCCAGTTGAAGCTGTATGTTCCAAAATCAATGGTGCAATTCATCCCAGCCAAAAACACAACCCACAGGAGGAAGATGGTGACACAGCAGATGACATGGCAGGAGCGTCTACTAGAGCCAATAAGGGCTCGGCATCTGGGCTGAAGGCTATGGATGAGCTAGCTATAGGAGGCAGTTGGAGTAACACATCTGTTGTTGCTGAGACTATAGACTGTGTTGGGAATTCAAATGAAGCAGGCACGTGTGTGGCTGAATCAGTACTGCCACTGATAAGTCTACACCAGAGGAGTAATCATTATGCCCAAAAAGGTGTAGAAGAGCAGCTACTACCGCAAAATCTGCAGGAGTGGGTCGACTGTGATCATGATTCTCAGAAAAGGCTAACAGTAAACCAGGCAGTAGAGGGCCAGATCATTACCTCGGGCTTTATTAAAAGCCTAAGTCAGTCTCCAAATGAGAGGCCTGGCATCTGTATAGAGATAGCTCTGGGCCAAGATCATAATGGGCTGCAGCCCAATGAGCCAAGGAACCTGAATTTTTTATCCTCTGGGCCTTTTATTAGTGGATCAAATATTCTTGGTGTGGAGCAGCCGTGTGGAGCTTCAGGCGTGAGTCCACAAACTAAGGCCATTGATACTTACAAGCAACCCATTTTAGGCTCCTCCATCAGCCATATTAACAAAGGTAAAAGGAAAGTTACTAGAAGAAAAGGGTTAAAGTACTCACTACTTGCAGAAAGGTTCTCTGGTTTTGCAAGCAGGGTAGGTCACAAAGGAGCTGGTTCAAGCTATGGGTCCAAATCAGGAATTAAAGCTAAATCACCATCTGTTCACTCCTCACCCAGTCATATTTCAGAATCAATCCACACCTCCTCTTCTAAGGAAACTCTACATGAGGCCATTGCAACACTTCAGGTTGGCAAAATTCTAGGGATTGATTATAAGGGTCAGGAATCTGAGGTTGTCAAGAAATTCATGCACATGGAGGAGCATGATAAAGTGAGAATGATTGGAGGACCTGGTATTGTAGAATAACCAGTTTCTTCTTGGGGGCTATCTGGAGTATGTCTGTTGCCCATGAAGATTCTAAGCTGGAATGTCAGAGGTCTACGTAGGCCTGAAAAGAGGAGGAAAATCAGGAAGCTATTGTATGATAGGGAAGTAGATTTGGTTTTGCTCCAAGAAACAAAGCAATCTAGTATCACAACCTTGTTAGTAAAAAGTCTTTGGCCTAGAGGTAAATTGGAATTCATGACTGTAGATGCTGCTGGCCTATCTGGTGGATTAATCTGTATTTGGGATCCTGAGGTCTTCCATCTTTCAGATTGCTGCTGCAGCAGGAACTTCATTCTTTTGTCAGGTAAGGTTCATAATTCTTTTGACTGTGTTGTGGTTAACATCTATGCCCCAAATGATATAATAAGGAGGAAGGCTTTATGGGAGAATCTGTTAACTTTGAAAACAAATTTTTCCAACCCATGGTGCCTTGGTGGAGACTTCAATGAGATTAGGAATGTGGGGGAAAGAGTAGGAGTTTCTCGCAGGGACAGAGGCATACAGGAGTTTAATGACTTCATTGAAAACTGTGAGGTGGTCGATGTCCAAATGCTAGGCAGAAAATTCACCTGGTGTAATACTTTTGAAGGGAAAAAGTGGAGTAGAATAGATAGATTTCTTCTCAGTCCTGAATGGTTAGTGAGATATAAACTTAAACTCTGGGGCCTCCCAAGAACTATTTCTGACCACTACCCACTTCTACTCATGGAGGATGGTAGGGATTAGGGGCCCAAACCCTTCAAATTTCTGAACGCATGGACCCTACATCCATCACTGGCTCCCTTGGTAGAGAGCAATTGGGGAGAACTACAACTGAATGGATTGGCAGGTTTCATTCTAAAGAGGAAATTGCAGTCCCTAAAGTTGGCTTTAAGAAAATGGAGTCAAGAGTCTTATGGTAATGTTGCTAAGAAATTAGAAGCCTCTGAAGCTGCTCTGCATGATCTTGATCTAAAAGCTGAATCCAGTCCCCTGGATGAAAGTGAATTGGTGCTACAAAGAGAGACAAGGAATGAAATGTGGTCTTTGAGCAGGAAGATGGAATGGGAATGGCTCCAGAAATCTAGGTTGGACTGGAATCTAAAAGGGGATAGGAACACAAGGTTTTTTCATGTTATGGCCACTAGTAGACAATCCAGAAACACTATTAATTCCATCACAATTGGGGATGTGGTCATTGAGGATCCAGTTTCTGTCAAGAATGAGGTTTGGCTTCACTTTTCCAGCCTTTTCAAAGACGACTGGAAAGTGAGACCAACCTTGTCAGGTGAATTCAAAAATGTCAGGCTCAGCTCTCACTTCCATGGGCTTGAAGCAGATTTTTCTGAAGATGAAGTTTGGGCAGCAGTAAGTGATTGTAATGGGAACAAAGCACCAGGACCTGATGGATTTAATCTGTTGTTCTTCCAAAAATTTTGGAAAGTGCTCAAAGGGGAAGTCCTCAATTTTATGCAAGAGTTTCATGCCAGTGGCAGATTATTCCCAGGTTTGAATAGCTTATTCATTTCCCTTGTCCCAAAGAAGGAGAAAGCTATAACACTAAATGAATTCAGACCTATTAGTCTGATTGGTTCCATCTACAAAATTCTATCTAAAGTCCTAACAAATAGATTGAAGCTAGTTATGCCTTGGATTATAGGGGATACACAATTTGCCTTCCTGCGTGGTAGGAACATCTTGGATGGTATCTTGATTGCAAATGAAGTTGTGGATAGTTGGGTCAAATCAAAGAAAGCTGGGGTGCTATTTAAAATAGATTTTGAGAAGGCTTTTGACTCCATCAACTGGAATTTCCTTTATTCAATGTTGGCAAAATTTGGGTTTGGCAAAAAATGGATCTCTTGGATTCAGGAGTGTGTCACCACCGCTAGAATTTCAGTTCTTGTCAATGGATCTCCCACCAAGGAGTTTAACCCCCAAAAAGGGCTCCGGCAAGGTGATCCCTTATCACCATTCCTTTTCAATTTGGTTGTTGAGGCATTAAATATCCTTCTTCAGAGAGCTATGGATTTGAGATTGCTTAGAGGGGTATCAGTTGGAGCCAATGTGGAGGTGAATTTATCACACCTCCAATTTGCAGACGATTCACTCTTGTTCTGTGAAGCTGAGCTATCAGAGGTGCTAAGCTTGAAAAGAATTCTTCGATGCTTTGAAGTGGCTTCAGGACTTAAAATTAATTACCATAAAAGTGTGGTTTGTGGGATTAGCATCTCCGGATCTACCCTTACTGAGTTTGCTTCCCTCTTGAACTGCAAGTCCCAAAATCTACCCTTAAAGTATCTAGGTCTACCCTTGGGTGCAAATCCTAGAAGGAAGAAAACTTGGAAACCAGTAGTGGAAAAGGTAAAACTAAGGCTAGCTGGTTGGAAAAGGCGGCTACTATCTTATGCAGGTAGATTAACCTTGGTGAAAGCTGTGTTATCAAGTATACCTGTGTACTACTTATCACTATTCAAGCTACCTGAGGGAATTGCAAAGGAGATAGACAAAATTCAAGCATCATTCTTATGGGGAGGGCCAGATCTGAAGCGTAAAATTCACTTAGTAAAATGGTCAGAGGTTACTAAGAGTATTAAGCAAGGTGGTTTGGGGGTTCGAAGAATCAGAGATGTGAATGTGTGTCTACTTCTAAAATGGTGGTGGAGATTTGCTTCTGAACCAATGTCACTTTGGTATAAGGTTATTTGCAGTAAATATCGGTTCCTTGGTGGGAAATGGGTTCCAAACCCAAGTTTAAACTTCTCTCCCTCATATATCTGGAATGGCATAGTGGCAGCAGGTGAGCAAAACCAGTCCCTTTCCCTTTTCTATGCTAGCAACCTCCAGTTAAAGGTGGGAAATGGTTCCCGCATCAGTTTCTGGGTTGATCCTTGTGTGGAAATCTCTGCCTCAAAGATGAGTTCCCTCGCCTCTTCAGTTTATCTTTACAAAAGGATGGTCGTCTAAAGGACTTTGTGGAAGTATCTGGCGCAACTAAGAATTGGTTATTCATATTTAGGAGGCCACTCTTTGTTTGGGAAAAGTCTGAATTGCTAAGGCTCTATGACATTGTAGGTTCAGCCCCTTCACTTCAGTTGGAGTCTCCGGACAGTGCAGTTTGGAGGGCAGCCAAGACAGGGCAATCTTTTGTGGCTAACCTTTACAATCATACCAGCAGTGCTTATGGAGGGACCGAAAGCTTCAGTCGTCTGGTTTGGATCAAGTTTCTTCCTCCTAAGGTCCAGTTCTTTGGTTGGCTCGCATGGAAATACAAGATCAAAACTGTTGTTTTCTTGCAGCAGATTGGAGTCTTGCCTAGCTCTGCCTCTTCATTGTGCGTATTTTGTAAATCACAGCAGGAATCTTTGGAGCATGTTCTCATGCTCTGCCCACTTGTGTCGAGAGTATGGTCCGGTCTTCTACAGTGGTGGGGGGTATCTTGGGTTATTCCTGACTCTGTCATTGCTCTGCTGCAATGGTGGTCAGGCTACCCTTGCAGGAAAGCTGAGGTGCGGATTTGGCGTGCCTTACCTCTGGTAACACTATGGTCAATCTGGAAGCATAGGAATGATTGTCTCTTTAATGCGTCTAATCCAAGTCTGCAGGAGCTGCGAGAGCTGATTCTCATTAGACTGGCTTTCTGGCTTAAGGCTGCCTCAAAGGAGCTCCATTTTTCGGTTTCAGATTTCCTCTACAACATCTCAGGGGTGAGGCAAGGTCTGTTATAGTTTGTTGAGTCATGTGAGCTTCTGGGTTTTTTGAAAATTTTTATTTCAGTTTGATGTGCTGTTCTACTGTTTTGAGACCAACCTGCTGTGAGCTTCTAGTTTTTTAAAAAAAATTTGTTTCAGTCTGCTGTGTTATTCTGCAGTTTTGAGCCTAGTCTGCTGTGAGTTTCTCTGTTTCTGATGGCTGCTAGTGAAAAGGTTGTTTGATTTGAGTATGCAAGCTGCTGTGATCTGTTCTGACCTGTTTTGCTGTGTATGCAACCTGCTGTTCTGATCTGCTTTGGTCCAAGTATGCACGTTTCTGATCTGTTTTGATGGCTGCAACTGTTCTACTCTAATGGCTGCAAGTGTTCTGGTGGTGTTTTTGTTCTATACCTGTCAATCTGGTGTTTTTGTTCTATACCTGTCTTCTTCTTCTCTTTATTTATTCTATTGTTGGCCTGTGTGACTGGTTTCTCACCAATCTTCAGAGTGCAACTTCAATGGGTATAGTTCTGGGAGTGCAACTGGGAGTGATCTTGTTTATACTACTTTTCCTGTTTCTGACCTTGTGTCTATAGAATTGTTATTTTTGAAAACTCACAAACTCATAAAATTTCTACTGTTGCTATTCAAGTTGTGGGAGTGATCTGTTACTGCTATTGTTCTCTTTCTGAACTGTTATCTGCTGCTTCGAAAGCAGTTGCTGCCTATGCTTTGCTATTCTAATATGGTCTGGTCTTGTGGAGGTAGCACTGCTGTAAAACTTGATCTGTTATGGTGAAGTTCTAGTGGTCTGGTGCTCTATGTATGTGGAATGGTCTTCTGAAGTTTGGTCTGCTACACTAATGTATCTGCACTATGCTATCTGTTGAATTTGCACTGGGCTTGTTTGTTGTTCTGTTATCATCATCTGTATCTGCACTGGGCTTGTCAGGTGATCTGCACTGGGCTTGTCTGCTGGCTTGTGGTCCTTTTTTTATTTTGGTTTCTTCGGTTGGTTGCTCACCAACTCTGGGGGTGCTGCAAGTGATAGGATGGGCTTTTTCGTGCCAACCTAGTTGGGATGTTTCAGTCCATCGTGATGCCTCTGCACTTCCCTTTCTTTATTGATGTATTTGCCTTGTACTTTGTACCTCATTTTGCATCAATGAAGCTTCTTTGTCTTGCCGTTCAAAAAAAGTTTCTTAACTATTTGTTGGGAAACTAATGAAATAAATAAGCAGCCCAATTTGAGCAAGTCTCTGGAGTGAGAGAGGGGATTGTATACAGAGAGATGAGCAAAGAGTGAAGTATACATGTAAAGATACTTGCAAGAAGATAAGATTAAAGCATTTTTATCCAAAAGGTTTACCTACTTATTAGCGTGTACGATCTTTCTGTCTTTTTTCTTTAGATAAATTACATCAACCTCACTTACAGTTTGAAGAAATGACATTGGGCCTCACAAATTTTGTCATAATTACACTAGATCCATAAAGTTTTTAATTCATATAAGGTTAGCAATTTTTTCATCCGTCGATAGATTAATGATGTTACCTCATTTTACACTAGAATATATATTTTACTCTTATTTATTCATGTCTATGTACTATTTGCATTAGTTCTACACAATTTAATATTACTAAAAGGGAAGTAGGTGCAATTATGTTAAACTTCTTGGCTTGTAAGGGCTCATTTGAGAATTGGTTGTTTTTGTTGGTTTTTTAACTTTTTACGAAAAGATATGCAGAAAAGTAAATAGAGTGATATGATAATTTATATTGACTTTTTAGCTATTTTAACTTATTGGCAAACAAGGCCTAAACCTCATGTGTGGCCATTGTAATTTATCCTTTTTTTTTCTTTATTCTAAATGAGAAGGTGAAAGTGGTGTTTCTTTGTAATGGGTTGAATAAAGAAACTAGGAAGCAATGGTGTAACCACAGGACATGCTTGTGCACCATGCCCAATATCAGGGCAACAAATATTTTCAATGGTAGGAAAAGGACTAGAGAAAGTTTGGTGGTAGTTGTGCTTAAATTTGTCAAGTAGGCAAGACTTGTGCTTAAATTTGTCAAGTAGGCCAGACTTTTCCGAATCCGGATCCTCGGTCGCCTTTACCGGTAACCCTTTCCTGTAGCGCCCCAAAACGATGTCGTTTTGGGGCACCTTTTCAAGAGAGAGAGAGAGGAAAAAAAAAAAAGAGAAAAAGGAAGAACAGAACTAGGATTGGGAGAAGAACCCATTAATGGCATCGAACACAGGAGGAAAATTTTTGATTGAAATTTTGGGTAGGTAAGGGCGATGAACACAAGAAGAAAATGGATTTGATTGGGTTTGAAATTTTTGATTGAAATTTTGGGTAGGTAAGGGCGATAAACACAGGAGGAAATTTTGGGTTTGTACACAGGAGGAAATTTTGGGTTTGAAATTTTTGATTGAAATTTTTTGGGTAGAAAATAGGTTTGATTCTGTTCTTAGCTTTCTTTCTCCCTCTCCTTCGTTTTTTTCTTTTTTTTTTTTCTGGTCTTCATCTCTCTGTTTCCTCTTGATTCTGTGTTTATGGGTGTAGCATTAGCATCCACAAGTCCTCATCAAAAGAAAAAGCACGATCATCATCAAAGCACAGTTCAAAAACCCTAGATCACCATCTTCATCTTCATCAACAATTGAATCTACACCAACAAACCCATGTTGTGGGAAGAGATCCAGATCCAACTCTGTGTTTTTGTTTCTTTCTCTTTCTCTCTCCTTTTTTTTTTTCCTTTTTTTCTGGGTCGTTTTGGGGTAACTTTTCATGAAAAAAAAAAAAACAAAACAAACTCAGAAACAGAGAGAAAGAGGGAAGAAGATGGCTATCTATGTCTACCATGACTTACCAAGAACAGAGCTCTGTCGAATGGCCATGGTCATCCAAAGAATAATTTCCCAAGAACACAGAATAATTTGGACAATCCAAAATGGCAATGGTCATTATCCAAAATGGCCATTTTTCCCAAGAACACAAAGAATAATTTTATAATCATCATCAACAACAAACCTAGAAAAAAAGAAAAAAAAAAATAGAGAGAGAAAGAGAATGAAGCAAAAACACAAATAATACAAAAAAAAAAAAAAAAAATTTGGAGGGGGGGATTTTAAGATTGTAAATTGATCTGGGTTGTTGATGTAATTGTGTTTGAAGCACTTAATTAATTTTTTTTTGTGTGTGTGTCTCTGTTTTTTCTGATTTTTACAGAGTTAGGATTGATCTTCCCACCATTGAAGTCCGATAGAGGCAAACCAGGAAGAAGAAAACCAGGAAGAAGAAGAAGAATAAGAAAGAAGAAGAGGAAAAAGAAAACCAGCAAACCCGGCCTCATGTCCTTCTTCATCCGCTTCATCCGTGCTCCTCTCCGCTGCTTTCTTTCTTCTTTCCCCTTCCCTTTCTGAGTTCTGCTCTTTTTTCTTTTTTTTTTTCTTGAAAAGTTGCCCCAAAACGACGTCGTTTTGGGGCGCTACAGGAAAGGGCTACAGGAAAGGGCTACAGGCAAAGGCGACCAAGGATCCGGATTCGACTTTTCCTTCCCAAGATAGGGCAGAACCACAAAAAAATAAAATAAAATAAAAAAATGACAAGTTTTAGGTAGCTATTAAAATAACTATTAAGTTTGTAAAGTGCGGTCTATGCTTGTGATAAAGGACCAAGGAAGCAGGCTTGTTGTTTGGTTTGCAAATGAATCTATTTGAATGCAACGGAAGATTTGAAACGTAAATTGCAGCTTTATAAAGCCATCAATTTATGTCAATGAAACTACTGCATTTGAGTTATGCTCCCCTAATATGGTAGGGTGCCAACCTCCATCCTGATGTATAATCTTATTGTTTAGTCGTCATTGAGTATCAAATCAATAGGGTTAAATTCTTGATTTATCTTTAACCTTTTTTTTTTTTTTTTTTTAAATGTTTTAATATTTTTTTATGCCTTACCACATTCTAAGTTATTGTTACACTGCGTGGTCTGAGAAGGGGGAAAGTCGGGGAAAGTCTATAGTACATTTTGCTAAAAAAATATACGGTACATAGAAAATCAATGGTTAACATTGGGCCACATCATTAAAAGTGACCTGCTAAACAGGTCACTTTTTATAGTTATGAGCCAAAATTATATTTCTTCATAACTATAATCAAATTGATCATAACTTAGTTATAACCACATCTCATAACCAACACCATTTTGTTCATAACTAATATCACATATTTCATAATCACATCTCATAACCAACACTATTTTCTTCATAACTAATATCACATATTTCATTATCATAATCACATATCTCATAACCAACACCACTTTGATCATAACAAATATCACATATCTCATAACCATTGATCACATATCTCATAACTACTACCCACATAAATCATAACCACATCTCATAACCAGCCCCTTTGAATCATAACCAACATCACATATCTCATAACCTCTAATCACATATCTCGTAACCAACACTTTTTTGTCATAACCAACATCACATATCTCATAATCACTAGTCACATATCTCATAATTAACATCCACACCACTTTGATTATAACCAACATCACATATTTCATAACCATTGATCACATATCTCATAACTATTACCCACATGAATCATAACCACATCTCATAACCAGCCTCTTTGAATCATAACTAACATCACATATCTCATAACCACTAATCACATATCTAATAACCAATATCACATATCTCATAACTACTAGTCACATAACCAATATCTCATAACTCATAACCATTAATACATATAGCATATCCAAACACCCTTTGACACCATTTTGCTCATAACTATTACCCACATATTTCATAACCACTAACACATATAGCATAACCAAACACCCCTTGACACTACTTTGCTTATAACCATTACCCACATATCTCATAACCACTAGCACATATAACATAACCAAACACCATTTGACACCACTTTACTCATAACCATTACCCACATATCTCATAACCACTAACACATATAACATAACCAAACATCCTTTGATACCACTTTGCTCATAACCATTACCCGCATATCTCATAACCACTAACACATATAGCATAACCAAACATCCCTTGACACTACTTTGCTTATAACCATTACCCGCATATCTCATAACTACTAACACATATAGCATAACCAAACACCCTTTGACACCACTTTGCTCATAACCATTACCCACATATCTCATAACCACTAACACATATAGCATAACCAAACACCATTTGACACCACTTTGCTCATAACCATTACCCACATACCTCATAACCACTAACACGTATAGTATAACCACACACCCTTTGACACGACTTTACTCATAACCATTACCCACATATCTCATAACTAACATCACATATCTCATAACCACACCACTTTGATCATAACCAACATTACATATCTCATAACTATTAATCACATATCTCATAACCAAACACCCTTTGACTTAAAACTATACCACTCTGCTCATAACCAGAATCAAATATCTCATAATCACTAATCATATATCTCATTACCTTTACCCACATATGTTATAACCACATCTCATAATCAGCACCCTTTGTTTCATAATCAATATCACATATATCATAACCACTAATCATATATCTCATAACCACTACCCACATATAGGGGTGTAAATTTAGCCCACGAGCTCGCGGCACACCTCAAGTCCGCTCGCACCCTGGGTAAGCCCAACCAGGCTCGAGCCTAAGCCCAACCTAAGACCCTAGGCTATGTGTTCTAGAGCCCGGCCTGGCCCGGCCCTGGTGTGTTATGGAGTGTGACCCATCTCGTGAACTCGGCCCCAAAATTTTCTTCCCCATCTGGCTCGACCCGACCCTAACGGCTCCCTGCCTCCCCTGTCAGTGCAATGGTCAAAAATTTAAAACAAAACAATTTGAAAGAGTCATATAACCGTTAATTCCATCAACAACCAATTTTATTTTTTTTTATTTTTATATATATAAATTAACCACTCCCTCCTAAGGCCTCGTTTGGGAAGCGACCGGTTTAGCCAAAAAGTCAAAAAGTTACTAAAAAAATCAAAAAGCCAACAACTCATACCAAAAAGTCAAAGATTCTATTTTCTCTCTACTTTTTGCACATCTTTTCGTAAAAAGTCAAAAAGTCATCCCAAACATACTAGTTTTTTTTCCATCACATTTTAGCCAAAAAACCAAAAAATTACTAAAAAAGCCTGTTCCCAAACGAGGCCTAAGTCCTACAAATACCACCCTTCTCACATTTTATTTCTCACAAACAAATCTGTCTCTCAAACTCTTATTCTCTCTGAACTCTCAACTCTCTCAATTAATTTTGAAGTGTCATCCCTAAGTGACAATTGCAATTGATCACCTATCTCTATTTTAGATTTATTTTTAGTTATAGTATCTTCATTAAAAATAATACAAATAATAATATACAAACAATATACTTTTTAAAATATCTATATACACTTATAGACACACACACATATATATATATATATATAATTTAACTAAATTTTGATAAAAAAATATGCTGAAAAAAATTATCTATGACGTGATTTTATTTTGTTCTCCTAAATTTTTTTTGCAACTTTTCTTCATTTTTTTCTCCACTCAATTTTCTTTCCCTTGATTTGTCCTAGTTGTGCCTGAGCTCTCACTACAAGAAAAGTGGGCTTAAAAGATGGAAGCATTTGCGACGGCACACTTGCCGTCGCGAAAAATGAGAGTATTTGCGACGGCAGAAATTACTGTCGCAAAAAAGGACAATATTTGCAACGGCAGAGATTGCTGTCGCGAAAAAACAAATTTTTTGTGACGACACCAACTATCGTCGCAAAAAAAAAAATGTGAGTTTTTTGCGACTGTAATAGGTATCGTTGCAAAAAAAAAATAAAAATAAAAATAAAAATAAAATAAAATATTGTGTCTTTGAGACAGCTTCATAAATATCCAGTCACAAAATGGTTTGAATAAATATAACGGTATTTTTCTGTCGCAAAAAAATTTTAAAAAACGACGTCGACTTACTCTTTTGATATAACATTTCTCTCTTCACCAATTTTTTCATTTTCTTGTCTCTTCTCTTTCTCTCTTTCACTCATCACTCTTCTTTCTCTGTGTGTGTGTGTATGTGTGTGTGTTTCGCTCATCTCTCTTCTCTCTATCTTTCTCATCTGTCTTCTCTCTCTTGCTCATCTCTCTATCTCTTTCTTCTCTTTTCTCTCTCTGTCTCTCTCGCTCATCTCTCTATCTCTCTCGCTTATCTCTCTTCTTTCTCTTATCGTTTATATCTCTTCTCTCTCTATCTCTTTCTTTTTATATGTCTCTCTCTCGTTCATCTCTTTTCGCTCTCTTTCTCTCTCTTTTTGTCTATCTCTCGCCCATCTCTTGTTTCTCTCTATTTTTCTGTCTCTCTCTCTTTCTCTCTTTCTCTCACTCTCTGTCACTCATCACTCTTCTCTCTCTCTGTCTGCCTGTCTATTTGTCTGTTTGTCTCTTTGTCTCTCCCTCATTGTGTTCACCTTGCTCACTCTCCCCCTCCCCTTTTCTCTATTTACCAAGCTCTCTTTCGATTTATCGAGACACTACAAGAAAATGCACTTTTAGCGACCACTTTATCTATTTCTCGCTCATCACTCTATCTCTGTCTCTCTCTTTATCTCTCTTCTCTGCCTATCTCTCACTCTCTCACTCTCTCTCTCTCACTACCCATATCCTCTACCACCTTCACCACTACTGCAAATACCATTCCACTACTACCACTGTTGCCACTCCACCTCTACGACTATCATTACTACCACCATCGCCACCACTTCACTACCACCACTACTACTACTATTACCTCTCCTCCACCACCGCTACTCTATCTCCTCTACGACTACCACAACTTCACCACTAATCTTCTTCGCCATCACCACCACCATCACCACCACTGCCGCTCCATATCCTCTACTACAAAAAAAATTAGTTCCTAATTTTTAATAACAAAAAAAAAATGGGTCGTAGAAAAATATTTTTCATTAAAATATTACCCCTACTTTTACCAAATAAAAAAATAATAATAATTTTTTATTCATTAAAATAAAAATGAAACAAATAAATTTTCAATCTTAGTAACTAAAAGAAAATGAAAAAAATAAAATAAAATTCATTAACTATAAAAAAAAATTATTTTAACAAAAAATAAATTTTATTGTCATCGCGAAAAAAAAGAGCCGTTTTACTATTTAAATATTCATTTGTGATGAAAATCAAAAATATATATATAAATAAAAATATATTTTTCCATTCCCCTGCCCCCTAACAAAAAAAAAAAAAACCCAAAATCCCCAATCTCTTCAATCAAAATCCCCAATCGAGTTCTCCCTGAAAGAGAGAGATGAAGGGTTCGGTTTGTGTATATTTGGTTTTTCCTTTGCTTCAACGCCCCCCCCCCCAAAAAAAAAAACCCAAAATGCCCAATCGGGTTCCCCCTGAGAGAAAGAGATGAAGGGTTCGGTTTGTGTATATTTGGTTTTTCCTTTCCTTCTTCTTTGTTCCTTGGGTTCAGCGACTCTTCGCATACCATCAAACGCGAGGCTTCCGTCGCTTCAGGGTGAGAAGTTGATCAGAGACCTCAATTTCTTCCCAAAGGAGTCCATCAACATCGTCAATCCCAATGATGTCTCTGCTGCGCTTGTCTCTCCCAGGATCGTCGAGAAGCGTTTCAAGTTTCCCAATTTCGCTGACCCCGACGTTTCCGCCGAAGACTTGGGTCACCATACCGGCTATTACACGATTCAGCATTCTCATGCTGCTAGGTATTTTCAAATCCCTCCAATTTCGATTTTTACTACTCATTTTTATGTCAATTTGTTTATATCTATACTATACTATACTAGTGGTGTGTGCTGTGCTATTACAGGGTATAAATTTTGATCTCAATCTGAATTTGGATTTCATTAGTTATAGGACGTTTTGATTTGGGCAATTACATGAGGATATTTTGGAAAGGAAAAAAAAATGTGACATCTGCCTCAATTTTGGCCTTCCTTTTTAGATATAGATGTGTATATAAAAAGGAAATTGAAATAGAGAAAGACTCAAACAATTGCAAGAGCCATGCACATGTTATTTTAGAATGGTCAATTGAACCCTAGGAGGTACAGAGGCTCTGGTACTATGTGCTACCCCATTTTGGTTGAATTTCTTTGATTTATCTGAAATTTGTGAATTGAACTTGAGACTTTTTTTTTTTGTTTTTTTTCCTTCTTTTCTTCTATTTAATGAGGATGTATTAAAATTTTTATCAATTGAAAAGTAGTGTTCCTTAATTCAATTTTTATTGACTCAATCGCATATTTTTTTTTTTGAAATTTACACACGCATCGCGTGTGCCTTAACCGCTAATATTTATTTATGTATTCTTGTGAACTTCTGTTAATTTTCAAGTTTTGCTTGTGAAAATTCTTTGACTGAAATATGAATTTCTGTGTGGTTCAAAATTGAGTTCAAATTTTATCCTTTGGGTTTGGTTTGTTACAAATCTATGAAATAAGAATGGGTTTCTATGAAATAGATATGTTATGTTATAGGAGTATTGAGCAATGAAGGCCTCAGCCATCTCTTTCCAGTTTTGTTTCACAAAGTTCTCCAATTTCGCATACCAGATTACGGCAATCCCAGACATGGTTTGGCCGAATAGTGATAGTTTCTGGGCTGTGGTCAAACCCATTGGCTTCAGGACATCAAAAAACAGGTGGAGGTGCACCATTAGGTCTCTAGAGCCATCGAAGCGGTCGATATGTGGCATCGTGAACCGGTCTGGCAGAGTCACGGCCGAATCGGTGTATGCATCCTCTATGTCCAGAATGGATTTCACGCCTTGAGCCTTCTTGAACAGCTTTTCAAGCTTGCTCACGTTTAACGCAGTTGGATCCACTTCGAACTCGAAAGGGGCCTCAATTGGGTAGGCCTGTGCTTTGGAAGTCTGAGGTGGAGTGGGGTCCATTGGGACATCTGTATTCTCCTGGGCATTAGCGGTAGGGGCAAGAACCCTTGGTGCAGGAGTTTCTACTAGAGGTGGGTGGGACGCAGAAGTTGTTCCCTGTTGTGTTTGTAGCTGCTGCTGTTGAAGCCTGGCGATGAGTTCAGCCTGCTGGGCCATGACCTCGGTCTGGTAGGTAGCATCCCGCTGTATGGCTTACATAGCCTCTTGGAGCTGACGCATCATCTCTTTCATGCCTGCCATAAGGTGCTGATCTAGCTAAATAACAGGTGTATCTCCCTGAGGTAAAAGCAGATATCTCAACCCAACTGCGCACAGGTGAGATGGATAATGACCGCTGATCTGAGGACTGTTGAACTGGTGATCTGTGCCTGACTGGCCTTTCTTTGCCTTACCACTGGCGAAGGAAACACTAGTTGCCCTTGAATTGAATCCCTGACCTGACAAAGTCTACCAACACAAGTCCGGTGTACCGGGGGAGATATTGGAGCCTTCTGAAGCTACGGTTCCAAAACCACCTAGCAAAAGAGAAAACAGGCAGCATCTCAGCCCAATTTCACCAGAACAGATATAAGTATAGCTGAATAGCTGTACTCTCTACTGAATTCTACCCTATAAACCAATACCCTCGGGTAAAACTAATTCCCCCAAAATACTGATGCCTTCAGGCCTGATACTCTGACTTGCAAACTGATACATGCATTCCTGTAGAGGCACACTCTAAAAGCACATAGCAAACAAATGAGAGCCAAAACACCCCTATGGAGGGGTAGGGTTTTCCTGTCCTATTTTGTCAGGAGCTAGGATTTCACTACGCACGCAGCGGTTTCAAACAACTTACAACCAGGTAAGCAACTTGTCCTAGTTTGGAATAGTCACTACGGATTCCGATATGCACTAGGTCAAATGGTCAAAAAGGGTGCCCCGGTAAAAATCGGAGTTTGTGTTCCTGTCATGGCAGAGCCCGCAACCGGTCAGCCTTATGGCACGTTTCTCAAAGTAAGCCTCTGGCAAACCGTTCAGGAATATCATACGGCAAACACGGTGTCCTAGGCGCACCAATGTACATGCAATGCAAAAAACACATAAGTGTAGTCAAAACAAGATATCATGAGTTCGAGTCAAGTTCTCTAAGTCCCCAGCAGAGTCGCCAGAAACTGTAGATCGCCCCGAGAACTCTCCGGCTCTGCACGCAAGGGCGCGGATTCCGTTTTGTTCTTTAGGCTACTACAAGTTCGGACTCGTGTCACGGTTCTGAATCTAATCTCACAAAGTGTAATGTGAGACTGATAAATCACCAAAGAGTCCAAATCCAACAAATCGTTTTGGAAAACTGATTTTTATAAAGAAGTGCCAAGCATGGACTGTTTTGCCAGATACAGAGTCGCCACCTAAATATTTTATTTTGGGGGAATTTAGGAAACCCTGACTCGTGCCTAAGGCCACGTGTTCGTCATCACCAAAGTTGCCTCGGCTCGGGAACTTAGGTACGAGCGGGGAAAGTCATGCAATGAGCACCCCCGCTCGCCCGATTAAAAGATCGGCCTTTACTAAGCATGATATTTTGTTTTTGAAAACACATGTGTGCTTATTCCATTTATTAACCTAGAATTACTATGTTATGCGCACAGCATACAAGTATAGACTAGATCGCCTAAGTTGGAACAAAACATTGCATATTCGTTTGTGAAAATGATTTTGAAGTTTGCTACTCGCAAGTAGGCTAAGACGAGGATTTCGATGAATTGTTCCAATTCAAGCAATCCAACCTTCACCCACAGGCATTCAGGCAGTTAATCAAATAGGCAGTTAGCCTCATGGCAAGCATGCTTACATGGCAACCTTAACACACATGCAGTATGCTAAAACATAAACACTCACAGTGTACTCCGAGCCAAAACAGAGAACTAGTTAAAAATCATGCATGATCCTAGTTCATATTAAGATGGCTAATGCAACACATGAAAAAATACAACTAAAATAGGCTCGGCTATTCTAAGATGTCATGTGAAATGCAACTTGATAACATGCTGTCGAACACGTATTCAAGTAAATGTATTGAAATACAATGCAGTTAGTATGATACGCCGAGCCTGGTGCATGCGATACAGATGAAGGAATGCATGCATGCAAGCATAAGGATGCTAAACAAAATATGCCCTAAAACTAACCATCGTAAGTGGTTAAGTAAAAGGGAGATAGAAATGGGGATTGAAAGACATGTATCACACACACGCACGCTTATTAAAACAGTTGACCCTCTCAACGGAGGGTCCGAATAAGAAGCTAACTAGATAATCTAAGCTAATTAAACAAATTATTACATCACAAAACTAATTAACTAACAAGCTAACTAATTAAGCTATTACAACATAAATTGAATAGTTAAGCACATTAACTAATTAAGTACAAACCAAAGCATAAACTAGCTAAGTAAAACGGGTAAAACAGGGGCCTCAAGGCGAGAAGTATATGCATGCTTGGTTGCCTCGTTTGGAATCCGTCGCGATGCCCCGATTTGCCTCTGTTTGCAACTGTTCTCAAAACTTTGCACCAAGCTCCACAAAGCTTCAACTCCACCATGGGAACCTGTAGGAACATGGTCGACCAATTGTTGATGGGGAAGACCACCTGCCGACCACTTTTCTTTGCTGCAAACCAGAAAAAGTGGTCGGCCAGCTAGTTGTTCTGGTCGGCCGACCAGTTTTTGCTGCACTTTTCCAGTTTGCTGCAATAGAGAGCAAGAAAGGGCATGGCAATGTATTTGCAAGATATGTGTACATAACCACCCTCCCTATCATTTCATAAACTCAAGGGAGTGCGGTACTCGACCCTCGGGCCACCAATCACGCATCTCGATGTATGATGGCCGAGAAGCCAAATTGCACAATTCAATATGAAATGAATGCACACATAAACACATAAAGCCTAGAACTCTATCATGTATGATCAAGAGCGTCGGCGACCGAGAATTGAGGCACGTTTCATCACTTTAAGTATGAAACGTCCCTCGTTTCCCGTGTTTGGACTAACACCTAATCCAAACACAATGCAAGCAACAACATGCAAATATGCAATGCAACTCAAGCATGCAAACATGTAATGCAACTCAAGCATGCAAAACACAATGTAAGGCATGCATACACAATGCAATGCAACAACATGGCATGCTCAATGCAATGTGACATGATACTTAACAAAGCTAATGATATGCAAACAATGCTCTAATGCATGCATACATAATGCAAGGCAGCATAAGCATGCGACAACATGATGCAATGTAACAACATTCACATAACATGCTCGATGGACTTAAACTAAAATGGACAGACCTCAGTCATGCCCAAATCAGTGGCCATAATGCTAAAATAAAGGCATGAAATGCAAGACAATGCATGCTCAATGCAATGGCTCATCAATTGGGCATGAAAGCATAACTCTCAAAAGTGTTCAAAGAGTGACAAATGTGAACGTGTAGCTACACTATACACACTGAAATAAGATATGAAATGATGTCAAATCATCCAATCAACATAAGCATGGCATGCTAGGATCCTTAAAGCATAAAGCTACCAAAGAGGACCGCATAAGAGACATGCAATACATGGCACAAATGCATCAACCAAGCATAAACAGAGCTCCAATAGGTCCAAATAGAAACCAAAACATGCTGAGATGGGGACTCAAAGGCCTAGGCATGCATACATACACAATAGGCCACAAATAAGGCAACAATGCACAACCCTTAGAGGCACTCAAAGGGTGAAAGAAGTGGGAACATGGTAATGCTAAATGCTCTGAAATAACATGTGAAATTATGCCAAATCATGCACATTATATAAATGAAGCATGCTATGGTGCCCAAAGCTTGAAGCTAGCATAGGCACTTGTACTATAGCTATGCAAAACATGAAACATATGGTCAAGGCAACCCAAAACAGTCCTAGAACATGCCAAAATGAGTCTAAAACATACATGGAAGGAAGCCAAAACAAGCTAGCATGAAGGGCATAAAACATGGAATATGCAAGGCCAAAAGGTAGGGCTACACTACACCTACCAAGACCAAGCATCGGATGGCTTCGCCAACAAAAATCAGAGTTATATCATGGAAAAATAACCCCAAATAAACACTGAAATGATAGCTTGCAAGCTTCGGTATGAAGGCATACGCAATGATCCATGTTTAAGACATAAAGGGCAAACCCTCCAACGCATTGAAAGAGTGACAAATGCAAGTGCATAAACATGAAACATGGACTGAAATCACATTTCAAATGATGTCAAATCATGAAAATAATCCAAGTAATGCATGCTAGTGGACTCGATACACAAAGCTAACAAGTTAGAATACACTATAGCTATACAAAGCATGGCATGCATGACCAAAACAACATAAATCAGAGCTAGAGCATGCTAAAATATGGACAAAAACTTCTTGAAGTTAAGCCAAAATTATGCTACAATGATGGTCGAAAGCATGGTACACATTAGGCTATTGAATGGAAATGCACTACAAGTGCAAGGAGCATGCATGGGCCAACCAAACCAAACCTTAACAAAGGTATGACATGGCAAAACATTACCAAAAAAATGCTGAAATGAAATCAAATCATGCTAGAAAGACATGCTACTTCATGAAGCATACAAGACTAGTTTGCAACATTTACACTACAAGTGTATAAAGCATGCAAGAGATGACAAAACCAAGTTAAAACAGTGGTATTCTATGCCAAAATAATCCCAAATACATGCTAAGATATGGCTAATATAAGCTTAACAAACATGCTCAAACATAAGGCAAATGAAGCAAGCATACAAGATACAAGGAGAGGGGATGACCCTCTCCTATTTGGGACCTCAAAACACCATTTCCACCATTGAAATTCCTCTAAGTTTCAGTGGTGAGAAGGCCAAAATAAGATGGTCCCAATAGCTTAAAAGGAAGGCATAAAACAAGGCCAAACAAGGCACAAGAGGGGGTGGATCACCCCCAACACCAACAAGGCCTCAAACAAACATGTTAAGGACTGAAAAACAGAACTTTTTATAGTTTAAAGTTAGGTCTAAAACAACATGAAAATAGGTCCAAAAGCTTAAACCAAAACAAGGGTTTTAAGGGTTAGAAGCTCACCTTTGAAGAGCACCTTCAAAACCACAACTTCAGCAACTTTTCTGAGCTCAAACCAATCCAAAAACTCCAAAACCAGCTCCTAGGTGCCTCAGCAACAAAAGGATGGTGTTTGAGTGTGTCTTTGTGTGCAATAGTATGACAAAAGGGCACTTTAAGGCACAAAACAAGAGAGAAATGAAAAAGTATAGATATAGATGATATGTATAGCTTCAATACCAAAAATTTGAACCCAAAGCATGAGGGAGGAGGTTCTCTTATATAGAAAAAACAAAGTTCAAGCTTGTTGAGGAAGTTTGGAGCTCCAAGCCATCCCTCCATACACGTGTATGGAGGATGGTTTTTGTGCTCACTAGCTGGCACAGTTGGCAAGAAAAGATCTTCAGGAATCTGCTGGAAAGTGGTCGACCAGTTGAAGTGGTCGGCCAGCTACTTTTAGTGGTTGGCCGACCACTTTTGACCACCTAAGTGGTTGGCCAGCCACTTTTCTGGTCGGCCAGCTCATTTTTTTGGTCGGCAGGCAAAATTCTACTTTCTAGGTCTAACTTCAAATGGCCATAACTCCTTCATCTTGACTCCTTTTTAGGTCATTCTTATGTCCCAATTGAAGCCCTGGAAGTAAGCTTTCCAATGGTAGCAGCCTTGCATCAAAATTCCAACTATGCAAAAAGTTATGCCTATTTTGGTGAAGCCGCTCAGTTTCAATCCTTACCGGATTTATGCTGAACTTCTCCTTAACTAGTTTTCTTCTCTCATTTCCTCTTTTCTTCAACTCCAAACCCCTAAACAAGGTTTTTTGAAAGATTTTTCAAAAGAGTTCATCTCTTCTTCATTCATTTCCACTTTGTCCTTGCTCGGTTTACCGAAAAACACAACATTTAACGAAATGCAAGCGTCAGAACATCGTGGGAACTTTATTTTCAAAACATTTTGAAAGAGAGGGTTTTAAGGTCTAAAATCTTTTGGTCAAAGTTGCTTTGGTTCAAAAGGGATATGAAGTTGGGATTTGACTCTCTCCTTGCCGAAGAAACTGAACCTTTGCCCTGCACACCTTTCACCACTAAGTAAACCATCAGTAGTGCCCAAGTCTTAAGGGCGGTAAAAAATGGGGTGTCTACAGCATGTATTTTGTTAATTACATAGAGTTCTACACAAATTCAAATCTAATTTAAATTATACTAACTTTACATATTTTATATGAACTTTATTTGACAAATATTTATTTTCTATATTTTTTCATAGTAAATTGAAATAATCTACAAACCCAATACTAATTTTGAATTTCATGTTTTTCTTCTTAATTCTTTCAAGGGTATTAAAAAAAAAAATTCAAGCTAAATTGCCTTTTTTTTTTCTTCTTATTTTTCCGTGCATTATTCTATACCCAATACTTATTCTATATTATGGATTTGTCGTTTAAATTTTACAGTGATTCTATATATGAAATTATACTTCATTTCCTACATTATTCTATATAATCACAACTCACATAAGGAAAAACCTACATAACAAATGATACTCTCGAAGAACTTTTAAAGTTTGAATTCGCTACGTGAATTACTTTTTCAATTATTGAATAGTAAATTCTTTTATGTTTGCCATCATATTATAGATTATTAGTAACTTCATACTCTGAAATGTATATATCATTTGGATGTTTTCACATTATAACATATGAGAGTTTTAAAGACTAAATATTTTGGTATCTAAAAGTAAAAATTTTGTTGCAAAAGACATTTAGGGAGCAATTTCAATCGTCATGAGGATAGTTACTAAAAGGTCATTTCGAAAAGTAAAAAATAAGGGTTTTAGCGACAAAATTTTGAAAATATCACTAACAAATAAACTTTTAGGGATAAAATAATTTGGTCTCAAAATGGTTTATTTTTTGAGATAAAAAATTTGGTCCCAAAAGGATAATAATTCATCACTAATACCCAATTTTTGTTGCTAAAAATATAATAATGACACATTTCGCAACAAAATTATCTGGTCCTTAAAAAATAATTGTCCCTAAATTTTGCTCTAAAACCTTAATTTCTTTACAGTGTTATTATTATTTCTTTTTGAATTTAGAGGTTGTTATGTTATTATTTCTTAGTTAGTTGTTATTGAATTTATTTTATATAGTTGGTATTTTAATTTAATTAAGAGTGTTTACTTTACAATTTTATAATTTAATATATATATATATCATATAAAATCATTATATGATAATCCAACTACAACATATTTATATTTAATTTTTTTAATAAATTTTATATAATTTCTATTTCTACATATTTTTATTTTCCAACTTAATATAAAAGAAAATTAAATAGTCAGAATTACTTTTAATTTTATATTACTAATTTTTCTTCTAATTTAACTATTATTTTTTAATATCAAAATGAATATTTTTTTTACTATTTTATAATTTAATATATATCATACAAAATTATTATATGATAATTACACTTTTATAATATGATGGAATTAAAATTATCAAAATGTACAAATAATTTAACTAAAATTAATATATATGAGTATTTAAGTAACAATTTTATAAAACGATAGTGCCAATATTATCAAAATAAATAATTAAAATCATACTTTAATTTTAATTTAAAATTAAAATTATTCTTTTATAATACACATTGTACCATTAAATATATATATTTTTTTAAAATAGCACGGGTATTGCATGGGTCAACTACTACTATATATAAAAGTAATGTTTTTCTTTTACTTAGGTGACACATTCTAAAAGCTTACTTTTTTTTAAAAAAAAAATCACTTTAGCATGCCTTTTCCATTTACATATAAAATTCTACACAAACTTAATTTCAATTATAATAATCAATTTTATATAGATTCTATTTGAGAAATACTTATTTTTCATATATTTTTTTATCGTGTATTTATTTATTTTTGTTGTCAGATTTATTTTATGTAGTTGATATTTTAATTAATTATTATGATATTTGAAAAAAAAATTTATATCGATATACAAATAAATAAATAAATAAAACAAAATGTACATAATTATGTGTATTGCACGGGTCAAATTAATTTTTTTTTATATTTTATATTTTTATCTATCTTATTGATGTTTTAATATTAATTTTTATTTAATATGAAATTATTTATTATAAAACATTTATATTTAATTTAAATTTTATTAAAGAAAAAAAATCAATACTTTACATATTTAATTTATATATTTTTTTCTTAATCCAATGACAACATATTTATATTTAATCTTTTAAATAAATTTTGTGGAATTCTAGTTTTGCATATTTTTATTTTCTAAATAAAAATAAAAAAATTAGAATCACTTTTAGTTTTATAATAATAATTTTCTTTCTAATTTAACTATTATTTTTAATATCAAAATGAGTATTTATTTTATTATTTTATAATTTAATATATATCATATAAAATCATTATATGATAATTATATTTTTATAGCACAATAGAACTAAAATTATCAAAATAAACAAATAATTTAATTAAATTTATTATATATAGGTATTCAAATAACACTTTTATAAAACGATAAACCTAAGATTATTAAATTAAATAATTTAGATTTAAATTTAGGGCAAATTACATATACCCCTTGAGGTTTAACTAAATTACAGATACCCCCTGAGGTTTCATAAATTACAGATACCCCCTGAGGTTTCATAAATTACAGATATCCCCTGAGGTTTATATTTTCATAACAAATTGCCCCATGAGGTTTATATTTTCATAACAAATTGCCCCCTAATTTGTTATGAAAATATAAACCTGAGGGGGTATCTGTAATTTATGAAACCTCAAGGGGGTATCTGTAATTTAGCTAAACCTCGAAGGGGTATATGTAATTTGCCCTTAAATTTAAAATTTATTTTATATTAAAATTAATATTATTCTCTTGTAACACATATCATAGTATAAAACATCATTACATTAATTAAAGTTAATTTTATTATGATTTTATGTCAACATCATATTTCTAGAAGTGATTACATATACATATAGTGTCCAATTTGATATTGATTGATTAAAATAATAGAACTCAATATTTTTTTTGTTAAGCTTTTAGAAGATAAATCGACAACCGTCAAATGATAAATAGTTTGGAATATTATCAAAGAATAATAATTTATCGAAAATAATAGTATATATTTAAGACACTTATTGATGTTTATTGAATAATTTTTAAATAAAAATTTTAAATTTATAGTATTATTGATAATGCACCTTCATGAGCTCTGCTAGAAAAAATATGCAAAAATAATTTGGTTGGAATAAAAAATTGTGGGTATTATGATGTGTCACATAATTAATCAGAACTACTCTGGGATTTGAAATTATTCAAGTTATAGAGATTTTGTCACTGATTTCCCTTGAGGACACTATTTATAATTTGAATTTATAATTATTTTTGTATCAATGTAAATAACTCTTACGTTCTTACTGATATAAGTATAAATTCTATCTTTTAGTCAACATACCTTAAGCATTTTTCGTGTAATAAAATATTTAAATATTATCATATAAAAATATTATAATTGATCATAATCAAGCACCACCACTTAAAGTATAATTAAATACCTAATGCATCACTTTAGACATAACCAAAAATATAAGAAATTAGCGAAGATCTTTTCGATTAATAACCAAAATAATACATCACGAGTTATAACTAAATCATAATTTGTATATTATAAAATTTTCAGTTGTTTTTATTTTTTTTAGAAAAAATACTTTGATATAATTGAAATTCATGATTTTTGGCAAATTTAATTAATACAAATAAGAATATGATTTTAGATTGAGAATATATATATTTTTCAACTTTGAAAGAAATTATTTTTATCAATTTATTTTAAATAGGATCACACACGGTGATAACAATTATCATTAGTCATTAACAAATTCATTTACATTTAATTTTTAATTATTTAAATTTTTTAAAAATAAAATATTAAGATTCAAAATTATTCAATTTAAAAATAAATTTCTGTGCATCATATACCAACTAGTTAATAGTACTATACATATATGACGTGCTAGTTAACTGCGATGGTTTTGAAAATTGAAAAAATTATTGATCGATTCTGAACAATTATAATCTTCACCAATTATAATTTATTATATTCTTTTACATTTTTTAACAACTCAACATAAATTTGTAAATTTTACCTTTTTATCAATTATAATATTATTAAAATATCACTGTATTTTAAAATCAACCAATAACATCTCTCGGAGTTGGCCATGAGTTTTGAAATACAATGTGCGTTGTGGTTTTCTGAGTCATACACCAACAGAAAACTTTACGAGTCAGCGATTCGGTGAAGCATGTTCTCATCTATCCAGCTATAAGGATTGACCTCATCAAAAAAAGCTATAAGGATTGACCAATAATAAAGTATTTAAAAAAATATAAAAAAGAATTAAAAACTTGGGTTCCAGTCCTATAATAGATGTTAGGCTGAAAGATTTTACTTGGCATAAAAAATAGGGTAGTGTTATTTAAATTTAAAAATTAAATTAAAATTTTTAAATTTAATGATTAATTAATTATTTATTTTTATGTGTTATTTTTTTATATCTTTACTAATTATTAATTAATTATCTTACTTACAAATTATTAAATTTAAAAAATAAATATAAAAGTTATATTTGTATATCATTTTTAAAAATAATAATAGAGGATACCATTGTGGTTAATTTTTGAGTAACTTTGAGATGCTGTTTGGATAGTTTATAGTTTTTAATTGAAATGTCAAAAGGCCATTGCAAATTATTATATTATTTATTTTGTTATTTTATATGTATTTTTATCAAACATAAATAAAATAATTAATTCTCAAACAGAGTCTCACTAACTCGAGTCATATATCTCACAAAAAGTTTAAAGCCATGTTTGGTTTGTCTCTTAAGAGACAATTTTTGAACAAAACAAAATTCAAAATTTTGTTTGGTTGAATTTTTTTTAAAAAAAAAAAAAAATCAAAATCCCTTTTTATCTCTATTACACATCAATCAATTACTTTTTCTTTTTTTTTTCTTTCCTCTCTTTTTCTCACATCTTACACATCAATCAATTATTTTTTCTCTCACATTTGTCTATTATAAAAAAAAAAAATTAAGAATGGTCTTGAGAAGATGGTTAAAAACTAACTTTTTGACTTTTTTTAAAAAAATGTGTAAAAAATATAAGAGATCATATTACCTAAAATAGATTAAAAGCTGAAAGATAACTTGTAACTATCTTCCCAAAATAGTCCTAAATCACCCAATATTTCAAAATTATTTTCAAAATATACAACCAAACAAATTTTTAAATTTTGTAAACTCTTTTCAAAAAATTATTTTTTAAAATTTTTTCACAAATACAAACTAAACATGGCCTAAGATTTTTTTTAAACGTAGCAAAAAAAAAAAAAAAATAGGACCATATGAGTGTTCAAGATTGTTTCTTTTTTAATTAAAAAAAAAAAGGGCAAAATGTTTCGTGCCCAATAAAATACTTAGGTACTCTTTGACAACATTTGTTGTTTTGCTTATATTTATTTTTAAAAAAAAAAATTAAAAATGTATATAAAACTCATTTAATGTTTATTTTCGTTTACAAAAACTTATAAATAGTTTAGAAAATTAACAAAATTTTAATAATCACAAAATAATTATTTATACTTATTTAGAAAAATATTATTCCACCTCTTACTCATACTATCCACCACAATCGACAACTTCGGCTTGGATCATCCATCGTCACCAATTATTCTTTCACTATTTTTAAAATAAAGTTTTAAAATAATTATATGTCTCAAACAATTTTTTTATGTTTATCAAAATTAAATTATAAACTATAACAGTCAGCCAACAGCGCCTCAAACAGTCTAAATTTAAAATTTACGGAGTTGAAAAAAATAAGGAGACATTTCAGTACAATATACACTTTTAAAAAAATCACAGATAATGATTTTATTATATACACTCCATACCATATACACTCTTAGTTATGTCATTTTTATATTTAGTTATGATATTATTTTGAAATATTTGATTATGATTTTTTGTATTTGATTATGATTTTTTTTTAGTTATAACTCAAAAAGTATAAAATTATATCATTTTCTTATACAGTTATAAGGTGCATATAGTATATATCATTTGGGAAGTGTATATCATAATATTTTCTTAATTAAAATTGAATTTTTTTTTATAAATATATAATAGTAATTTTTTTCAAAAAATAAATAAATTTCAGCTTGCTTGGTTAGGTTTTTCAAAAAACACTTTTTCAAAAATTCTACTTTCTTATTTTTCGTATTTTTTTGTTTTTATTAAATTTTTTTAATATTTTAAGTAAATTTTTTTATTTTTTAGACATATCTAACATAAATATACTTAAAAAGTAAAAAATTTGTGAAAAAACCTTTTAAAAATTTACTAAATACCAAAAAAAAAAAAAATTCAATACATTTTTTGTATTTTTATATATTTATTAATTTTTAAAATATTTTTTCATAAATTTTTTACTTTTTAAATATATTTAAGTAAAGTGCATCTAAAAAAATAAAAAAAAAATTAAAATTTTAAAAATATTACTAAAAACAAAAAAATACAAAAATAAAAAAAAATCAATTTGTCAAACCAAATACACTGTTAATAATAATTAGTGTGTTTGGTTTGAGTTTTCTAGATTAAGTTTTTTGAAAATTGATTTTTTTAATTTTGGTGTTTTTTTGTTTTTAGTGAATATTTTTTAAATTTTAAATATTTTTTTTACTTTTTTAGCTGACCTTACTTTGATGTATCTAAAAAGTAAAAAATTTGTAAAAAAATATTTTAAAAAATTAATAAATATATAAAAATATAAATAATGTACTGAATTCTTATATTTTTTTTTATTTTTGGTATTTAGTAAATTTTTAAAAGATTTTTTTTACAATCATTTTACTTTTTAAATGTGTTTATATTAGATATGTCTAAAAAATAAAAAAAATACTTAAAATATTAAAAAAATACAAAAAATAAGAAAACAAAATTTTCTAAAAAGTATTTTTTAAAAAGTAAAAACAAACCAGGTGAATGATAATAACTTGCCTACCACGCAAGACCAGGAAAACAAGGTAAAAACAAAAAGGTTGCAGGAAAGGAATTGGTAACTCAACGAAAGTTCGGCTTCCTCTCTCTCCCGAGTGAGGATCCTCTCCTTGCCCCTCTTGTACTTGTGTCCGTCCTTGCAGGCCTTCGGGTCTACTTTTAGGCCCAATTTTAATAATCCGAACCGTTCATATTTTATGATTTATTCAGTATATCATACCTGTAAAAAATCAAATTGATCGGATATCAGAAAGTATGTGTTCGAAAAATTGAACTAAAAACTATTTTTTAAAGAATTTAATAAACAGTTTTCCGAACATATGTTTTCTGATATCCGATCAACTTGATTTTTTACAGGTATGATATACTGAATAAATCATAAAATATAAACGGTTCGGATTATTAAAATTGAGCCTAAAAGTAGACCCGAAAGCACAAGCGCAAGTATAGAGTTGCAAGGAGAGAACCTTGGCTCCTCTCTCCCTCCCTTCCTACCCTACCCTACCCTACCCTACCTTACCCACCCCTGTTGTCACCCACACCCCGCACACACACACACTCTCTCTCTCTCTGTCTTCTTCTTTCTACAAAAACCCCCGTCTCTCTCTTTCTCATTCAAAGAGCAACAAGCTTCTACTTCAACAATTACTTTACTTTCTACCATTCTTTGTCGGCTCTCTCTCTCTCTCTGTCTTCTTCTTCCTACAAAAACCCCCGTCTCTCTCTTTCTCCTTCAAAGAACAACAAGCTTCTACTTCAACAATTACACTTTCTACCATTCCTTGTCGGCGCTTCTATAAATTCTTTCCACAAATTCTTGTCTACTCACTCATATCATTACCATTAAAGGGAAAAAAAACAAAAAAATGTGTGGCGGCGCAATCCTCGAGGGTCTCTTTCCTCGCGACGGCAACCGCAGCGTCTCCGCCTTGGACCTCTGGCCCAACTCCCCCTTCGCCACCAAATTCAACACCTTCCCCTCCGACCTCAATTCCATCTCCCCACAAGTTCCACAACCCATTTCCAAACGACCCGGTAATCCCCTTTCTCGATCTTCACTGTGTATGTATGTGTTTTTAATTTTTGTTTCTGATTGAGGACTTTCTTCGAACAGGTGAGGAGCAACTCGAAAAGCCTGTCAAGAGGCAGCGGAAGAACCTCTACAGGGGAATCAGGCAGCGTCCGTGGGGAAAATGGGCAGCTGAGATCCGAGATCCTAGAAAAGGTGTGAGGGTTTGGCTTGGCACCTTTAACACCCCCGAAGAAGCTGCAAGAGCCTACGACAAGGCAGCTCGCAAAATCAGAGGAAAGAAAGCCAAAGTTAACTTCCCCAACGAAGGCGACAATTACATTCCACCAACCACTAAGCGTAATCCCAATCCTCCTCCGCATCAAACCCACAAGGGGTTTGGTGATGATTTGAACCAGTTCGGGACATACAACTGTAATGGGTTCTACGGCGAAGAATTTTATGGGTCGGGTTCAGAAAGTGCTTACGAGTCGGTGGGTTCGGGTGAGGTGAGAGTGAAGGAAGAGGAAGAGACGAAAGAGGTAAGAGAAAAGAGCAAAGAATCTGCGTTGATCGAAGTGGCGGAGGCAGAGGAGGAACAGAACCAAGTGCAGAAACTCTCGGAGGAGCTGATGGTCTTTGAATCCTACATGAAATTCTACCAAATTCCTTACCTCGACGGCCAGTCAGCCGCTGCTCCGCCCATTCCCGCCCATGAGAGCGTCGCCGGCGGTGACGCCGCCGTGGAACTCTGGAGCTTCGACGACGTTGCTCTTGACGTCGCCTGAAAATTTCCCTTTTTTTTTTCTTTTGCATTTTCTTTTCTTTCTTGTTTCTTTTTCTTTTTAGATTTATCTGTTTTGTGTTGTCTGTAAATTTGGGTAAATTATGGTTTTGTGGCCAGTCTAGGAATTATTATTATTATTATTATTATTATTTTGTTGTAAATTGTCTTTGACAAACCAAATTCCCAAAATAAATTGTTATTTTCATTTTTTGATTTATTCACATGTCCTTGTTAATTGTTAAGATTTTGTTTATTCTTCTTGTTGATTAGAGTGAAGTAGTTGGAGAAGTTTCATGGAATGGTGTAAATTTTTGCCCATATGGTGTAAATGTTTGCTCATATTATGATATGAAAAAATCAAAAAACCAAATAAATAATAATAATATTTTTTAATTTTGAGCACTTTTTAACTGTTTGAATGAAGGGAAAAATAATATTTATATATAGCTTACATTTCTTTTACTTTTTTTTTCTTTTTAAATATCTATTGAAATTCATAATTAAATTTAGTTTAAGAATTTATAAAAGTAAAAAAAAAAAAACATTATCAAATCCAAAAAAAAAAATATATATATACACACTTTTGAATACCAAACCAATCTTTATATGGCCATGCTTAAATGGTCCTAGCAAATTTCATTATCGAAATTATGGGTGGGTAGCGTATATATCAATTTGTTCAAACCGAATCGAATTTGTCCAAACCGAATCGATTCGCCGCATTTTGGATCGATGCGTGATGACGAGTGAACGGTTGCGAATTGATTTTTTTCAATCCTCTTAGTTTTGGACAGATGACGGATTTGAGATTCTTTTGGCCGCAACCAAACCGCTAAACCGCGAGCATCCCTAATAATTTATAAAACTTTGCATTTTCAATTTGTTTAAATATTTTATTTGTGTTTCAATTAAAAAATAGTTTAAATATTATGTTGAATATATTTTGTTGAAAAAGAGCTTTCACCTTTAATATATTTTTTTGAATTAAAAAAAATAAATGTATTATTTATTTATATTTTTTTGGTTTTAAATCTAATTCTAAAAATAATGATTTTTGTTTTGAAAAACTGATATAGATCTAATAATATAAAGGTATACAATCTCTACTATTACTTTATTCATGGTTTGGTAGTTTGAATTATTTTTATATTTTAAGAACCACAAATTGTAATATTTTATATTGATAAGACATGTTGTGATTGTAATATGTGGATGAGGCATGCAGTAATTGTAATATTATAAAGTTCAAACTTTTTTTATTTGGATGAGGCATCCAATAATTGTAACACTTTTTTAAGTCATTGACTGTAATACCTTTTTTTTTTTTTAGGAAGTGCATAAGTTGAATTATGTTAAAAATTTATAAAATTTTAAACCGTCAAACCGATTCGCATCTATCAGCCAATCCGCTCAATCCACATCCGCTGGATTGGCGGACGGATGCGGATTGATTTTCTCTAATCCGTCAATCTGATGGACGGATGGTGGATTAGAGATTCTATAGCCGCAACCGATCCGCGCCCACCCCTAATCGAAACTGTAATTTTTTAGTTTGTTTGGTAGAAGTCAAAATGTTATTTTATTTTATTTTTAAAATATTGTCTTTAATGATTATATATATATATATATGTGTGTGTGTGTGTCAACAATATTTATTTTCAAGAAAATTAATTAAACATCTCTCTTCAACTTTGTATAGTAGGAGAGATCTAAGATATTTTTTTTGTGATCATATTAGAGAAATTTATCTAGGTTCAGACCAAAATTTTTCTGATTTGGACTAAAATTTCTCCGAGTCACATACAAATTTCTCTAAGTTGAATTTTTTCTGTGAAAATGTCGAGGAATCCTAATTACTATAAAAAATATTGTATGTTTTTTATCTTATAAACGTCGATAAATTACATTTATACCTCCTGAGGTTTTGCTTTAATATATATCATTCCGTAACGTTTAGGAAATTACACTAACCTCTGTCAGTACAATTATTTGGACAAAATTAACATTAGTATCACAAAGATATTGAATTCATACACTTTCTTTTCTTGCTTTGTTTTGCTTTACTTCTTTTTTCCCCTTTCCTTTACTTTTTTTTTTTAAATATAATTTTTCTATTTTTCTGTCAGAAGTTGTTGTCTTTTATATAAGTAGAAAGGTTTGTGAAATGAACCATAGGGGTGAAAATGTAATTTTCATAACATCAGGGAGTAGGATATAATTAGATCAAATCTTAAGAGGTGTCAATATAATTTATCCAAAATTTTAATATCACGGATCTTAAAAAAAAATTCCTTTATTTTCTAGTCATTCTATTCTAAAAGAATTTAATAAGAATTTTTTTTACATATCTAAAAAGAAATTAATTTTTTTTTTTACTTTGTTTTTGTTTTTGGTAATTTCATTTTAAAATTTTTTTAAGTCTGCTAATATAATCAGATGTAAAAGCGTAAAAACAAAACAAAAAAAAAAAACAAAAAAACAAACAAACAAACAAAACAAAATTTAACAAAAAATTCGAAATAATTTTTTAAATTTATGTTTATTTTTATTCAAAATATATATTAAAAAAATAAAAACAAAAACTCTCTACTTTTTTTTATTAGTATAAGTTGGAGGGATTCTTGCAAATTCCAACTGCGCCGCCAGTTTCGGATATTTACCACGGCGCCCACTGCTTGTCGCTTTAAAAACTTGTACTCTCCTTATTTTGTACTTTCTCTCTCGTGTTCTTGTGCTTAGTACAGATTGTACTACCCACATCCCAATGTAACGGAGCCCAACGTGTGCCTAACGCGTGCCTACTGAGTTTTGTTACCGTCACATATTTTTTCTTTTGCTCTATTTTTTTATCGGCTATTAGTAAGGGTTGTTTTGAAAAATTGATTAAAAATTAATTTTTTTTTATTTTTTCAAAAAAAATGTAAAAACATAAAAAATATATATATAAACTAAAGAATAATGTTTTAGAGCACTAAATTGGGAGCTCTAGAGCATCACTAATGATATGGCACAGTGGCTCCCACCAAAATGATGTGATGTTTTGGCTTGAGTTTGTTTGTTTTTTTTTTTTAGCTCATTAGAGCTATTAGTGGTCCAAAAATTAGTGGGATGAATCACCACTCTAAACTAAAATAGTAATGCTACATCCCATTAAAAGTGGTGCTCTAAAGCACCACTAATGAGTTGGCATCTACTTTTAAAAAAAAAAAATAATAAGGCATAAAAACATTATGACAGTGGGTGAGACCCACTATCATATCATTAGTGGTAACACTAATTAGTGCTCCCACTCATCTTTCAAACTAAAATATGTTAAAAATTAAAAAGGACTCTTAACTACCTTAAAAGTAGCATGAGTACGAATGGATCCTGTCACCCGAAAGAAACAAAAAGTATTGAGTACATCGCACGTCATCCTATGAAATGAGTAAAAAAATATTTTAAAAAATGTGTGATTCTAACGGGATTTCATGAAATAATGTTAATGCCACGTGTATAATATTTTTAGGAAAATTGTAAGTTAATAAATTTTTTTAAATATTTCAAATCAGTTATAAATTTTATCAATTTTTATAATTAAAGTTATAAATTTTTTTATAAATTTATAAATATTTTGTGAATACACTACTGATTTACAATTTTTTCATACATTTTATTTAGGCCAAGTTTGGCATAACCTAAATAATATAAAAAGTCAAAAAGTTACTATCCTATTTAAGTCACATCATTTTATTTAAATCACATCACCTCTCTAACACATCACATCAAACCCAACCCAAACCCAATCCATATAAGCCAATAAGTCAAAAAGTACATTTTTTTAGAACATCCCAAACCAACCCTAATGTCAACTCAATTATGGTGTAATTAGTTTTATCACTCATTTTTAATTAATATTAATAACTAGATTAACTCATCAAGTAATAAGATAAGATATAGAAAAAAATTGTCTAGCATTAATGAATAAAATTTAGAGAAGTTGGAAAAAAAAAAAAAAAATCTGTGAATTCATATATCAATTCTTTAAAATTTCTGTATATAAATGTTAATACAATGTTAACGTAGGCATTGTTTGGGAAGTGGGTTTGAGGCTAAAATAATCATAAAAAACAAAATAGATTTTTTAGTTTTAATAAGACAACATCAAATTCAATCTATAATTATTACATTCTTTTTCTCACAAAAAAAATTTAAAAAGTCAAAAATCCTTTTCAAATCAGGCTTTTTAGTCCCAGACTAAAATAGCTAAAAAAAAATAAAAAAAATCAAAAAATCAAAAAGTTAAAAAATTAACCCACTTCCCAAATCAAGCCATAGTGATATGAGTTATTTAAATTTATTCATTGGCAAATAAAAGGCCCATTACATTAGTACTGGAACATAATTAAATTATTTTTTGGTTAATAACTGCTCTTAATGCAGAAAAAATAATATATTCTTTATTACATATATTTTTATAGGGAGTAGCTTGTCTCAACTCCTTAATCGGACTGGATGGTATTGTTTGGCCTGTGGGGCCCACTACAAGTCCCGTTTTGATAATCCGAACCGTTAATGTGTAGAACTCGTCGAATACTATATATTTGTAAAAAAATCACATTGATCGGATATCAATAACTATGTGATCAAATCAGTTTTTTTTCAACCGTTAATTTGTTCACCGTCCATTTTTTTATACAAAATTAATTTGATCATATAGCTATCGATATCCAATTAACGTGATTTTTTACAAGCATATAGTATTCGATGAGTTCTACACATTGCACGGTTCAGATTATTAAAACGAGACCCGTGGTGGACTCCCACAGACCGAACAATACCGTCTAGTCTGATTAAGAATTGGAGCCAAGCTACTCTCATTTTTATATACCAAACGTATAATTTTTTTTAGGGAGGCTTACCAGCCGGTCCCATGTAAACAAATTAATATCCAGCAAGTCCTCTCCTATTTCAGTTTCCAATTTTATCCCTAAATGTCACAAAACACGCGTGAACCAAACCCCTATCACGAGGTCTGCCTCTGCGCGTGGAACACACGCTTCTTCTCAATTGTTCTGATTTGGAAACTAATCTGAGGCGATCTGGAAAGCACTGGCGATTTGCGATTTCCAAATCGAAACAAACAAAGAGATTTTGCCTGAATCTCCCATCGTTTGCAAAGAAATCAGCTTTGTTTCGATTTATATTCTGATTCCGAACAGATACCCAGCAAATCCTCCACCGTTTTGATCTATATTCCCTATTTCATTCATCTTGAAGAACCATGCGAATCAAATGTGAGTCGTATTCATCTTCCCTTCTTCTTTTATAACTATAATTAAGTGATATTCAACTTCATAATAATCACATATTCATGTTCATTTGCTATACAATAACAGATTTGCTTATTTTGCCCAATTCAGTGAGAAAATTTGCTATAACCATGATAGATTTGCTTAATTTTCTTCATTGAGTCATAAAATTTGTTCCAATGATAGATTTGCTTCCTTTCTACTTTCATAACTGTAATTGAGTTATAAAATTCGACTTGAAGCTATTTTCAATGTGTATCATACAGTATTAATTTATCACTGATATTCAACTTCATAATAATCACATAAACAATGATGGATTTGCTTAATTTTGCTAATTCAGTGATAAAATTTGATATACAATAACAGATTTGCTTACTTTGCCCAATTCAACGATAGGTTTGCTTAATTTTCCAAATTGAGTGATAACATTTGTTATAATGATGGATTTGCTTCTCTTCTTATTTTATAACTATGGATTTGCTTCCCTTCTTCTTTCATAACTATAATTGAGTAATAAAATTTGACTTCAAACTATTTTGAATGTGTATCTTACAAAATTAATTTATGACTGATACAATTTGACTTGAAGCTATTTTCAATCTGTACCATACAGTATTAATATATGAGTGATACTCAACGTCATAATAATCATATCTTTATGTTCATTTGCTATACAATGATGCATTTCTTTACTTTTGCTAATTCAGTGATAAAATTTGCTATACAATTGTTTTCATCTTCATCTTCAACATCATACTTCATGTTCTTTTGCAATTTGGAATCTAAACTTTGCTATACAGTTATATATTTGCTTAATTTGCATAACAGAGAGATTTCTTCTTAGTTTGCCTAGTTCAGTGATAAAATTCTTCTTAATTTTCAATGTTCATGCTCAATGTTTTTATACAGATGTTGCCAGTCATTCTAAAAGATTATGTCGTCGACAAACAAGTTTCTCAAAGAAGAAAAAGATTGAAAAAGTTGACTTTGTTATAGAGCCAACAACACATGAAAGTGAAAATCAACTAAAAGTTAAACCTGAATCTAACATTGACAATGAGGAGCCCAAACAGGAACAACTGAAACCAGCTACAGAGATCCACAAAGCAAGAGGGAAGAAAAAGATTGATGGAAGAAAAACTAGGACTGAACAAATACATGATAATGAAGCAAAGTATGTCTACCGTTCTAACATTCAATCTCTTATCAAATTTTTCAAGACAACAAAACTCAGAGAGGAGCATTTGATACTATTGAGAAAGACCCCTTTTTCACTTTTGGTTGATACGTTGAATGAAAACAAGGTTAAAAGAAGAGATTCAATTAAATATGATGATGTGGTTGCAAAAATTTTGCAAACTTACCAAATGGATGGAACCACATTTGAAATTGCGGGGAAGAAGCTGAAATTGAAAAGAAATGACTTCAAGTTAATTTTTGAGATTGCATGTGGACACAAGAAGATGAATCTTGCATACGGAAGAAAAAATGAGGTAGCTATGGTGCAAAGAAGGAAAATAACCGACAGCAGAATGACAAGTGCTTCAATCCAAAAGTTGATAACAGAACTTTTGAGAAGCACCAAAAATGAAGATGTAGAAGATGTCGTTAGGCTTGTGTGCCTTCTGGTTTGTTTGCTTTTGTTGTATCCGGGTACTGGGACAACAATTGGTTGGGGGTTCATGAAATACCTCGAGAATATTGATGAAATGAAGACTTATGATTGGTGTGGTGCAGCAAAACAACATCTTACAAAATCAATAGCATGCAACATCAACCAAATTGATAGAGTGTGCGGATGTGTGATCATCTTGTTGGTAAGTAAATACCTCACTTACAACTAATAAACAACAATATTTACATTTACTAAATACTAATTTATAACATTTTTTTTGTCCTCAACAGTATTGGATATGTGAGCATGCAAATATCATCAAACCAAATGAGAAGAATCCAATACCAAGATTTGCAAAATGGAACATTACTCATCTCGGAGAACAATTGGCAAAGTCATCCTTGCATGATCTGAAACATATTGAGGTATCCATTCATATCCTTTGTTTTGTTTAAACAAATATTAAATTTTTTTATGCAGTGATAAATTTTAGCAAGACTAATAAATTCTTCTTAATCTTCATGGTGTCACATTTGTCATAGAAAAATTATTTAGGCATTTCATCTGTGCTAGGAAATTATTCAATAAACAATTTTTATCAATGTCTAACCTTTATTTCTTTAATTGAGTGATGAATTTTGCTATGCAGTAATAAATATTCATATGCACTGATAACTTTTTGCTCACAGTTATAAATTCCCTTAGTTAGCTTCATTGACTTATAAATTTTGCTTAATGTTGCTAATTCACTAATAAAACTTGTTATTATGAACCAAATTACCATTCTTACTATAAATTTGAATCACCGACTGATAAATTATTACTTAACTCTGCCTCATATCATTTTTTTAAATAATTTTCATTCATGTAGGAGAGTAATTTGAAAGACACAATTGAAGAACAGAACATATACAAACAATTGCAACCACAAACAGATGATGAGCATGAAGATGAAAAATGTAACTTTGAGGAACAACATGAGACTGAATTAACCGAAAAGGAAGAGGAACCAATTATCAGAAAGATAATCAGTCTCAGTCCAGGAAGAAATTCACAGAATCCCAAGAATCAAACAGCTGCTCCAAAAAAGAGGAAATCAACAACACTGCAATCAAAAAAGAATACACGAAGGAAAGACAACTTTCAACATGAAACTCAAGAAGGTCCAGTTCATATGCAAACAAATGAGCTTTCTTTTGACAACCTAGAAAATGATGAAGAAGAAACAATGATCAAACAGAAAGCTGGTCCAGCAACTTCCCCGGGATTGAAGCATCAAACACCAGCTGAAATGAGGAAAGCAAAAAGGAAACTTGCCTATGAAAGAAATATCTACCATGTCAAAATCAATGAACATACTTTTCAGAAACTAGAAGAGAATGCCCTGATAATCCAAAGGCTAGAAACGGAGAAGGCAAGAATCCAAGCAGAAAATGACGAGCTTAAGGACCAACTCATGAAGCTCAGTAAACAAATGGAAGAACAAAGCAAGAAAGCAAAGACACAAATGAAAGTGAAAGATGTGGAAATAGTGCTACTTAATGAGAGAATTGCAATGTTGGTTGAATCAAATCTCTACCTGGACAGTGAAGAAGAACAAATCTAAGTTGAAGTTGAAGCCACCACTACCAAAACATCTCCTCTTGTCAGCTCAATGATAAAAAGGGTCAAAAATAGAGAAACAAGAAAAGAGCACAAAGATCCAGATTTTTGCTACATAATGAAAAGAACAACCAAACCAGAACAAGACAGTTGATCAAGTAGAACCAATGGTTGAAAAAAATCCAAAGACCAGAAAAGAAGAGCACACACAACATCAACATCAACATCCAACAAAACAAATTAACACTTCCTATCCAGTGTTTCACAAATTGCCAAAGAAATCAAGGATGAAACCCACTAGTCTTTGGGCAACAAAAACCAGCAGGTAAGAACATGAATTGGACCTAAAATTTCCAAATTTGGAATCTAAATTTTAGTATATAGTCATGCATTTACCAATGTATAACCTTCATTTACTTCAATCATTGATAAGTTTTGATATACAGTGATAAAATTTGCTACATTATGATAAATTTTACTTAATTTGTTTGGTAGAGTGATATATCTTGCTAATCTTCATGTTGTCTCATATATGGTGTCAAATTATTTAGGCATTTGAGTTTATGTTCTGTACTTCATTTCATGGTTCATATTTGATACATGAAGTAAAATTTCATGCTTAATTTGTTCCCCTAACCTTTGATTTGTTAATTGACCAATAAATTTTGGTATACAGTGATAAATTTTGTTTTCACATTTGCAGTTATCCAATCTTACAAGGAAAGGAAGTAGGCAGCTATTTGTACTTGGATGATATTGACAAAATAGTCAAATGCGAAGAACTTTCTGGAAATGTAAAATCAAATCCCTATTTGTGCATATATCAATTGTAATACCAAACTATAATTCTCTCATTAACCTTGTTTGCTTTTGTTTTTAAAACAGGCAATAAATGCATACAAGGAAATCTTAATGACAGAAGAGCAACTGAAACCAAACTTCAGCCTCAGCTCACAAGCAGGAACAACATATATATTTACTACATCATGCCATGTAAGTAAATTACATATATATATATATATATATATTTCATTACAATATCATCCATTCCCCTTGTCTAAATCAAGTGCATAAGTTCTCATTCATCCAGTCTTATAGTGATAATTAATGAATTACATTGTAATAAAAACTAATATATTTGTAAAACACAGTATTTGTTCACCACAAAGGATGAGACAGAAACAAATCAATTGTTGAACAAAATGATGTTAGAAGCTGTCAAGGAAAGATATCTTCTTTTCCCAATTTTCAATGAAAAGCATTGGACGTTGTTGGTACTCAACACTGAAAATGGCTCATGGAAGTTTTACAATTCAATGACACCAAGCACAGAAATAGATAACCACTTAACTGAGGCAAACAAACTGGTAAACACCAATTACTTATGATATCATCCATTCCCCTTGTCTATATCAAATTTTCTTATGCATATATTTGTCAAACACCAATTAATTATTAATATATTTTGCAGAGAAAGGTTATTGAAAAATACCTTCAACATCACAATCCCAAAGTCATTGAAGGCAACAAGTTTCATGAAGAAACAGAAATTGCAATGAATTGTCCCCAACAAGTTGATCATTCGTAAGTTTCTGAAAACCAAAACACATTACATTGATAAAATTATCATTGATGACTACTAACTTTGTTTTTCCAATGTCATCGTAGACTTGATTGTGGCGTCATAGTTTGTTACCTCATGAGAGAATATGTCTGTAACAAAGACATCTTTCCCAACTTAACAAAGGAGGAGTGCCACCAAATCAGAGCAGATATCATAGATGCTTTGTTGACTAACCAACAAACAGACACCCAGCAAATCGTTGATGAGGCAATAGAAGCGGTGCTTGAAGACAAGGAGTTTTGGGACACAATACACAATAACAACAATGCTTGAATAATTTGGGACAAAGATTATAATCATTTTGGTTCTTACTTTGCTTCAATGAATATTACAATACTTGGTTGTTACAATGTCAAATTTACTTCAATTAAACAATCTGTCTTTTTTAACCATATTGTTACCATATCTGTCTTTTGACATAGGTCTTATTTTATGCAAATTTCATTCAAAAAATTAATTATGATCTGATTATTTATGTCAAACTTAAAGGTTAATAACAGGTTAGGAATCACTATACTGATAAATTTAACTTCTTATAGTGTTTTGTTTACACTGATAAATTTATCACTGTTCAAACAAAAAAACCAGCACCTCTCTCTCTCTCACTCTTTTCTCCAAACTCAATTAAACAAAGCACTATAAAGAAATAAAAAATTTACCTAAATTGAAAAATAAAACTCAAACCCTAATACATTGTTTTGATTATTTTGGTTCTTCATTTGCTATAACGAAACATTTAGTCTTTTTTATCCATATTGTTAAAAAATATAGATTTTGATATCAATCTAGTTTTATGCAAATTTCAATCAAAAAATTGATTACAATCTGATTATTTGTGTCAAATTTAAACGTTAATAACAGGTTTGGAATCACTATACTGATAAAATTATTTTCTTATAGTGTTTTGTTTACACTAATAAATTTATCACTGTTTCAAAAAATTTATCACTGTAAACACTGACAAATTTCTTACTGTTCAAACAAAAAACCCAGCACCTCTCTCTCTCTGTCATTCTTTTTTCCAAATTCAATTAAACAAAACACTATAAAAAAATTACAAATTTACCTAAATTGAAAATAAAAACACATACACTATTACATTATTTTGATCATTGTAAATTTTTTAAAATGAACATATAAGTACAGTTAGAATAAATTTTTAAAACAGAAATATTATATTTGTAGTTACACATGAGCTCAAGAATATTGAAAAATCATATTATAATTTTACAATAAAAAATACTAATATTTAAAAATTAACTGTTGTTAAAATGCTCAAGAATGCTCAAGAGTCTTCTCATGTTTATAAAATGCTCAAGAATGTTCTCATGTATTATATTTCATCTAAACATGAGCATTTCCTAGACTGAAATTTTAAACAATTAAAACTGAAAATAAATTGCAAAACTCAAAATATCTTGCTACTGTAGCAACATATATGCCACTGATAAAAACAAGTACTATTGTAAAATCTCTCTCTCTCTCTCTCTCTCTCTCTCTCTCTCTCTCTCTCTCTCACATTCTTTTTTCCCAATTCAAGTAAAGAAAACACTATATATAAAAAAAAAAATTACATAAATTAAAACATAAACAGTATTACATTGTTTTGATCATTTTCCTTCTTAATTTGCTGCAATGAAACATTCAATGTTTTGTACTTCATTACATTCAATGTTTAGAACACATTCATTAAAAAAAAAATTAAAAAAAATTATTTTTACTTAATTACACATGAGCTCAATAATGTTAAAAGATCATAGTATAATTTTTAATTTTAACAATGTAATTTATCAATTTTAAGTTGATAGCTAATTTAATTTTTATAATTTTTTTTAATAAGTATTGCAAGTATTTTATTTCAATCCCAAATATAATATGTTTATATTTCATCTAAATCTGAATATGAATATGAAAAAACTAAATCATTTTATAAACTGAAATGTTGAAGAATTTAAATTCAAAATGAATATGAGAAGCCTGAAGCATTTTCTAAACTCAAAATATCTTCCAATTGTACAAAGATATTTCCCATTTTCTAACCAAGTTCTGAATTTATCACCGACAAAAAAAAAAAAAGTACTTTCTAACCCAATATATTCGCCAGACAGGAGAAACAAAAAAGCAAGTCACGCGATTGAAGCCCTGTTTTTCTCAGTCTCCACCACCGGCGAATCCCTTCCACTCTCAGGCAAAACAACCAACACAACTCAGGCAATTCGAGCAAAAACTTCGAGGAAACATGCCTGTAAAATCGTAAACAACTGAAACCCTTATTTCTCTCCCTATTCAAACACATTTTCAAAAACCCTAGATATCGTTCAACTACAACTTGCAAAATTTCAACAATATTAGGGCATTTTCGGAAAATAAAACTTGTGAATATGTAAAATGTTAGTTGATCAACTGATAAAGGTGTTGGTTTTGAACTTCAAAATTATGTTCATTTTGAAATATATATATATATATTTTTTAATTATTGATACATCAAAATCAGTTAACAGAGAGCCGGTTCAAGAAACTAAAATACACAGTGGGTTGAAGATATCAAAATAACTTGCTCACATATATAATACTAATTAGAACGGTGCAATTTTTTATAGATTAAATTTTGTGTGACTTTTGTTTAATATTTGATTCATAATAACTAGTATCCTCCTTTTGATATAAATAATTTATTTTATTTTTTATTTGGTTATTTCACTATTGTGGTGTTTGGAAAGCAACATCCCAAATTTTTTTCTTATTTTTTCCACTAAAAGACAAAAGTTTTGCAAAACCAAAAAAAAACACATCCAAACAAAATATCACATCCAACCCCATAATCATTTCACTTTTTCTCTCACAAACTCACATCCAATCACATAAAAACCCAACTATCTTCCCAAACACTAAAAAATTTTTATCTCATAAAAACCTACATCTAATAAAATCTACATAAAAACTCAGTTCCCAAACACCCACTATGTCCAATTTCTCAAAAATTGTAATTTTTTTACACCTTATGGATTAATTTTTTGTCTCTTTTTTTGTTTGATATTTGATCGGTTATAAACTACACCTCTCTTTTGGTAACACAATGATCTTCACCAAATTTAAATATACAAATCATGCTCTTGATGTAACCTACAAATAGAACCTTGCAATACTTTTACCTTATAATATAAGTGCATGAAATCAAGGCATCTACCCTGATAAACTTTTTTTCTGTTGTAGGACTCAAACCAATTTATAGATTTGACAATTACACCATACTATAAGGTGTGGTTCTGTGATTGTTTGTTCCCATACGAGAGTAACTGACATCAAGTAAAATTTGATTAGTTTTTTTTTAAAAAAAAAATTAGGTAAATGCCATATGGCAAAAGTTTCAACAAACCAATATAGGGGCTGACATAATATACTAGTATAGATAGTATACATAATAGTAACAATAGATACATAAATAAACATACAGCTAGTAAGTTTATCACACCAACTAATAAGTTTGCTTCACATACCAAACCACATGACAAGTTTATCACTTACACATCCATCTTCATTTCTATACAGGGATATATTTACATAAATTTAATGTAGGTAAAGATGAATGACACAGTAGTCAATAGACTCACCAACTTAAACAAATTTGATCTCTTTTGGGAGAGAATCTGACTCAGTCTATTTTTCTTCTTTTTGTTTTTTATTGCTGAATTTGCCTCAGGGATAAATTAGGTTAATTTTCATAATTCTTATAATTCTTATTTGATTGTTTGAATTATTTTGTTTGCTAACTAACAAAATGAATACACAGCAATTATGAATATATTCAAGTTTTATCAGTGTTTCTTTGCTTAATTAAATGATAATTTTCTTGTATACCCATAAATTTTGCATGCTTTGCCTAATACATTGATATACCTCTTTGACATAGATGTTGCGAGTTCTCGTAAGAGATTAACTAGGCCTCAAACAAGATCTTATACTGCAAAAAGACAAAAGCGAGAAAAACAAGACAACAATGAGACAAACAAACAACAAGACACCAAAGAGAAAACCACAAGAACAGCAACAACAACCAAAAAGCAAAAACAAGAACCTGTAAATGAAGACATTGAAGGTAAAAAACAATAGCAACTTATATAGATGTCACACATGAATTGCTGCCCTGAATTCCTTCACAAGTATTGCCACATGCATCTGACCCAACCCAATTGACTGCTCCGTTTTGCTATCATTATTACAACTCTTCACTGTATAAGCTTTCTTTGCTTAATTACATAATAAATTTTGTCATAATTCTTCTAATTCTTCTTTGATTGTTTGAATTATTTTGTTTGTTAGCTAACAAAATCAATACAGACGACTTATGAATATATTCAAGTTTTATCAGTGTTTCTTTGCTTACTTAAATGATAAATTTGGTTGTATATCTATAAATTTTGCATGGTTTGCCTCCATCATTGATATTCTTCTTTCATATAGATGTTGTGAGATCTCTCATGACATTATCTATGCCAGAAAGAAGATCTTTAACAGCAAAAACCCAAAAGCAAGAAGAGAAACAAAACAAAAAGAAAAAAAACCAGCAAGGCAACAAAAAGGAAACTGCAAGAACAGCAACAACAACCAAAGAACAAGAAAGGGAGAAAAGACAGAGACATCAAAAACAACAACCTGCAGATCAACCTCAAAAACAAGCACAAGCAAAAGCAAGAATAAGCAAACAGCAACAATCCATTGAAGGTAAAAAATAATACCAACTTACCTATATGCCACACATGAATTGGTGCAATGAATTCTTTTCCAACTATTGCCACATGCATCTCACCCAACTCAATTGACTGGTCTCTTTTGCTGATCATTATTAGAACTCTTCACTGTATAAGCTTTCTTTGCTTAATTACGTAATAAATTTTGTCATAATTCTTCTTATTCTACTTTGATTGTTTGAATTATTTTCTTTGCTACCTAACAAAATCAATACAAATGAATTGTGAATATATCCAATTTTTATCACTGTTTCTTTGCTTAATTAAATGATAAATTTGGTTGTATATCCATAAATTTTGCGTGGTTGGCCTACTTCATTGATATCCTCCTTTTATATAGATGTTGTGAGCTCTCTCATGACATTATCTATGCCAGAAAGAAAATCTTTCACAGCAAAAACCCAAAAGCAAGAAGAGAAGGACAACAAAGAGACAAAAAACCAACAAGACAGAAAAAAGGAAACAACAAGAAGAAAAACAAGAAGCAACCAACAAGAAAGGAAGAAAAGACAGAGACAGCAGAAGGATGAACCTGCAAATCAAACAGGTTTGGAATCACTATACTGATAAAATTATTTTCTTATAGTGTTTTCTTTACACTAATAAATTTATCACTGTTTCAAGAAATTTATCACTCTGAACACTGACAAATTTCTTACTGTTCAAACAAAAACACATACACTATTACATTATTTTTTCCAAATTGAATTAAACAAAACACTATTAAAAAATTACAAATTTACCTAAATTGAAAATAAAAACACATACACTATTACATTATTTTGATCATTGTAAAATTTTTAAAAGTAAGATATAAGTACAGTTAGAATCAATTTTTAAAACACAAAAATTATATTTGTATTATATTTCATCTAAACATGAGAACACTGAAGCATTTCTAAGACTGAAATTTTGAACAATTTAAACTGAAAATAAATTGCAAAACTCAACATATCTTGCTACTGTAGCAACATATTTCCCACTGATAAAAACAAGTACTATTGTAAAATTTTCAAAACAATTGTTTTTTTACTTAATTACATGATAAATTTGGTTGTATATCCATAAATTTTGCGTGGTTGGCCTATTTCATTGATAGCCTCCTTTTATATAGATGTTGTGAGCTCTCTCATGACACGATCTATGCCAGGAAAAAGATCTTTCACAGCAAAAGCCCAAAAGCAAGAAGAGAAGGATAACAAAGAGACAAACAAGCAACAAGACAAAAAAAAGGAAACAACAATAAGAGAAACAAGAAGCAAGCAACAAGAAAGGAACAAAAGACAGAGACAGCAAAAGGATGAACCTGCAAATCAAGCTCAAAAACAAGGAGAACAAGAAGAAAGAAAAACGAAACAGCAACAACAGAAACAACCAAAAACAACAACCAAGCCCCAACAAAACAAACAAGAACCAAAGCAGCACTAACGAAAAGGCAAGAAGAAAATTGAGGGAAGAAAAACAAGAAGTGATCAAATTCATGCCCATGAAGCAAAATATGTCTACCGCTCAAACATGCTATCCCTCATCAGATTCTTCAATGCCACCAAACTTGAAAAGGAGCATTTCCAAATACTCAAAAAGACTCCCTTCTTCCTTCTAGCTGACATTTTTTCAAAGAAGAGCGTGCAAAAAGCAGATTCAATAAAATATGATGATGTGGTTGCAAAAATCTTGCAAACATACCAAATGGATGGAACCACATTTCAAATTGGAGGGAAGAAGTTGAAGTTGAAAAGAAATGATTTCAAGTTAATTTTTGGGATTGCATGTGGACAAAAGAAGATGCATGCTGTATATGGAAGAAAAGATGAAATAGATTTGGCAAAAAGAAGGAAAATAAGAGAGAATAGGATGACAAGTGCTTCAATCCAAAAGTTGATAACCAAACTTTTGAGAAGCAAGAAGAAGGAGGACAGAGAAGATGTTGTGGGGCTTGTGTGTCTCTTGATTTGCTTGCTGTTGTTATATCCTGGTACTGGAACTACAATTGGTTGGGGGTTCATGAAATATATTGAGGATATTGACAAAATGAAGTCTTATGATTGGTGTGACGCAGCAAAGGAACACCTCACAAAATCAATACAAAGAAACATCAACGAAATTGATAAAATGTCCGGATGTGTGATGGTCCTATTGGTAAGTAAATATCTCACTTATAACATATGAACTATAATATTTACGTTTACTAAATACTTGTTTATAACAATTTTTTTGTCTTCAACAGTATTGGATATGCGAACACACAAGCACCATCAAACCCAATGTTGAAAATGCAATCCCAAGATTTGCTAAATGGAACATCACATGTTTGGGACAGCAATTGGAAACTTCATCCTTGCAAAAGCTAAAAGATATTGTGGTATGCAATACTAACCTTTGTTCTGTTTAAACAAACAATAGATTTTCTTATGCAATGATAAATTTTTGTTCACACTGATAAATTTATTTACTTTGCCTAATTGAGTCACAAATTTCCATTAGTATACCTAATTGAGTAATCAATTCTTTTACACAATGAATGTTTTTCTATTTGTCTACTGTGCATGAGTTTTATTTTATATTTACTTCATTTGTGTTACTTTATATTCGACTAGAATTGATTAGGTTTCTGTATTGATAAATTTATCCATACAAATACATTGAATTAGACATTTTCTCTTATATTTACTTTATTAGGTTACTTTTGCTAATTCAGTGATAAATTTTGATATACAATGACAGATTTGCTTACTATGCCTAGTTCAGTGATAAAATTTGCTATAACAATCATAGATTTGTTTAATTTTCCTAATTGACTAATAAAATTTGCTCTGAGAAATTTATCTCTGAACTTTGTATCATATCAATTATTTTTAAATTTTCATCTATACAGGAGAACAATTTGAAACACACAAATGAAGAGAAAAAAATATACCGAAAGCTGCTAGGAAAAATTCAGGATAAAGATGAAGATGAAGACAAAGCCGAAGATGAAAATGAAGATGTTAGTTTTCAGGAGAAAAATCAGACTGAAATTTCTGAAAAAGAACAACAAACATTGACTGAAGGCAAATGCAAACATGAAACATAGGAACCAATTCCACACGGGAACCAATTCCACACAAAATATGCCCTGAAAAGAAAAGGAAAACAGTACCCGTTGAATCAGAAAATAGTGAAGGAAACAAAGTTCACAAAGAGCCTGAAGTGGATCCAAATCTCGTAGAAGTACTTGTTTTTGAGAGGATAGATGATGACATGCTCAAAATGCAAAAGTTACAAATGGAAAGGGACATCCTTCAAACTGCAAATGATAACCTGCAGCAGCAACTCAACAAGCTAAAAAAAGAAATGCAAGATCAGCACAAAAAACAAATGCAAAGGAAAGATGAAGAAATCAAAATACTCCATGAGAGAATTGCAACATTGGCTGAGGCAAACAAATACTCAGAAGAACAGCGGCCTACAATGAAGAAACAAAAAACTTCAAACGAAATTTTCAACATCCTACCAGAAAAAGCAAGGCAAAATCTCATTGCACATTGGGCAAATACAAAAAAAAAGTAACAATCTTCTCTATTGACTCTTGTACTTTACTTTTGCCAACTGTTTATCATTAACTCATATTGAATTTATAAGTATCAACTATTCCAAAAATATTAATAAAATTATTATTCAAACACTAATAATCTTTTTTTTCAAGGATCAGCCAGTGTGGCAAGGATCTCACCATGCAACCTATGTGTACTTAAACGACATTGACAAAATATTAAAGGGTCAAGATTTGGCAGGCATTGTAAGTAAAATTCGTAACTCATTAAAACAACATTTTAGTGTTTCATTTATATTAATTCCTTGTTCTGTTTTTTGTTTTCAACACAGGTAATAGATGCATATGCAGAACATTTGCTTGCACAAAAACAAGGCACAACAGCATTCCCATTCATTTCAAGTTGCCATGTAAGTAACTAGTTTGCTAAACTCAAGAACAACACTTGTTTTGTTTTTCATCAGTGTATAACCTCTGTTTGCTTAACTGACTAACTAGTTTAAAACATATGACACTACCTTCCCTCTTCAATTGGCCCTGTTTCCTAATTCAAAGCTTGACATGTGAAACAAAGAGTCAAGCAAACCAAACCAGAATTTCTGACTCAGATTTTGTAATCGCTGTTATATATTTTGACCTTGTTATTCTGGTGCCACAGTATGAGTAAATCCCAGACTTTGATAAAAAATTCTGGGCACTTTTTTGGGTTTTTGAAACTATTGATATGCAATGCACTGATAAATTTTGATATGCATTGACAAAATTTTGATCACAGTGACAAAAAAGTTTCATACTCACCACATATTTAATTTGAAAAAGTTTAAAGTTAAATTAACATTATTTTTTTTATTTATATTTTTTAGCACTTGTTCACTACAAAAGATGAGGAAGCAAGAAAGAGAATGTTGAACAAAATGATGCCTGAAGCCATGAAAGCAAGATACCTTCTCTTCCCAATTCACCAAAATTTTCACTGGACAATCCTTGTCCTTGACATTCAAGAAGGTTCATGGAAATTCTACAATTCCATGCGACCAAGGGGAGCAATGCCTAAAGATCCACACTACAATGCTGCAAATGAAGTGGTAAAAATCTTTTCACTATCAATCTTACCATTAATCCAATACATAAATCCTGATCCATGCTTAACTATATATTGAAAATTCATACACTAATGTATTTATCATTCTTTAAATCCATGGTTTTTCATTAATTCTTTCAACTGACTTTCTAATACAACAATTATACAAATGAATATGTTGCAGAGACAGGTTATTGAAAAATACATAAAGGATGAGAACCCAACTCTCATACACCCTGACAAATTTCAACAGCAGACTGAGAACGTCATCAACAGCCCACAACAAGAAAACACATCGTAAGTTTATCAACAACAAAACACTGTTATTAAAAAAAGCAACGAAACCAAATTATAATATTTTATTTTCAAAATATTTTTGCAAGCTTGATTGTGGAATCCTTGTTTGCTATATCATGAGGCAATATGTTTCCAATAACAACATAATGCCTACTTTTTCCAAGGAAAAATGCAATCAATTGAGAGCTGATATGTTAACTATCTTCTTGACGGACCAACAAGTTGCTCAACAACAAATGCCTGATGAAAACATTGATGACTTGCATCTGTAATAATCAACAGATCTGGAATAGAAGGGAAAAAAAGGAAACACTGAATCATTTGGTTCTTAGAATGTCAATATTCATACATTTTGCTTGTATGCTTGTTACATTGTTACATGTAATTTCATGATTTTCGTACTATGGACAATGCTTGTTTGTTACAATCATTTGGTTGTTATAATGTCAAAGCTATGGACAATGCTTGTTTGTTACAATCTCAAATTTGCTTCAATGAAACATTCAGTCTTTTTTAATGTCAGTCTTGTTATCCAAGTTTCATTCAAAAAATTGATTCTAATCTGAGTATTTGTGTTGAATTTCAAGATTAATAACAGGTTTGGAGCCACTGTACTAATAAATTTTATTTTTATACTGTTTTGTTTACCCTGATAAATTTATCACTGTTTTAATAAATTTATCACTGTGAAAACTGATAAATTTACCAATGTTCAAACAAAAAAACCAGCAACTCTCTCTCTCTCTCTATTTCTCTCTCCCTCTCATTCTTTTTTCCCAATTCAAGTAAAAAAAACACTATAAAAAATAATTAAAAAATTTACCTAATTGAAAATTTAAACACAAGCACTATTACATTCTCCAAATTGAAAATTAAAATACTATTACAATTTCTAGATATTCCCAACAGTATGCAGACTGAGAACTAGTTGCAAAACCAAATAAACATCGTAGTCGATTTAAAAAAATTTACTTTTTAAAGCACTTAACACAGCAGATATGCAATTATGTATTCTAGAGATTTGATCTACACCTTTGCAATGTGGAAATTTTTCCTGGGAAAACTAGATAACTCCATACAATGATAAATTTATCACTGTAAAAAATAACATTTGCTTGCATGTGACAGTGAAAAATTTATAAAGCACTGACATAAATGTAATAAACCATCAACTCTTCCCACACAATAAGTGATAAATTTATCATTCTTCAAAATAACAAAATTCAAGAACCACATTAATGATACATTTATCATTCTTACAAAAAAAATAAGCCACCAACTTGTCCAAACCAACCAGTGATAAATTTATCACTTTATAAAACACCAAAAAAAAGCAACTACATTTAACCCAAATCAAATAATATAAATATCTGAAACTTAATCCTGTAAAAATATCAGCAAAAAATATAATTTCTGATCAACAAATTCCTCAATCATTCAATGCGAGTACCAAAATGATACATCTTTCAAAAAATACTCAATCATTCAATGCAAGTAACACCTCTCAACTCTCAAAGAAAGAAATTCAATTAAAATCAATACAACTAAAGCAAAGCTTGTTTACATGTCTTCCGATTATGAGTTCCCATCTTTCCACACCTACTGCATCTAATTCTCTTGATTTCGCCCTTAGAAGGTATTCTCTCTGTTCTTGGACGTCCAGCTGGTCTCTTACAAAGAGGAGGTAAAACAACGTCATCATCAACAACTACATTTGGCTTCCACATACTAGGAACCGGATAGATAGAATGTGAATAAGAATCACAATAACTACTAATACGGTAGTAATCATCAAGAAAGCAATTCAGATCCTTCCCACTCCTCTTTATAGCACAAAAACCATGTTTGCAAGGAAAAGAATCAATTTCCCACAATTGACAAGAACAACAACGTTTCCCAATATCAACCATAACTAAATGATCCAATTGGATTTCATAAATGTCATCGCTACATTTCTTAACTATCCATGCTTTTGTATCATTAAAAGCTTCTTCCAACTTTTTCTCTGCAAAAGGACAAACAATACGATTCCACTTATTCCCAACTTCTTTCCTTCTTGAAAATTGCTCCATTAGTTTCACCCGTATAGCATCAACAAGACTAGTTGAAAACAAATGGCGCTCATCCCTAATCCATGAATTAAAAGATTCCGCAGCATTTGTGCACATTTCACCATACCTCTTGCCTTGAAAATAAACATTACACCAACACTCATTAGGCAAATCCTCAAGAAACCTCTCAACACTACGACCACAACGACCCTTAAATTCTTCAAATAGCTCATTAAACAACTCAATAGTAGGAGCATATGCACATCTACTAAAAAGAGTAAGCAAATACTCTTTTGATTCACGACTCTTCACTGACAAATAAGTCTTCAAGTTTGTCTTCAAATGCATTAGACAAAAAGAATGAGAAGAAAACGGAAAGACCTCAGCTAAAGCTTTCAGCAAACCTCCATGTCGATCAATAACAAACGCAATATCCCTCTCTGGAGTCAAAATACCTAATAACTTTGACAAGAACCAATGCCAACTCTCATAACTTTCACCATCAACAATCGCAAAACATAACGGATACAAACCTACAAACAAAATATATATATACAAGTTATCAGTAACAAATCAAAAAAGATTACAAAAAGAAAATCAAATTTATACAGCACAAATTTATCACTTTATAAATATAAATTTATCACTGTATAAATATAAATTTAGCACCAGCCATAGATAAATTTATCACTATAAAAATTTAACAAAAAGTATACAGCACAAATTTATCACTAATAGATTGACCATACTCAATTATCAACACTCTCTAGTAACAAAAATAATAGAATTATCACTATTTCAATAATAATAACATATACACACAAAATATACCTTGGTCACCATCTTTCGCCGTAGCAGCCAATAAACAACCTTTGTGTCTTCCTTTCAAAAAAGTTCCATCAAGCATCAACACAGGCCTACAATACTTGAAACCATGAATACATGCCTCAAAAGCGAAAAACAAGCATTTGAAATGTCTTCCTTTACTATCAATATCAAATTCCATATCAAAAACACTCCCCGGATTGCAAGCATTAGCCGCATCAACATACCAACGAAGATCGTCAAATGATGATGAATAGTCACCAAAAACAACACCCCTTGCTTTTTCAACACCCATCCAAGCTCGCCGATAAGAAACTTCTGTTCCATAATAGTCCTTGAAATCACAAACCACCTCACTAACCGATGTCAAAGCCTTGTTACGAATATCACTAGAAATTAGCCCACCAATCATACTTGAAGTCATCCTAGCATGTTTAATTGTACGAAAAGAAGATCCACAAGTATGAACATCATCAAATTGTTTAATAACAAAAGCTTTACTATAATTTTCCACTCTAGCATGCACGCTCCATAAACATCCCAAATCAGTCATTCTCTTACAATGAACAGTGACACGATCCTTATCATTCTTAACAAAATCAAAATTAAAACCGGAATGAATAGAATACTTTGACAACGCATCTCGAAATTTAACAACTCCTTGAGTAAACCTTTGTCCCACTCCTTTCATACAATTAACCCACCCATCGGAGAGCAAAGGTTTCCGTTGATTTGAATAAAATGAAGGCAAAAAATCAATTTCACAAACAAAACTACTACTACTACTACTACTACTACTACTACTAGCTTCACCATCACAAATCATAGAACCTTCACCCAAAGAACAACACTTTACAAAAACATCAATCCGATGAATATCACAAGAAAGTGCCAGTCCAACCATAACCTCCAAATCCTCTTCACTTTCTAGACCACAAGAAGAATGTCCAGCCATTGAATACGATATATTCAAAGAACTACCAACTAACTCACTCCACTTTGCACACAATTTATATACTAAATCCTTGAAATTAAATCCATCATTATACTTGATAACCGATATCACACCTCTAAACTTGCACATAAGAAACAAACAATTCTCCATCACTATAAATCCTGCAACAAACAACAATTACATTTCAGAAAACAACTCAAACACTCTCAAACAAAATCAAATACAGTGATAAAATTAACTACTATTCCAATACTCACTCATAAATTTATCAGTGTTGAAAAACTTAATCCAACATCACCCCCAAAATACACAGTGATAAAATTATCACTGTATAAAATAACAAACCAACACCTCTGTTCAATCAACACAATTTCGTAACCAAAAAAAATAAAAATCTAAAATTCAATCAACAAATACATATCTCAAAACTTTCAATATCATAATCAAAACACAAATTCAATCGCAACAGAAACAACAGAGTAACAACAATATCACCACAAAATCAAAATCACGAACTCAAACTAACAAAACCAAAACATTGAAATTGAAATCAAAATCAAACATACCAGTCGACCTCCCTCCACAACACCGCAAATCAGAAAATGTAACTATACACCAAACGCGAAAATCGCAAATAGGAAGAATCACCAAACACGCAATCGCAAATCACAAATCACAAATCGCGAAGCTCCACAAATCGCGCAATCAGAAATCACGAAGCTCCACAAATCGCGAAATCAGAAATCACGAAGTTCCACAAATCACGAAGATACAGCAGCAAATTGTGAACTTCCACAGAAATCCAAATCACAAACACAAAATTTTGACGCAAAATCCAAACAGAAACGCGCCAGAACAGGGGAGGGGTAAAACGCTACCCAAAAAAAAAGTCTCAGGACCTGTTGGTGCACAAGATCAAAAGTCAGGACTAAGAGGGGAATAAGTCAAAAACTTGGGACCGGCCAGTAAAAAAACCCTAAATGTAAAAGCTGGATTTCTATAATAAAAAGGCCCAAAAAAAAACCCAACTATTTGACAACAAAAAAGCCCAATTGCTGGGCTTCGTTATTGGATTTGTTCAGCTCTTTTGGGCTTCTTCCAAAAAAGGACTCAAGCACCTGTTAAGTACTCTCACTAAATACAAACTACATTTTATAATCTACTATGAGAATGGCAAAACAGTCAATTATAATTCAAAAATAAAAAAATATGGTACACAGGTTGTGAATTCTTATTTTGTAAACATGTGCTAAAAAAATTCAACAATATTTTTATGATAAACAGGTTGTCCTAAAAATTCAAAAAATTCATTGAACAGGTAGTAAATTTTTTAGCAAAACGTGTTGTAAATTATTTTGGCACAACATGTTTACCTTATTTGTAAATAGGTTGTAAATAATTTATGAATTTTTTATTTTTCATTTTTATTTTATTTTAAATAATTTTTTTTAATATTTTATTCAGTTTTTTTTTTTTTTTTTGAGATGCACAGAATTTAAATGTACTTTTTTTTTTGGCTAGGTAATAATTTCAATGAACTTAAGAAATAAGATATTTATGAAGAAATTTAAAAG